>BSBM01001531.1:9387500-9770000 GCA_027924585.1 Larix kaempferi | reverse complement strand
TTATTTTATGATATTTTAACCTTCTTAGGGCCCTTCTCAAGAAGGGAGAAAGGTGGTGGAAAAAACTAATTAAAGTGAGATTTTTTAGGATGATAGAGGGGGTTGTTGACACTCGAAGATAAATAATTGGAGAGGGAAAACATTATCTCTTAGTAACATGGAACTTTAAGTGAATTATAAAATTTGAAGGTTGTGTGACTATTGTTGGTGTTATTATAAATGTGGGCATGAAGGGTTAGGAAACCTCATGCATTTCTCAGAACTAGCAATTCAATTGCTAGTTGAATGGGAGGACTAATCCTAGTTTGGGTAACACTATTTCCATTGGACTAATGAGTAGGATTGGATTTTTGGGACTACTATTGGATTGCTAATTCGAACAGTTACTAAGGTAATCTACTATTATTTCCTTGGTTATATAATTTCTCTTAAAATTACATTCAATTGGTGTTATGCTATGCCTTGAAAATAGCAAGGATAGTATGAAAGAATGCATAAATTATACTTATTATGCTAGAAAATAAGCACTCGTAAACATCAATTTAAATTTACATTCAAAATTATTATACAAGAAATTAGTTTATTGGTACTAGTCGTATTAGTTAATTAACATATTAAACTATATTTAATATGTCGTGTAGTAACACATGCTCTACAAAACAAAAAAGAATCCAGTTGTATTCCTTCTAATCTATGAGTAATAATCTTGGTACATTTTCCATATGATCTTCTCTTCAAGTTGTTCCCCCTTTGATTTCACAACATCAAGCCTAACATCTTTGCCTCCCCCACTTGTTTTCTATTCTCCATATATGTTGAATTGGAAATATCCATGACAATAATAGTCATATCCATCTCATACAATGTTCTAAGTTTGACCCCTTTGGCCAGAGCAATGGCTTCATAAACTAGTTTACAACTTTCTTCGGTGATGATTGTTTGGACTCCAACATCAATAGATTAGTTGATTGACAATAGATTGCACGATAGGCTTGGTACATGCCTTACCAATTATATGATTCATCCTTCCATCTACATGCTTCACATTGTCTTTAACAATATTTCATAACTGAAATTGCTACCAAGAATGATCTTTTCATTTTTAACCTTCTCATAGCCTTTGAATTACTCCCTATTTGGAGCCATGGAAATAAGCCCTAGAACCCACCAACCATCTCATAGCCCTTGAACTACTCCCTATGTGGATCCATATGTAAATAAGCCCTAGAACCCACAAACCATACCTCCTCTTGCACATTGCTTGTTAAGCATATAGATCAAATTTTTTTCCATGTTAATAACTATAATGTAAGAATCATCTTTCTCCTTAGAAATATCAGCCGCCTCAATTAGAGGAAATTTCAATTTAAAATGGGCCTTCCAAAAATAATTCAAATTCCATGTCATCATTTATTAGCCAATCAAAATGCTTTAAAATTCAAAAAGGGAGCACCTAAAAAAATTGCAAGGAAAAAATAAAAACTACTTTTTGGATCATATCAAAAAATACATTAAAACGTGTTTTCTCTCACTAGAAACACGTTTTTTAATGTATTTTCAATTTTTCATGGTGTGGATGTTGTTAAAAGTATGCAACATGGGTACTCATTGGATGCATAATTTAATTTAATTATGCATCCAACGAGTCCTCCCACTTGAAATTTGAGTAAACCTACAAGGAGATAAGTTGAAAATACGATCCAAAAAAGTAGTTTTTTACTCTCTCTCTACTATTATTTTATTATTTTCTTATTATTTTCCTTAGGAGGCCCATTTTTTACCCAAATTTCCTCTAGTTGAATAAATTCACTTTTCATGTGCCCCTTTTGCTTGCACTTCCAACAAATTAATTATTATTGCTTCCTTGCATTATTTGAAGATATCCCTCTTGAGTTGGCGTTCTCTCACAAGTTTTTTCCATTCCTCTTCTCTTTGACACCATTTTATCACCGATGCTTCTAAATTCATGGTGAGTTCAAAATTACACCTTGTTGCTTCTTGTAATAATTGTCCACCAACCTCATTTTTCTTGAGATTCTCCACCTTAGTGCTCCCACTAATGGAAACAATAATATAATCCTAAGAATAAGCTTCATTGCAAAGTAAGAAAATATTTGGATGATCAATCACCCTATCACCATCCTTCATGTTAACCACATATAAATTCTTCCAGTTCATGAGATACTTGGACTCATATAGCTCCTTGATACTATCCCAAAGACGCTTTGTTGTACTTTTCCACACAATCATTCATAAACATTGAGTTAGACAAGTTATGGCCAATCAATGAAATATCCTTCTCGTTCATCTTGTCATAATCCCTTTGCTTCATAGTATCAAGATTATTTTCCTTCATGATGACATCCTTTAACTCTCTCAATAAGAAAATACTTTATTTTCAAATCTAAAGATTAAGGTTAAGTCAACAAATTTCTTGATCCTGAACTTGTTAGAATCCATTTTCTACTACAAAAATCCTTAGAACTTACCACTGAAGTTGAACTAAATGTGACACATCAAATTGAAGATCTCACTCACATAAAATGACAAATATTTCATATAAGTGAAACACACCTTCCAAACCAAGCATTCCTCCAACATAATGATCTAGGATCCAAAGTTTCCTCTACTTGATAGAAAAGGCAACCTTTTGATGACAACAAAGCTCTGACATCCATTGTTAACTTCATAATAGAGCTTAAAATTTTGCATAAATTTAGCAATGGGAAAACAATAACATGCAAACATATCTCATATATATACCAAAATACAATGCTCATGCTAAGATAAGAGAGCAATGACACAAAACCGTAGAGGAAATAGTTTTAATCATTATTCAATTTTGTGACTTTTTAATTTATTGATAAAACAAGCAGGTTGCTTATCAAGTGTAGGCATTTCACATACATTAAGTTTGTTTACGACAACCAAAATTTGGAAGAAGTCACTTCATATAAGTGTCTTGGAATTGATATCCATCATAAGCTAAATTTGAATTGTATTATTGAAGGAATGATTAATGGATGATGAAAAGCTTTTTTGGTCTTGGAAATAATTTTCAAGAAGCTAAGTTATAGTCCTAAGAAAAAATGAAGTTTCTCTTTGACACAGTAGTTAGCCCGATGATTTTTTATGGTTATGAAGTCTAGGGTTGTGGTATTGATTTCTACGGAGTCTTGGAAGAAAATCAAGCAACTCCAAAAGCATTTTAGAACAAACAATATTAGAATTAAAAGCAATATGTTCTACCTTATCCTTATTTTAGAGGTTGGTCTCCTAGTTATGGATAGTAAGCCTATGATATGATACAAGTATTGTATAAGTTAGAAAACATGAAGAAAGATAGGTTTCCTATCATAATTTCAAACATTAGTAAAAGTCAATTAAGGCTAAATAGATGGTGGAATAGAGATGCCACTTCTTGGATCCATTATTGGGGAGTAGTAGAAGAGGGTGCCCTTAATAAAAAAAAATTCTTAAGAAAAAATGTATTTTTATTCAAGTAGGACCAAAATACATTCATTACTTACTTTGCGAGCAGCAAAACTTGAGAAGTCCAAAAACGTTGTCTTACAATAGTCAAGAATATTAAAAAAAAATGTAACTCTAGCTATCTAATAGTCCTCGTAAAAAACATAATCCTAGAAACTTACAAAAACATGTTACAAAATATAAAGTTCAAAAAGATAATAAGCAATCTGTCATGCTTGAGAGTATAACACTATTGTCAAATTCTTCCAAAAACAAAAGTATTTTCATAGCCTTTTAACTACTCCCTATTTGGAGCCATATGGAAATAATCCTTAGAACCCACCAACCATCTCATAGCCCTTGAACTACTCCCTATGTGTAGCCATATGGAAATAAGCCCTAGAACCCACAAACCATGCCTCCTCTTGCACACTGCTTGTTAAGCATATAGACCGAATTTTTTTCCATGTTAATAACTATAACGTAAGAGTCATCTTTCTACTTAGAAATCTCAACAATAAGGTCACTTTTCATGTGCCCCTTTTTCTTGCACTTCCAACAAATTAATTATTATCGCTTCCTTGCGTTATTTGAAGATCTCCCTCTTGATTTGGCTTTCTCTAACAAGTTTTTTCCATTCCTCTTCTCTTTGACACCATTTTGTCACCGATGCTTCTAAATTCATAGTGAGTTCAAAATTACACTTTGTTTCTTATTGTAATAATTGTCCACCAACCTCATTTTTCTTGAGATTCTCCACCTTAGTGCTCCCACTAATGGAAACAATAATATAAGCCTAAGAATAAGGTTCACTGCAAAGTAAGAAAATATTTGGATGATCAATCACCCTATCACCATCCTTCATGTTAACCACATATAAATTATTCTAGATCATGAGATACTTGGACTCATATAACTCCTTGATACTATCCCAAAGACGCTTTGATGTACTTTCCCACACATTCATAAACATTGAGTTAGACAAGTTATGGCTAATCAAGGAAATATCCTTCTCGTTCATCTTGTCATAATCCCTTTGCTTCATAGTATCAAGATTCTTGTCCTTCATGATGTCATCCTTTAACTCTCTCTCAATAAGAAAATACTTTATTTTCAAATCCAAAGATTAAGGTTAAGTCAACAAATTTATTGATCCTGAACTTGTTAGAATCCATTTTCTACTACGACAAAAATCCTTACAACCTACCACTAAAGTTGAACTAAATGTGACACACCAAATTGAAGATCTCACTCACATAAAATGACAAATCTTTCATATAAGTGAAACACACCTTCCAATCCAAGCATTCCTCCAACATAATGATATAGGATCCAAAGTTTCCTCTACTTGATAGAAAAGGAAACCTTTTGATGACAACAAAGCTTTGGCATCCATTGTTAACTTCATAATAGAGCTTAACAATGTGCATAAATTTAGCAGTGGGAAAACAATAACATGCAAACATAGATCTCATATATATACCGAAATACAATGTTCATGCTAAGATAAGAGAGCAATGACACAAAACATTAGAGGAAATAGTTTTAATCATTATTCATTTTTGTGAATTTTTAATTTATTGATAAAACAAACATGTTGCTTATCAAGTGCAGGCATTTCACATACATTAATTTTGTTTACGATAACCAAAATTTTGAAGAAGTCACTTCATATAAGTGTCTTGGAATTGATATTCATCATAAGCTCAATTTGAATTGTACTATTGAAGGAATGATTAATGGATGATGAAAATATTTTTTGGTCTTGGAAATAATTGTCAAGAAGCTAAGTTATAGTCCTAGGAAAAAATTAAGTATCTCTTTGACACAGTAGTTAGCCCGATGATTTTTTATGGTTATGAAGTCTAGGGTTGTGGTATTGATTTCTAAAGAGTCTTGGAGGAAAATCAAGCAACTCCAAAAGAAATTTATAACAAACAATCTTAGAATTAAAAGCAATATGTTCTACCTTATCCTTATTTTAGAGGCTGGTCTCCTAGCTATGGATAGTAAGCCTATGATATGATACAAGTATTGTATAAGTTAGATAACATGAAGAAAGATAGGTTTCCTATCACAATTTCAAGCATTAGTAAAAGTCAATTAAAGCTAAATAGATGGTGGAATAGAGATGCTACTTCTTGGCTCCATTATTGGGGGGTAGCAGAAGAGGGTGCCCTTAATAAAAAAAATCTTAAGAAAAAAATGTATTTTTATTCAAATAGGACCAAAATACATTCATTACTTGCTTTGCGGGCACCAAAACTTAAGAAGTCCAAAAAATTTGTCTTACAATAGTCAAGACTTTAAAAAAAAATATGTAACTCTAGCTATCTAATAGTCCTCGTAAAAAACATAATCCTAGAAACTTACAAAAACAGGTTACAAAATATAAAGTTCAAAAAGATAATAAGCAATTTGTCATGCTTGAGAGTATAACACTATTTTCAAATTCTTCCAAAACAAAAAGTATTTTCATGGAGGTCCACCCCAACTTTGGACAGAGCATTGGCCTCAGAGTTTTGTTATCTAGATATAAATGTTGGAAGTCGATGCATTGAAATAGAGTTCAAAACCTGCAGTTCTTGAGCCAAATAATGGAGTGAGTTGTTGACCAAATGTACATCCCCAGTCATCCAATATATAGTTAGAAGGGAGTCTCCTTTCACCTGCAAAGTTGTAAAATGAATGGAAAGGGTAAAATGAAGTAAGTAAAATAATGCATTGAACTCACCCCTGGTTGTTGATCCCATGTTTCAAACTTCCTTTGAAACAAAACTTATGATTCTCCGATAAATGTAGAGAAAAACCCAACCTGACCATGGCATCCCTCAGTTGACAAGCACCATCAAAAAAGGCCCATGGCTTGGTCCTGTCCAAAACAATCTGTTTTAATCCTTGGGGCACTTTTGGAATATCCTCAGATGCAAAATACTGTAATGAAGAACCAAGTTGCTAACAATCTTGAATGTTGGACTGATTGAATTTTTGAAAACTGTAGAGTTTCGAGCAATCGAAATTTTCCATGCGGTAATGTAAGGGAGAGCCCTCTATGCTTTAAACCCAAATCGTGTACTACTACTGAAGACATCGATCCATAGAGGGTCCCGACCATAACAAGGGTGCCCTTAATAATATTGGTGCCATTAAAGTATTATTGTAATTAACTTAAAAAAACCTATGGTGCTATAATGAGAATAAGTAAAAGTTGGTTTATTACAAAGAGGTCATCGATTTTAAGTTAGAAAATCAAAATTATCTCTTTCCTCTTGCTAAAGAAGAAAATAAATATTGCAAAAATAAAAATAATTTCCTCTGAAAATTAAGGATTCTCATTCTCAAAGCATTTATAATACCAATCAAATTGATAATTTGTTAACTCATGAAATAGGCTCTATGAAAATTAAGGATTCTCATTCTCAAAGCATTTATAATACCAATAAAATTGATCATTTGTTAACTCATGAAATAGGCTCTATGAAAATTAAGGATTCTCATTCTCAAAGCATTTATAATACCATTTAAATTAGTAATACTATCATCATCATAATCATTAAATAACATGGAGTTGGTGTAGTCCGTTTACCTAGAAGTAGATTTTTGACATTGGACCTTGGACAGGCATAACACATCAGAATACCATCCTCAACGCCAAGGTGGTAAATTATGTGTGGAGCAATCATAAAAAAAAATTTATTTATATGACTCATTAACATTAATCTTTTGTTAATGCAAAACTTAACTTTGTGGTCTTTGTGTTTGCAACATACCATCTCTAATAACACAATCAAGGCAAGACAAAGTATATACTATATAAACTTCAATTAATTATTATTATTATTATTATATATATATTAACATATATAACTATTTTTTTTTAATAAAAAGTGTCAATTGAGTATAGATTGATTGTTTAAGAGGAAAATATGTTATCCTTTCCAATTTTGTCTTCTTGTGCTTACAACATATCATCTCTAATAACATAATGGCAAGACAAAGTATATACTTTATAAACTTCAATTAATTATTATTTATATATATATAACTATTTTTTTTTAAAAGAGGTGTCAATTGAGTTTAGATTGGTTGTTTAAGAGGAGATGTTATCTTCTCCACCCAATTTTATATTTTTTATTATATTTTTCTCTCTTATGAGAAGATTGGATTTGGTGCTAGTCATTTCATTATGTTTAATTACTTGAAATTGAAATGAAATATTTCCAAATATTTTAGTTAATTGGTTTAAATTGGATGGTTAAGAAAAAAAATTATTATCGTCTTCGCCCAAATTCAAGTTCAAATCCTACTTAGGACATGTTTACTTTCTTATGGGTGAACAATTTCACTTTCACTTGAATGTTTGAAGATGGAATTCTTTTAAATTAGTTGTTGATATAAAATTGATTATTAGTATAAATAGTTAAATATTTTATTTAGAATCTACAATTTAATTAAATAGAGAAAAATGTGTCTGAAAATTAATAATGTTATTATTTACACTTATCATTTTTAAAACTAAATTAAATGGTTAACTTTTATAATCACAAGAAAAGATGGAATATCCCATTATAACTGAATTGAATTCCAGTTAATTCTTAAATTTTTATTTAAAATTTAGTACTGTACTTTTGTCATAGCATTTATGAAGGGCCCGGTCAATAACCTTCTTTTAAAGGGCAGATCAGAATAGGATCACAGGCCAGCCCAGAATAGGACCACATTGGAGAGCAATGTGACAGTATCTCACACACGTTGAAGAGGAGGGACATAGGTATGCTCTAGAATTAAGAGTACAATCAAAATGCTTGATAGGAATGTGTCAGTCTCACATAAATGGGAATGTGGAAGATAGGAAGGAGATATTATTAAATGAAAAAATTCAATGTTTTCCTTAAACGGGAATATATATAGGTATAATTAGAAAATCAGAAAGATATATATTATGAATTTTAAAAAAAATAAAATTAAGTTATATAAATTTGTGTATTTCTTTATTATTAAAGGAATTTTTTTTGGGCTCATAATTGGTTACCAACTTTACTCTTTCACATGGAAAGGCAGGAACTGAAAGATTATATTTTTGTTTAATAAAATTCTTTTTGTCAGTAATTGTGAACTTCATCTTTTCATATTAAAATTGAAAATTAAAGTTGACAAACAACTAACTAACTACATAATTATGAAATCTTACTTTCCAACAAACAAACTATCAAACCAATTGTCCAAACTACTCCTTTCATACGGAAGTAAAAGCAAACAAAGAACTAACCTCATCCCTGTGAAATCCTACTTTTTTATTTTCATTTTTTTTTCTTAACCGAAAACCCAACCCACTGTACAACAAATAATGTTAACTACACAACAACGTAATAAACCCAAGCTAACCTCATGATCATGAAATCTTACTTCCCACACTGTTCACTCTTCTACAAACCACTCACTCCTCTAACAAACAAAATATCAAATCAATTGTCCAAATTCCTTTCATACTGAACTGAAAGCAAACAAAGAACTAACCTTATGACTGAAATCCTACTTTTTCATTTCAATTTTTTTCATGTACAGCAAACACTGTTGACTACCCAACAACCTAATAAACACAAACTAACCTCATAATCACTAAATCTTACTCACCATACTGTTCACTCTTATGATAAACCACTCACTCCTCTAACAAACAAACTATCAAATCAATTGTCCAAACTCCTTTCATACATAACTGAAAGCAAGCAAAGAACTAACCTCGTGACTATATAATCTTACTTTTTTTTCTGTGAAAAAAAAAAAATCTTACTTTTCATTTCCATTTTTTTTTCTTAACAAAGTACCCAACCCACTATACAGCAAACAAACACTATTGACTATACAACAACGGCCTGTGATAACTGGCACTCAAATCGCCCCCTGCTTGCGACTGAAAATTTTCCGGTAAGGCACAGTTCCACCTCTTCTCATTATTTTTTTGGAATTTCGATGATTTAGGTCGTCTTAAAATAGGCCAAAACCCCTGAAAACACAGTTCCATGGCATAGTTTCGCAGTAAATGGAATGGAATTACAATTCCGCCGATTTTTATAACCAAATCAAAAAAACAAATCACCCAAAAAAAAAGACAATTTAAGTACCAGTTATCCCACTCTTAATAAACCCAAACTGAGCTGAAGAAGAACAAGTACTTTTCTGACAAGCCACTCACTCTTCTCATAAACAAACCAACAAACAAACTGCCTAAAAATAATGCTACAAGCAACTCACAACTCACAGACCACTTCCCAAGCAATCAAACAACCCTGAGAATTATACCTAACCATGCTTCTTTCCTCGTCTCCTCCAGGCTCCTACAGACGTTGGTCAGTCCTCATCTTCCTCAAAATTTTATGGAAAAGCACTGTGATCCAGCGAAGTAGGTTATTTCTGTAAATGTGGTGTGTGTTGATTTTGACTAGCATTGCACCTGGAGTCATGATGATGCTTCGTTATATCCCGATTCTTCGTTATATCCCGATTCCCTAAGAAGTTTGTCTAGTATATAATTTTCCATTGACAAACAGCCCAGACAGACGTACAGTGTACTCCACAGACATCTTTGTATGACGTTACTCCGTCTCCACCCCGGTCCCCACTGTTAGTTTCTGCTTTGCCCTTGGTCCTGTCAACGTATTGAAAAGAGAGCCAAACACAGTGTTCTACGAGATCAAGATTGCCTGTGAGGCGTACGTTAAAGATTATTTAAAAGATCTGTTTTTGAAGTTTCAGGAAGTGAAATTGACATCTGTTTTCAAAGTTTGAGGAAGTGAATTTGACAAAAATATGCCCATGATTCAAGAGAATAGTTACTCCATACTGTTTTTCATTCAGGCATCTGCTTTTATAACTGTTTTTGGACCTCCCTCATCATGTCATGTCATGTCATTTCTTATTTCTGATAACAGCCAATGCCACCACGTGGCTCCCCTTTCCTCTGTCAGCAGAAGGTGAAACTTGTGCAGAAGAAGCAGTCAAAGATAAAAGGATATTGTTGAGTTGTTCTTGAATATGTGAAAGTGGGGTTTTAAAAATGTTAAATATATTTTTAGATAGATGACAAAACTTGTCATAATTCAGTTGTTAAACTAGAAGTAAGGATAGTCATTACTCGTTGCTATCTGCAAATGCAAGCTGTTGACTATTATTCATACCACGTCACTTGAAATGAAATAACACATCCCAAGGAACACACTTCCACTTCTCCTTGGGTCTTGGACGGTTGACTGTTTCCTCAAGTGGGAGGAAACAAGAGCTTGAGTGGTCTTACTGTTAAGAACATGTGTTTCGACTCATGAGGTAATAAGAACATGTGTTTTTCAAATTTGGTAGACTTTAGCAATTACATGACTGGGGAAAGAGGTTCCTTGTATCACAAACAAGGAGGTTATCACATCTCTTGTCCCACAAATAAGAAGGTTTCAAGATTCAAATTAATTTCTCCAAAAATAAATATTTCACATATTATATAAAAATAAAAATAATATAATAATTGAGTGTAAATCTATAAATTTATAAGACAAAATTCCTATATAAAATATGAAAATAGAATAAGTCTATATGAAGTTATCCGTGAGAACTTTATTATAGATGGTTTAGATAATAAAAAATAAATATAATAATTTTATGTAGAGATAATATGGAGGTTATTAATATAGAGATAGTATATAAATTGAGGTATATAGTAATTAGGTTAGAAAAAGCAATTGACATTGTAAAGGGTCTCACTCTTGTCCAATATGCTGCAACTAGCATCCAAAGTGTAATGTATTACCAATGAAAGCACATATGATTTAAAGAATTAAAAAAAAATACAAATACAAATAAAGCAAGGAATAGTGAATGGGAACATTACCAACAAAAAGATAAAGAAGATGAAGAGCTTTGGAATCATGGGAGTTGAAGAGATATGGATGCTTGACTTGAATAGGTAAAATGAAAAACAAATCAATAAGGCTATTGTAGGAGCTATTGACTTGAATAGGTATAATGAAAAACAAATCAATAGGGCTATTGTAGGAGCTAGGAGGAAAAGGGCCCATACCAAGATAAATAATGATAACATGTAAGGTAAAAACATTTACCTCTCTTACATCAAAGGTATTATTGATAAGATTGTTAGGATCCTTAAGAAGGGAAATATCAAGCTCTATTTCTCCCTACCTAACACCATTAAAAATTTGTTGTATTAAGCAAAATACATTGTCAACTCGAGGCATCAGAGAGACCTATGTACGCAATTCCTTGCTCTTGTGGTAGGTAATATATCTATGAAATGGGGAGATCATTCCAGGTGCAGCTGAGTGAGCATTATGTGGATATTGGACATAATTGAGTAAAAAGATCAGCCTTAGTTGATCATTCACAAAACACGAGTTACCGCATTTGCATAGAAGACACAAAAATCATCACTAAAATAGATCATTATGGGAAAAGAAAGATGCAGGAGGCCCTAGAAATTGAGTTCAACTGAAATAAATTGAGTAGAGATAACGGTTTAACATCCAGTGAAGCATGGAAGCCTGTCTTGGATAAACTTGACAATGCAATCATGATCATCTAGTATGAAAAGGAGGTTGGCTTGGTTAAATTGACCTAGCTCTATGTGATTGGTTAGTTAGTAATTAGTTGAATGTTGAGAGCCAATATTTTGAGCCTAAAACATTCCTGATGATGATCCTAGCTCCAGGGATCGAAACGTCGAATCTAAATAAATCCAAACACAAGTTCCTTCTCTATCATGCTTGACTTTCTGACTACTCTCACCAAGCCAATTCTTCCTATAAACTCCTTCATGGTGTTAAAGAAGGGGTTCTTTGGTAGAGAAGAGAGGGACTATATAAGAAATTTTTTAATGTAATATGTAAAGCTCTAGAGAGCCAAAACACCGTCACAATTATGCAATTGTTGAGAAATCAAGAATGAGTTATGCCATTCAATGCTAGTTTTTTCATTTGGGTTTATGGGGAAAATACTATTGTTTATGGTGTATGAAAATTTCCTCAACACACTTGTTTTAGTTTTGGATTTAATTTGTTGTTTGAGTATTGTGTAAACCACAAGAACTTATATCTCTAAAATGCATTGAATTCTTATCTCTACTTGCTTAGTTTAGTTAGTGGGTTTCTTCACTAGTTTATTTTTCATTATTTGATTATGGTGAAAACCAAAAGCTACAACAATACCACTCATTGTTGGGATTGTTGTCTATTAACAACATCTCAAATTCCATGTAATTAATTCATTGGTTTACAACTATAACACCAATATTAGTTGTTTTGTTGTTGCTTTATTTAATTGCCATTTGTGCCAACAATTTGAACTTAATAGTGTAATTTGCCATGATATAAATCACATGCTATAGTTGTTCCTTGGGCCAATGTTGCAACATGCCTCCACAAAGAATGGTATCCTTACACATCAATCCCATCTACATTGACAAGCACAAATATGCACATGCTTATGAATATAAGAATGTATGTAACTATTGACTCATGATTGTAGTGATTACCATGGTAGGTAGGAATGTTATGCATCTTGTTGGTTGCTTGTGAATGTAGCAGATGGAGATGTACCGTTAGTTAAATGTTGGAGTGTGAATCTGTAAGACGTATGGAAGTGTTATTCAATTGGCTTCATAGAGTTAGACTGCACTTTGATATGTCCAAAATATGTATCAAAGGATACATTGTTTTCATATATTCAATGCTTGCATAGTGTTTTAATTTACAACCTTCTAAACACACACACATTCTCATGAAGTAATGCACAATAGAAATGGTTTATATTTTGGGATGGGTTGTCTTGAGCACATAGAGGGTATGGTTTTCATTTTGGCATAGAATTGTAGAGTGCATCGTTAACTGGCATAAAAAAATTGTAGGGGCAGACTTGGCATTGCTGAAATGGGCTTGCTTTTGTTGTTGGGCATTGGCCTTGGAACCTTGAGAAAATAACAAAAATTGAAACCAAATTTGAACATAGAATGGAGTATTGCATAGACATTACAATTTATTTCTACAAACATGATCTGTGTTAGTGAGACATATGGGCCATAGCCTACAATTTGTAGATTATTGCTAGATCCAAAAGCAAGTTCACATCATTGGGTTGAATCCAAGATAAATGTTAAATGTGTTGTGAGAATCACCGGGAGATGCAAAATCAAGTTTTCCATTAACTTTGATTGCATTGAAGTAGAATGTGAAGTTTTCCATAGTGAACCTTCTCTTAGTCCTCGAACTATTCCTTGTGTGGATCCATATTGAAATAATCCTTAAAACCTACCAACTATGCCTCCTCTTATGCATTGCTTGTTAAGCATATAGATGCATGCTTCTCTCCATGTTAATAACTATAATCATAGGAGTCATATTTCTCCTAACAAATATCAACAATACGCTCACTTTTCTTGTGCCCATTTTGCTTGCACTTCCAACAAATTAATTATTATTTCTTCCTTCCTCAACTTGAATATTTCCTTCTTGATTTGGCTCTACTCCACAAGTTTTTTCATTCCTCCTCTTTGACACCCTTTTATTAACAATTTGCTTCTAAATTCATGGTGAGTTCAAAAGTACTCCTTGTTTCTTCTTGAAACAATTCTCCACCAACCTCATCTATCTTGAGATTCTCCACCTTAGTGCTCCCACTAATGGAGATGATAATATTAGACCAAGGATCAGGTCCACTGCAAAGTAAGAAAATACATTTTTCAACACGTCTCTAATGGCCTATAGATGATCAATCACCCTATCACTATCCTTCATGTTAAGGGCATAAAAATTCTACCTTGAGAACATTAAGTTCATGAGATACTTAGATTCATATAGTTCCTTGATCCTATGCCAAAGACCATTTGTTGTACTTGGACCCGAGACATTCATAAAAATTGAGTTGGACAAGTTATGGCCAATAAAGACAATAACCTTCTCAATCATCTTATCTCAATCATTTTGCTTCATAGTATCAAGCTTCTTTTCCTTCATGATGACATCCTTCAACTCTCTCTCAATAAGAAAATTCTTCATTTTCAAATCCAAAGATTGAGGTTAAGTCAATAAATTTCTTGATCCTTGACTTGTTATAATCCATTTTCTACTACAAAAATCCTTAGAAGCTCTTACTGAAGTTGAGCTAACTACATCACGCCATTGAAGATCCTCACTCACATAAAACAACAAATCTTCCATATAAGTGAAACACACTTTCCAATAGAGCGATGTTGATCTCAATGTATGATAATGTTGTCATCCTATGATGGTCATCATAAAGAATAAAATAGAATAGATACAAAAGCCAACATGTATCTTATTGATCACGAGATGCCTTATATTTATATAGAAATTGTTGATGAGTATTTAAATGCTTGCTATATATATATATATATAACATGGGAAGGACTCACTACATGAAGTTGGTGTACTCCCTCTTTTTAGAAGTAGATTTGGCATTGAACCTAGACATAAAGTATAAGTGTCTCAATGCCATGCTCAACCCAAAGGTGGTGGAGTATTTGGTATTTGATCTCTTGGAATTCTGTGGTTTAAATTGAGTGTTATTATAAATTTCAATTATATAAATAAATTTTTTTAGTAAATAATTTTTTTTTTATACATAAGTAGGCTGCTCATGCTCAATTATAAATAATATGAAAAATTTGAATGATTACACTTGTGTGAATCACAAAAAAGATTAAAAATGGAAACATCCTTTCTTCTTTCCAGCCCTAGTTGTTAATTGAATAAGGAGTTTCTATGTCCCGTTATGGAGGACCTCGTTTAAAAATAATACGTTATCTTTTTTCCAGGCCTCACTAGTAAAAGACCCAAATACAGAAATGATTCTAACATCCAGTTATAACTGAATTCAATTACTGTTAACTCTTTAGATTTTTATTTAACATTTACTATTGTACTTTTGTCCTGACATTTTCTCAAGGGCCCAGTCCTTACCTTTTTAAAAGGGCAGATCAGAACAGGATCACAGACCAGCCCAGAAAAGGACCACAGAAGAGAGCAATGTGACAGTATCTCGCACACGTTGAAGAGGATAGGATTATATTCAATGCTCTGGAATGTAGAGTCCAGTCAACATCCTTCCCAGGAATGTGACAGTATCATTGAATACAAAATTTCAATGTTTTTCTTAAACCGAAATATATGTATATTTAGAAAACCAGAAAAGCATATAATGAATTTTATAGTCTTTTTTTCAAGAGTGTTTTTGTTTTTTTTACTAAAAGGAACACTCTAAACTATTTAACAAATTTGGTTAACTGCACCACCTGAATCTTGCACATGGCAAATCTTAATATTGGATAGAAAATAATAGATGATAATATAGTATAGTCTACGAGACCTTCCTTTCATGGAACCTGGACTACTGTCACAGCAACCATCAACCATCAGACCCCACCTACCCTCAACCCTATTTTTTTTCGAGTATTCTATGCTATCTAGAAAATTATGACTTTGTTATCAGAGTATTCTATGCTATCTAAAAAAATTATGTCTTTGTTATCAGTATTCGTTTTTTTGGGTTAACAAATGATAACGAATCTCATTTTTTCAAAGGAATTGTATGAAACCCATATCCCAGGGTTCTTATCCTGCAAGTTGTGAATGTAGGTTCTACGTTTCTCTTGATTATGTCTGGTTTCAAATTAAGGCTGGTCTTGACCCCTGGTTTGTAATTCTGAAAACTCAATTGGGATAATTAGATAGTTCCCCTGTTATAAAAATAAAAAAATAAAAAACTAAAAAATTGTGTATTTTTTATCAATAGAGTTTTTTTACTCACAATTGATGACAGACCTCATCTTTTTATATGGAACTGAAGACAAACAAAGAGCTAACCTCAAGACTGAAATGTTATGGAATTGAAAGAACAGTAATTTTTTGGCGAACCTAATCGACCTAATCCTTTCATAGGGAATTAAAGATAGACAAAGAGCCAACCTCATGACTTTGAAATCTGAACTGAATTGTGTATTTTTATGAATGAAATTCATTTTGCCAACAATGATGTTGAAACTCATCTTTTAAAGCTAATGTTACTGTGAAATGGATGCAGGAGCATCTCGTACAGCCAACTTTTAATAGTTATCTGTTACTTACTTCATGTTTCATAGATTTTATATATTATAGGAGTTGCTACAGAAGTTGCTTCAACAATGCTATGGCAAAGAGATAACTTATTACAGATTTTTCTATAAAAGAGGTTGCTTGGAAGTTGTTGCATAAGAAGAAATATATGGCCATAGAAGAAATATTGACGCTCTTTACTAGTTGCAAAAGCTTTGTGCAAGTGCGTGGAGTTCAAGCTAGGAGTCATTGTGGTTGCACAAGGGACTTGTGTCATTTGAACCTACCTCATACTACACATTGATGGAACCAGTATTGGTTACTGAACCCCAAGTTAGCTAATTATCCTAAATAAAATAAATAAATTAACATACCGTATCCAATTCGGCTGATAGGATTATGTATTTACATAAAACTGGCTATAAGAAGCTATGCAGAATAACACAGTTAGTTTTATCACTTTTATGTTACAATTGGAGTTGTTCAACTTCAAGCTATGCAGAATAACACAGTTAGTTTTATCACTTTTATGTTACAATTGGAGTTGTTCTGTGAAAGTGGTGTGTGTTGATTTTGACTGGCAGTGCCTGGCAAAGCGTGGAGTCAGGCTGATGCTTCGTTATATCTCGATTTCCTAAGAAGTCTGTCTAGCAGTCCATTGACAAACAGCCCAGAGAGATGTACTCCACAGAGATCTTTATATGACGTTACACCATCCCACTCCACTAGTCCATAATTTTTTTGAAGCCAAGATTAGATTCTGTCAAACTTTGCTCTTGGTCCTGTCAACGTATTGAAAATAGAGCCAAAGTTAGTGCTCTACAGTATCAAAATTGTCTATAAGGTGTATGGTAAAAATTATTTAAAAATATCTGTTTTCAGAGCATAGTTACTCCATACTGTTTTCATTCAAACTTTCCTCATCATGTCCTGTCTTATTTCTGAGAATGAACAGCACTTGCTCCCCTTGACAAAGAGTAATGTTGCGTTGGTCTTGGTTATAGGAAAGTGGCAGTGTGGGCAAAATATTTATCATAAGATATTTCCGAAGCACCAATTTGGTGTATGAGATTCATTGTTTAAGTCAAGGTTTTTTTTTATTTTTAATTTACCTAGATCAAAGAGCCAGCCCTAATGTTGGATGGAAGAACTATTTGTCCACAGATAGAATGCTACTACCTACCTTTGGGGTAGTGAGTTTTAACAACTTTAATAAGAATGTTTTAGATAATAAAAATGAATACTAATAATTTTATGTAGAGATAATTTTGAGGTAATTAATGTAAAGATAGCACTGAGGTATATAGCAACTAAGTTGTAGATAATATTACTTGGTACTGAATAAACTTAATGCCTCAATCTAATGAAGAAAACTTAACAAAATCACAAGGCTGACTAAAAAGTCAAGCTAGAGGCTATGAAGTTGATGATGAAGCTAGAGAAAGCTACACTGTAAATGATTTCACTGTGTCAAATTTGCTACAACTCACCTTCAAGGTGCTACATTGCCAATAAAAGTACATATGATTTAAATAATAATAAAAAAAACAAATTAAACAAGGAATCTTGAATTGGAACATTGTCAACAAAAAGACAAAGGGGAGTTGAAGAGTTAGAGATGCCTAATTTTCTAGGTGCTCTCACCAAGCTAATTGTTCTTGAGTTTGACAAAGGGGAGTTGAAGAGTTAGAGATGCCTAGTTTTCTAGGTGCTCTCACCAAGCTAATTCTTCTTGTAAACTCATTCATGGTGTTAGAGAAGAGAATCTTTAGCAAAGAAGAGAGGAATTGTATAAAAAAAATGAGTGTAATATGTAAAGATCTAGAGAGCCAAAACACCATCACAATTTAGTAATTGTTGAGTAATCACGACTAAGCTAACTCACTTGATGTTAATTTTTCCATTTAGGGTTTTGGGGTAAATATTGTTGTTTATGGTGTGTGAATGTTTTCCTTTGCATGCTTGTTTGAATTTTGGTTTTAATATTTTGTAACTCACTTGATGCTAATTTTTCCATTTGGGGTTTTGGGGTAAATCTTGTTTTTTATGGTGTGTGAATGTTTTCCTTTGCGTGCTTGTTTGAATTTTGGTTTTAATATTTTGTTTGGGTATTGTCTAAACCACAAGAACTATCCTTGTAGTGCATTGAATTATTAGCTATGTTCTTTTAGTTTAATTAATGGATTTGTTCACTAGTTTATATTTCATTATTTGATCATTGTGAAAATTGCAAGTTAAGTCACTGTCACTCATTGTTGGGATCGTTGTCTCATAGCAACATCTCGAATTTCATGTAATTGTTTCATTGGTATACAACTACCACACCATTATTAATTGTTATGTTGTTAATTAATTGCCAATTGTGCTACAAGAATGTATGTAACCAATGACTAATGACCATAGTGATCTCCATGGGAGGTAGGAGTGCTATGCATATTGTTGGTTTCTTGTGAATATCGTAGATGGATATGTATGTTACTTAAGTGTTGGAGTGTGAATATGTAAGACCTATAAAAATGTTATTTCACTAGCTTCATGGAGTTAGAGTGCACTTTGATATGTCCAAAATATGTATCAATGTTGTCGTGTATTCAATGCTTGCAAAGCATTTACTTTACAACCTTCCAAACATCGAAACACACACGCGCACACATGTATTCTCACGAAGTAATCTACAATAGAAATGATTTATGATTTAGGCTTGGCTGTATTAAGCATGTAGAGGGTATGGTTTTTCTTTTTGCATAAAATTGTATTGTGCATCATTAACTGTCATAACAAAGTTGTAGGGGCAAAGTTTGCATCGCCAAAGTGGACTTGCTTCTATTTTGGGGCATTGGCCTTGGCACCTTGAGAAAGCAAACAAACATTGAACCAAAATTGAACATTGAACAAAGATATGATCTCAACTTGTTTGTGAATTGTAGATACATTACAATTTATTTATCCAAACACAATCCATGTTGATGAGGTGGATGGACCATAGCATACCATTTACAAATCATTGATAGATCCAAGAGAAATTCCACTTCATTGGATCCAAGAAAAAATGTTATAAGAATCTCCAAGATATGCAAAATTAGGTTTTCATTTAACGTTGATTATGTTGATGAAGTAGAATGTGAAGTTGGGCCACTAGATGCTTGTGAGTTGATGTTTGGTTTCCCATACCTATGGGGTTGGGATGCAAATTTCTACAGGAAAGAGATATCACTTGGTTAAAGGTGGTAAGGCCTACCACGTCAAATCACACTATTGGAGAGAAAGAACATCTCTAATAGTAGTTGAACAAGCACAAGCCAACAACTAGAATGGAGCAAACAAGAAACATGTATCCCTCATAAATGATGGAGTAGTGGACTTGGAGAGAAAACCATGTTCTTCCCTCTCCTCCGCAAATCAACTTTTGGAGTCCACAATCCTCCCAATGGGGAGGTGTAATATGAAATCAAATATGGACAAACATCAAATGGTCTTAATGGTTCAACTCAATGGAGAAAACTCAACAAAATCAAAGAGTTGGCTAGGAAGTGAAGCTTGAGGTTACGATATCGATGACGGGGCGTAAGGAATAGGTTGACAATGTGAGGGGCCCCACACTTTTCTAATTTACTACCGCTAGTGCTACACTGCCAATGAAATCACGTAAGAATTAAAGAATTGAAAAAATAAAAGCGAATAAGACAAATAAAGAAAGTAATAATGAACCAAAACACTAATGACAAAAAGATAAAGGAGAGGACAAGTGTTGGAGTTGAGGGAGTTAAAGATTTGGGTATGCTTGGCCCTCTAAATGCTCCTAGAAAGCCAATTCTTCCTATAAACTCGTTCAGAATGTTAGAAAATGGGTTCTTTGGATGAGAAGAGAGGGATTGCATAAGAAGTCTCCAAATTTGTAATCTCTAAAGCTTTAGAGATCTAAAACACAATTGTAATTCTACAATTGCCAAAAAATCAAGATGGAGCTATGCCATTAGATGATGGTTTTCCCATTTGGGTTCCAAGGTATATTGTTGTATAAGTGTGTGAATGTTTTCCTTATATGCTTGTTTCAATTCTAATTTTAATGTGTTGTTTGGGTGTTGTGTATAACCACAAGAACTACCTTTGCACTTCATTGAACTCTTAGCTTTATTTGTTGGGTTTAATTAGTGGTTATGTTTTTTAATTTAAAATTCATTATTTGATCAAGGTGAAAGCCAAAAACTAACTACCACTCATTGCTAGGATCATTGTCTCATAGAAATGACTTGAATTTCCTCTTATTGAGCTATTAGTTTACAATTACACCACCATTAATGGTTGCTCTGTTGTTGGGTTAATTAATTGCTAGACATGCTAACAATTTGAACTCACTAGTGTAATTTCTCATGATATAAATCACATGCTCTAGTTGTTCCTCAAGCTTATTCTACCACATACCTCCACACACAACACATCCTTACACCCAAAACCTGTGTGCACTGACAAGGACCTAAAACCACACGCTTGCGAATATAAGAATGTATGTAACTATGACTCATGGTTCTAGTGATCACCATGGAAGTATGAGCGTTATGCATCTTGCTCATTGCTTGAGAATAGAGTAAATGAATATGTGTTGTTACTTAAGTGTTGGAGTGTGAATATGTGGTACCTACATAAGTGTTTTCAACTCACTTCAAAAAGTTAGAGAGCACTTTGATTTGTCCAAAACAAGTATAAAACACCACAACATTGCCATCTATTCAGTGCTTCCATAACATTGTAGTTTTAATTACAACTTTCCAAACATCTAAACATATATATACCTATATATATTTATGAGGTATTGTACAATATAAATGGTTTATGTTTTGGGCTTGGTTGTATTGAGTATGTAGAGGGTATGATTTTCCGTGATTTCGTTGTTGGGCATTGGCTTTGGCACCTCAAGCAAGCAAACAAGCAATGAAACCAAATCTAAATAAAGAATAAAAAATATAGGCATAATCTCAACATGTTTGTTAATTGAATAGACATTACACTTTATTTTTTATGATCTATGTTGGCGAGATCGACAAGCCATAGACCTACCATCTAGGAATAGGCATACCCATTTACTAAGTTCTTCATTTATGCATGTAGTGGTAGGAATTTAACAAACTAATTTGTCCAAAATAAATCATAAACCTTTTATAGTATAGTTTTTCTCAAACTTAATTCTTTACTAGCATTCTTCATATCCAAAAATTCTATCATTACTCATTATGTATAGTGTAATTTTTGTAATATAATAACAGTTTTCATTCTAATGGTGAGTTTTTTTCATCAAAAAAAAATATTATACCTCCAGATTTTGACCAAAATTACATAAACAGGTCCACCATTTTAATGAAACATAACATAAAAGTTCACTTCCAAACTAAGGAGACCATGTCCATAACAAACACTAAAAAACATATTACATCAACATTTTTAAAAGATAGAAAGGGAGCCTCCCAAGAGCATAATTGATCCATTCAACTCTTCAAAATGAATGAGAGAAGTTTATATATGGAGTAAATTGTGTTAAAATTCAAAATGATGGATGGGAAGGGTAATAATCATTCCTCCTAACCACCCAAGCTACACTCAATTGACTATATATTTACACACACACACAAATATTGTAAATTAGAACTTATTACATCATCATAAAATTTACATAAACATACATAGAGAAATGGCCTCGGGCTCTCAAAAACAAGACATTGTCCAAGCCATGGCCTAAAAAGAGGCTATAATATGCCTTCTCGAGGATACACATAAAATGTTCATAAGCTGCCACTATTGGGCTACAGATCTTTGTCAAAAAACCGAAGATGACCAAAATACTTGCAGCTAAACATAAAGAAAACATGATATGACAAAAACTACAGAGGGAGATTGGTTCATATTTTCATATCAAGGCCGAGAAAACGCAATGCATACTCATCTATTGGTGCACACTAGAGGGGCCGAGGTCCATGCACTGATGTTTCCTAGGGGGATCCTGTAGAATAGCAGGGTTGTCTTCGCGAGCCAAATTGATACCACGATCCTCGTTCATGCTGCGTTCTGGAGCTGCAATGGAGGGCTTTGAATCCTTCACCACTATCGACATTATAGGCTTGACTTCCTCCACCTTGACATTGTGTAAACCACCGCCAGGAGAAGTATAGGTTTGGGTGTCACTTCGACTGAGGAGGGAACAGTTGGAGCCCGGATGGCCACCTTAGGCCGCATACCCTCCATAAAATTTGGAGAATAAAGATTGTAAATTGTTGCAATGTCCATGCACCAGTCTGCCACAACCAGCACCCTATGAGCCAAGTCTTGCACTCTAGTCTATGTGTCATTGCCATAGTTGTGCAAGTCATTCTAGATGTCGAGAAGCATCTTTGTCATAGAGACCACCTTCTTGGCAATAGCACTTCCATCAGTTTCACTACTATGAGCCCAGTGAGAGTCGCCTTGGTGGCTATAAGCGCGAAGGCGCTCTCTCACCATGGAAATGCTATCCTTTCCAAAATCCCACGGATACTCAAACTGAAACCCAATTATCTCAGGCCTGAAATCACCCTCAGAAATTCTGCTCATGTGTTCTAAATGCGGCCCGGTTTTTTCAATTGAGGCTGATAGAGGCTCTGTCGCCATTATGGCGTGGAGGATGAGCATAACGAGGAAGCAGTTATTGTTTTGGGTGGCCATGTGCACTCATATGCATGGCATGGAGGTGAATTGAATGCCCCTGGTCGTTTCAAGCCTTGGGCTTGAGCTCTTCCCTGTCACATCGCTTTTATTTTGTTCACCCAGAAATATATATATATATATATATTAATTGAACTATTTAATTATGATTTTTAATTATTTAATTATTTTTAAATATAAACAATAATAAACTATTATGTTCAATTATATATATATATATAGAGAGAGAGAGAGAGAGAGAATATTCTTATATATATGAAAAAAAAGCTTAACTTTTGTATTTTCCTTATTTAAATGGGGAAGAGGTTTTTTGTGTTGGATTCTTCATGATTTTACATGGAGATGCATAGGTTAAATTACGCTTTAAATATATTAATCCATAACAAAAGTACAATTATTGAAATAAATTATTTATATGTTATAAATTGATTTTTTTTAAGGAGAAGAATTTGTGGTTAAGAAATTTATAATTTTGAATTAATAGTTGAGAATTATTTAAAATATATGAATTAATAAAAAAGTTAGTCAATAGATTTTTAAAAAATTCCTCTCATTTTAAGGATGGTAGTGTGACCTCCCTTACAACAGAGGGAGAGATCTTGACCACTTAAGATAACCTTGAAAGATAAGACATAGTGGATAAATACATAAGCTATTACTTAATGTATATTAATAATAATATTTAACATGTTGACTTTTCTCTTATGTATTATTTGAAATTGAAGATTTATACACTATGTTACCTCTTAGACTTGCACTCAAAGTGTAAAAGTCCCAACCACAAAATGCAACTCTAGGAGAATGCATGAAGGATGTCTATTGTCACCACAACAACTCTTCCTCTCACTTTAGGTTGGCTCTCCTAGTCCAAGACAAGGGGGCTTCATTACGTTAGGATTAGTTAAGTTTTATCACAGAAGCTTAAGGTAATTACAAAGAGTAGCTTTAGAAAAACAATGTGTTGTAGTATACTAAAGTTAAAATGGAGTGATGGGGAGTCAAGACTAATGCCTAACCACTGTTAGGAAAAATGAAGTCAAAAATCATCAACCTAAGAGAAATATTTATGAATAATTAAGATAGATAAAATTGATATACATTACATAATCCACCTTAACTAGTTGTTAAGTAATGCTAGAATAAATTTGGAGAGGCCCTGAAGGTGCCACGTTCAAAATATGTTATGATGGTGTGCCCTACAATGAAGCATTAGATTAGCATCAATCGGTTTGATAGAAGCAAGCTATTATATTCATTAATATAATAACAAAGTGAAGAAGAGGAAAAATTCATCACATAAATCGCTTCTAAAATGTTAGATATACCCTTCTCGTTGGCATCTCAAACTTTCTCTTTACAAGGGATTCCTAGCATACATCAACAACAATTAGAAACCCAAAATATTTGCATCATATTAAAAGAAAGAAGCCCTTACATTTCATTGAGTCTTCAAAAGGATATTCAATAGAGCTACTAGAGGATAAATACTCACAAATCCAACTATAAGTAATGAAGGGGAGAGCTACTCTTTAAGTAGAGTGAGTTCCATCTCTCTTACAATAAAGAAAAAAATGCTTTCCTATATCCATTAGTTTTCTAAGGAGTGCAATAAAATATTACATTTCAAACATCCTTATTATCTCTAATGAAAAAAATATAATAATGTTATCATGTAACCAACTCCATGAAACAATTCAACAATAATAAAATATTGAAGTTGGTTAAGCAAAAACCTCAAAATATTAGCACAAAAGGGTGGGATGCACCCTCTAAATGAGTGGTTGACCATGTCCAACTATCCAAGAAATGATAAAGAATTGCCTCCCATATAACATCGTCCAAGGTAATAATAGAATAATCCCCCACAAGTGCGCTCCTCTAGAATGATCATAAGCCACAACCAAGAATAGTAAAAATGCCTTGACCATGTCAAGCTCACCATCAAATAACAAACTAAGGCCTCTAAAAATAGAAAATGTGGATGTCCTAGATCTAGGGTTTGTATAGATACTGGAGAAAGATTTGATGGGACTCAGGTGGATATGGTTAAGGTTTAGGGTCTAGCTAGGGTTCTTTGTGTAGCATGGAGGTTGACGGGGTTGACTATATAGATAACCCTTTTGAGAGATGTTAGATATGGTATTCCCCTCTTGTTAGCGTTACTCCTGCATATGATGTAACCCTATGAGGACGATTTGCTCTGGTGGGATTGGATTCGTTGGATCTATAAACCCTCAAAACCCTAGGGAACACTACATGGGGACTCTTGAGACTTCGACTAGACTAGGATTATGATCTTGACATGTCTTGTAATATACCTAGGGGAGAATAATATGGGGTATGTAGGGAGGTACCCAAGGGAATATATCATGTAACGTGTACCTAAAGGGGGATAATTAATGTGATGTGGACATAAATAATGGAATAGGCCCATCATGTAGTTTTAAAGAAATAATATAATAATGAGGGGTTAATTGGCATAGATCCCTAAGAATACTCATGAGAAAGTATAAATACACATGAGTATTATTGTATTGAGGTAGTGTTGGATGTATTCTTTTGTAGCAAGCTTTCCTTGTGGAGTGATTCCTTCCTTAAGGAGTATTTGATGGTGTTACCTTACCTTAATGGTTTCTATATATCTTAGTGTTATTCTTATGGTAAATTCCTTTTGGTTATTTACGAAGTATAAGGGTTCTACATCTTTGTTGTGATTCAATTTGTGGGTTAAGGATCACTACAAGTGGTATCAGAGCACTTTCTTGGGCCAAAAAATTGGGAGAATTTCGTTAGAGTTTGCACTTTAATTCAATTTAATTAGATCTATAAATGAAAGACATACAAGCACATCAAAACACAAGAGACACAATAATTTTCCTTGGGGAAACCATAAAGGAGAAAACCCCTCAACTTCCTCATAAATAGATTTGTCACTAGTACAATATCAAACAAGATAGAAAAAACAAAATATAAGATATCTTCTGCAGCTCTCTCTCTTTCTCCTCCAGCGAACTTGTCTTCTCTCTCTCCTTATGCGAACTTGCTTGAGTGAGTGTTGTGTCCAAATGAGAGAGAAAGCCTCTCTATTTATACTTTATGTGTGGGTGAAATTTTTCCTAATGGGGCCGACCTCACTAAATTGATTGGGCTGACATGTCCTAGGGAGACTCAATAATAGAATTTACATTTATCTTTTCTGGAGCTATTGCCCCGACTTACAATGGAGGTTTTACCTCAATAATCCTGCATAACCAAACATAATAATGACATCCCCAAACGAAGGAAAAACATCTTCGACGGAGGTACAATAAAAGTACAATAATAAAATACAAATAAATATCTTCTGAAGTTACATTTACGACAACACTCCCTCTTAACTAGGAAGGTATTCTCTCGCCATAGTCATCGTCACTCTGGACACAAATTCTGGACAACGTCATCATCGCTGGATCATATTCAATGCTGGAACATCATCATCAACGCTGGATCATCATCGTCGTTGTTGCAGTAATCCTCATTTCGTTGATCATTGACTAGTGACATCTCTCAAATTTATCCGTCATGGGAAGTTCTACAAAGCCAACCCTTTTTTCATGTTGGATGTAGGCCTAGCTCTCATCTAGGTATTCATCATCTCTATGAGCAAGCCATCAAGTAGGTACAACCCAGGACCACACATTACATTGCCACAACAATCACCTGCTTCTCCTACTATCATCTCATCGTATCCAGATCATCTCATCATCACACACACAGAGCATCCCAGGTGCACACCTCATGTCCAACAGACCACTTGTGTCTCCCACCTAGTGGGTACATCCCAGGAGCACCCCAAGTGCATTACGTCTCTCACGGTCAGCTTGCGTCTCCAACATGTGGATACAACCCACGAGCACCCCAGGTGCATTACGTCCCAAGGACCACCTGTGTCTTCCACCATGTGAGAACTAGCCTAGGAGCACCCCAGGTGTCTTTATGACCGGTGGACCTATCAACATCTCCAACATGTGGATACATCCCAGGAGCACCCCAGGTGCATTATGTCCCATGGAGCACCTAAGTCTTCCACCATGTGAGAACCATCCCTAGTGTACCTGTGTCTTCCAGTCTCATCACTCCCTCTTTCGAGGAACATCGATATGGATAACACCAAGCTTCTCTCTGAAGTATTCGAACTGCACTCTCACTAATGGCTTGGTCAACACATCGGCTATCTGCTCATCTGTCGCCACATAATGGAGCTTCATTGCTCCTGTCTAAACCATATCCTGTATATAGTGATACTTGATCTCAATATGCTTCGACTTGTCATGGAACACCAGGTTCTCAGACAACTTCACGCAACTCTGGTTGTCATAGAAGATACAAGTCTCATCGAGCTCGAGATCAAACAAATACGACAGTAGATTTTGAAGCCATACTACCTCACAACTAGCCGAACAAGATGCAACATACTCTGCTTTGGCTGTACTCAATGCCACGCATGACTGCTTCCTGCTAAACCAGGAGATCATACCGGATCCAAAACTGAAGCAGTATGCCGAAGTTCTCTTCCATTTTGTGGCTCTGCCTACCCAATATGAATTGACATAACCATGCATTTTAATCCTCTTATTCATCTCATACTTGATCCCATACTCAATTGTACCCTTCAGGTACCTCAATATATGTTTTGCAGCTGTCAGGTGAACATGTCTCGGATCCATCAAGAACTAGCTCAGGGTGTTCACAGTAAAACATATGTCTGGTCTCGTGTTCGTTAAGTACATCGACAAACCAATCATATGCTGGTACATCGTGGCATTCACTGTCTCTGATGAAGCGTCACATAGTTGCTTCAAGTATGATTCCATTGGTGTGGCCATAGCTTTGCAGTCCATCATTCTGAATCTCTTCAGAATCTCCATTGCATACTTTCTTTGACCAAGGAAAATTCCTTATGTACTATGCCACACCTCCATTCCTAAGAAGTATTACATCATCCTCAAGTCCTTCATCTTGAACTCTGCGGCAAGCCTTCTCTTAGTGTCTGTAATGAGCTCATCCTCACCTGTCACAAATAGGTCATCTACATATAGTAGCAGTATCACTGGTCTTCCTCCCTCAAACTTGAAGTAAAGGTTGGAATATAATTTACTCTTGGTAAATCCTAAGCTCATCATAAAGCTGTCCATCTTGTCGTACCATGTCCTGGGTTCCTTCTTCAATATGTACAAGGTTTTCTTCAACTTGCACACATGCATTTGTCTGTCATGTGTCTCGAATTCCAGTGATTGTTCAACATACACTTCCTCTTCAACTACACCATTCAAGATGTTGTCTTGACATCCATTTGGTGTACCTTCCATTTCATTACTACAGCCAATGAAAGTATAGATCTGATGGAAGTGTATCTTGTTACAGGTGCAAATGTCTCCTCATAGTCTATGCCTTCTTTCTAGGAGAAGCCACGTGCCACAAATCTTTCCTTGTGTTTTTCCATGCTACCATCTATAGCATGCTTGATCTTATAGATCCATTTCGAAGTCACAATAGACTTCCCTTCTGGTCTTGGAACTATTTCCCAGACATCATTCTTCATAATCGATTGGTACTCCTCGATCATGGCATCCTTCCATTCCTTCTTCTCTATTGCTTCTTCGTAGTTGGAAGGTTCTTTATCAATGATGTCACATAGCAGGTACACATAGCTGGAGTATGGTCTTGGTCTCTTGCTTTCTCTATGCATCCCATTTGGAGCGCCATACTTCTCTGCATCTTGGATTACTTCACGTTCCCATGCTGGTCTTCTCTTGTGGGAGTTCTTCTCACGAGGTGGATATATAGGTTCTTGTGGTTCTGTTATGTTACGGTCTTCATGATCTTCTTGAATCACTTATTCCATCATTGTGTCTCTAACTCTGGGAACTTCAGGTTCTTCATTTTCTTCGATATGTAGTTTTCTTGACTTGTTGTATGCTGAATCTTCGTCGAAAGTTGCGTCTTTGCTGATCTCGATCTTCTTGAATCCTAGGAAGTATATTCGGTAGGCTTTTGATGTGTTGTTGTATCCCACGAATATTCCATTCTTTCCTGAAGGATCTAGCTTGGTTTTCTTTTCCTTCGGGATATGTATGTACACCGGGTAGCCAAATATTTTGAGATGGTTGACCTATGGTTTCTCACTTGAGAAAGCTTCTTCGGGAGTCTTGTTGTTCAATACTCGGTGAGGTGTACAGTTTTGTACATACACAGTTGTCCTTGTTGCTTCTGCCCATAAGTGCATCGGAAGATCCTGATCATGTAGCATTGCCTTTTTTGCTTCCATTATTGTTATGTTCTTTCATTTTGCAACGCCATTCTGTTGAGGATTGTAAGGAGTTCTCAACTCCCTCTTAATCCCATATTCTTTGCAAATGTTCTTGAATTATTCGGAAGTGAATTCTTCGCCATTAATTGATCAGAGGGTCTTGATCTTCTTCTTAGTGTGATTTTCAACCAAGGCTTTGAATTTCTTGAACTTACTAAATACCTCATCTTTTCTTTTCAAGAAATAAATCCATGTCTTACGAGAAAAGTCATCTATAAAAGAAACATGGTATGCATACCCGCTTAATGAGATGGAAGACATGGGAACGCATACATCTAAGTGGACTATCTCGAATATTCCTTTTTCCTTGCTTTCACTGCTAGTAAATGCCTTCTTTACATTCTTTCCTTGCACACATCCCTTGCAAATGCCTTCATGTTTTGTCTGGATTTCTGGTAGTCCTGAAACTATTTTTCTTGCAATAGGTAGTGCTCTATAGCGCACATGTGCAAGCCTTGTGTGCCATAGTTCACTTGGTTCCATGGAGTCATGAACCAATGCTTGTTCAGCTTGTCCCTTCAAATTGTAAAACCCTCCATCTTTCTCTCCAATTACTGTTGCATCATCTATTGTCTTTCGTTTTGGCCACATCAGAACTTGGCCATCAACAAATGCAACCCTCATTCCCTTAGCATCTAGTGCTGAGATGGAGAGAAGATTCTTCTTCAATCCTAGTACATAGAGAACATCTTTCATCTTCAATTATTTGTTGGAGTCTAGCTTGTAATAATATTCTCCACTTCCTTTGATGGGGTATTGATAATCATCCCCAAGTTTCACCTTGTGAGGTGACTCATGTTCTGATAGATTGACGAAGGATTCTTTGTATCCTGTCATGTGCTTGGATGCTCCATTATCTACAAGCCAATCATAATTTGCTCCCATGTGTGATAGTTCCCGTGAGTGTTGAGATTAAGAAATAATCTTCATCACTTGAAGAATCATCCCTTTCTTCTCTGGTTATTTTCCTTATTGGATCATAATCTTCAATAGCGTGAGCATGATGCCTCTTCTTGTTGGTTTTCTTGGAGTTTCCTTGGTTTCTGGGATAGTTTCTTGAGTAATTTCCCCTCTCATCACATGCGTAACATCTAATACTTGATATATCTCTTCTGGATCCATGATGTCTTCTGTATCTTCTGTGATGGTGGTCCTCCCTCTTGTTGTGATATCTCTTAGTGTGAGTTGTTAGAGCTTGATCATCATTTGCTCCCATCTTCTCTTCTCTTGCTACTAGCTGAGCTTCTTCTTGGGTACATTCTTCCCATAGTCTACTGAAGGGGATCAACTTATTCCTGGCACATATGTTGGAATATTCTCACCATCATTTTTTATATTTGCATGCCTGCATGCATTTCTGCATGCATCCAGTCATCATGCATGCATTCAGTCATCAGTATGGTAGTCTCCCAGCACTTAGTCCTTATTTTGCAACCCCCAGGAGCCTGTTTCTACTAAGTTTTATCCCTCCTAGCCACTGATGCGCCCTTTTTTTCATCATTGGAGTACAAGTTCGCCCTCTTCCACCTATTTAGGAGATTCTTCAGTTAGTTCCATGATTAGTGGATCTGTTCCTTGATATGAGGACTAATTACTAGTTTAACTAGCTGAACCACTTAGATAGACCTCTAGAGAGACTAGATCAGCTATAATGACTACTGACAGCTCCTCATGTGCCCTCATTGGAGTCTCCTTCCCTATATTAGTGCTCATGCACTCAGTTAGACTCATTTGACTGACTATTTGACTATTGTTACTGCCACTGATTTGGGTGATGTCTCCAATGCTATCCAAGCCACACATTGAGGATAATTCGAATGAACTTAGTGGCATTCAAATCCATTTGATTGTATTCAGTTATTATTCACTATTCAGAGTGCCAGCTTACAACTGATGTATGATACATCCATTTTTCTCCATTTTTGTGTTAATGAGTGATTATTGATTCAGTATTCTTCTTCTCTTCTCTGCTATTCTTGAGTGAGTTTTAGTGAGGTCTACTACATATGAGTGATCCAATCTCTAAAATATCACATGGTATCAGACTAGCAATAGCTATTCGAATTGTAGCAGCAACAGTTGCAACAATTCTTTGAGCAGTTGCCTTTCATTGAGCACCAGAAGCCTCTGGGTTTCCATAGCAAATCCTGGTGCTATTGCCTTGAATTCACTGGAGAAATCCAGTGAGGTCTAGCCAAGTGTGAAGGACCCAGTCACATATGCTCAGTGTCCTAAGGCAATGTTCAATTCCAATTGCAGCAGATCTCCATTTCATAATTCTCATTGTTTCGCAGGTTATCTCCATCATTCGAATTCCTCTTCAACTTCGAATTCTTTAGTATCATGGATCTCAAGTTGAATTCATTCAACTACTTTGAATGGAAGGAAAATATGGACATATTATTGATGTCTAAGATCCTTTATAGAGTGGTGAATGTCTCTGCAGTTGAGCCCACTAGTGCAGTAGAGAAATCCAAGTACTTAGACAAGCTTGATGAAGCAGTACGACTGCTGCTACTTAGCATTTATGAAGACCTACACTTTCATGTTATCGGTCTGAAGAATCCAAAGGAGGTTTGGGACAAGATCGAATCTCTTCTTGTTCAGAAGAATGACTTGAAGGGTCATAAGTTAGAAAATGAGCTCATTTCCTTGAGCCCAAGCAGTTTCGAAACTATCATTGAGTTTCTCAATAAGTTCAAGAACTTGATTTCATAGTTGAAAAGGTATGGGATTGAGAAGGAAGAAAAACAACTCATCCTTGCCATATTGTCGAAGCTAGGCACTGATTATTCAGTGTTTGCTTCGGCCTTCCAGTCAGCAAAGTTTTCCATTCCAAGATGGAAGTTCCCTTCACTTGAAGACATCAGCCAATCCCTCACACTTGAGGAGGAGAAGTTAGTACACATGGGAGTGATAAAAACCAAATTGGATTCAGCTCTTGCAGCCACTGAGATGAGAAGAGTGAATGGTAAAGGAAACAAATTTTTTTTGAAAGAAAGTCGAATGACCAAAAGCAGAAGGAGGCTCCAAACTCATCAGAAGGAGTTTCGAATCCAAAGAAAGACAAACAATCTCAAAAGGGAAAATCCAAATGCACATACTACAATAAAGGATATCACCCTGAGAGTTCATGTATGAATAAGACCATATATCTCATGGATTCACTTCTTGAAAAGAATAATCTTCCAGTACTTGCACGTGCTAGAAAGAAAGAAGGTGAACCATTAAGGTCAAAGGACAAAGAGAGATGCCATGCCATCATGGCAGGTGCATCAACACAATCCTCCTTCATCATAGATTCAGGAGCATCAAGACACATGTCTTCCTCCAAAGATCTCTTCACTAGTTTCAAATCCACTGTTGGACCATCCATCATGTTGGGGAATTATTCTGAGGCCTCCTCTGAGGGGATTGGAAGAATCAAACTTGATCATGGGTACTTATCAGATGTGATCTATGTCCCTACATTGATTGAAAATCTTCTTTCAGTATATTAGATGGATCATACTGGAGAGCCCAAGAGGGTGATCTTCTCTCCAAATGAGGTCGAAATCCAAGACATGGTATCAGGTTATACCATTGCAAAAGGTGTTGCAAACCACAAGTTGAAACTCTATGAGTTCTCCCATTTTCTACCTCTCTCTAAACAATCTGCTCTTCACACTCATGCAAATGAAGGGAGTAGGCTATGGCATGAAATATTTGGGCATCTCAACTATCATTACTTGCAAGACATGCATAGTAAAGAGATGGTTGAAGGGTTTCCCAAGATCAAGTTTTCCCAAGGCACCTGCAAAGGTTGCTTGAATGGAAAAGATCCAACAAAGAAGATTCAGAAGGTAGAGCGAATGCTAGATCCAGATCCACAAGAACCTGAAGATCTAGCACCTAAGGTTTGAACTCCTATTGCAAAATGGGCCACCACTACTACTGCATCCACTAGTGATCTTGTTGGAGATCCACCATCTTCAAGAACAACCAGATCTGATCTTCTCTCTCACACAGATCCATTTCTAGCTGAGAGATACTTTCTTATCCAAGATGGGTAGAATCTATGGATGAAGAGTATGAGTCTCTTCAAAGAAATGAAACTTGGGAGCTTGTTTCTCTCCCTCCTGGGAGGAATCTTGTTCAATGCAAGTGGGTTTACATAACTAAGACGGACTCTGATGGGGTCACTAGAAAATACAAGGCTCGATTGGTTTCAAAGGGTTACTCCCAATTCCATGGGATTGGCTACTCAGAGACATTCGTTCATGTTTCTAAGATGGATTCCATCCGTCTTGTTCTTGCTCTTGCTGTATCCATGCACTGGGAAGTGCATCACATGGATGTAAAGAGTGCTTTCCTTCATGGATATCTAGAGGAGGAGATATACATGAAGCAACTTGAGGGGTATGTTGAAGACTCTTCACTGGTATGCATATTGAGGAAGTCCTTGTATGGACTCAAGAAAGATCCCCGAGATTGGTATGCAAAAATGAACTCCTTCCTTCTGTCACAAAATTTCATGAGATTCAAATCTGATTCGAATGTCTATATGAGACATGAAGGTGAATCTCTACTTCTAATTGTTCTATATTTTGATGATATATTGATTACAGGGAGCAACACTTCATGCATCAGATCTATAAAAACAACTTTGCACAACTCCTTCTCCATGTAAGATCTTGGATTGTTGAGACAGTTTCTTGGTCTTGAAGTCACTCAGAGTGATTCAGGAATCAAGGTTGCACAGTCCAAGTATGTTTCAGATCTGCTTGACATGTTCCATAGGAACGAATGCAAACCAACAAAATTTCCTTTTATTTCAAGGATCAGCCTTGAGGATGGTTCTTCCACACCTATGGTGGATAGTACAATGTATCGACAGTTGATTGGGAGTCTATTGTTTCTTACACACACTCGACCTGATCTTTCCTATGTAGTCAGTGTTGTCTCCAGATACATTTAGGAGCCTCATGAGCTTCAATGGAAGGAAGCTAAGAGGATCTTGCATTACTTGCAAGGGACAAATACCTATGGTCTTCACTATGTAGTTGGGTCTCCTCTGAACCTTGTTGGCTACACTAACTCAGATTGGGCTGGAGACAGCTCATATTGAAATTCAACATCTGGTTTTGTTTTCATGATTGGATCTGGACCTATCTATTGGTTGAGCAAAAAGCAGACTTCTTTAGCTCTCTCTTCAGCAGAGGCCGAGTATAGAGGTGCAATCAATGCAGCCACACAGTGCATCTCGTTGTGGGGCATCTTGTCAAAGTTTGGGATTTGATTCAGCACTCCACCAGTCATCTATTGTGACAATCAGAATGCTATCAGGATTTCTATAGATCCGGTTCCGAGACAAAGAACCAAACACATTGAGATACACATGCATTACAATCGAGGATTGGTGCATGATCGGACCATATCAATGCTCTGTGGTCCTAGCCCTCTTTTTCAGATGATCTGTGGAGAGAAGACCTTGAACTAGGAAGCCCTAGTTTCCCACTGCTACACAATGCCTTCTTTTCAGGTTGGCTCTGATACCATGTTAAAGTTTGCACATTAATTCAATTTAATTAGATCTTTAACTAAAATACAGACAAGCACAACAAAACATAAGAGACACAATAATTTTCCTCGGGGAAACCATAAAAGAGAAGACCCCGCAACTTCCTCGGAAATAGATTTGTCACTAGTACAATATCAAACAAGATAGAAAAACCAAAATATAAGATATCTTCTGCAACTCTCTCTCTTTCTCCTCCAACGAACTTGGCTTCTCTCTTTGCTTATGCGAACTCGCTTGAGTGAGTGTTGTGTCCAAATAAGAGAGCAATCCTCTCTATTTCTACTTTATGTGTGGGTGAAAATTTTCCTAATGGGGTCGACCTCAGTAACTTGACTAGGCCAACCTGTCCTAGGGAGACTTAATAATACAATTTACATTTATCTTTTGTGGAGCTATTGCCCCGACTTACAATGGAGGTTTTACCTCAAGAATATAAGGAGCCACATTACCCCTAGGAGCCATAGGTTGCAAAGTCAAAGAAAGAAGCACCAATAGCTAAGTTTGTGGTTTATTGACACCCACATCACCATGATAAACAATAGTCATAAAGGAAAGGTCACGAGCATCAACGAATTTACTATGGACCAACACGGAATCAGAAGGGCACCCAATATAGAGGCATATGGAGGAATACAAGCAATGCAAGAAGACACCAGAGTAGTAGAGCGACATCATAGAACCACGAGAACTATAATCAAGCTCAAGTTAGTAAGGAAGAAGTTAGATCATATTTACACATTTCACTTGGATGGATGGATTCACGTGTTGGTACTAGTTGACTGCTATTCTTAGTAGATCTTATTATATGAATTCCATGTTAGGATATTTTAATACTCCATCCTTGTCCTACTTGCATTATTTACCATTTTCTAGCACTTAGTGATGTTATTTTCCCCTAGTGGTGTGCAAATGTCATCTAGGACCCATTAGCCACCTAATGTTCCCTGGATGCATGATTTTAGGACCCTCAGAGGCAGTTCCCTATATTTCAAGAGCCCACTCAGTGACTCAGTTCAATCTAACTGAGTTACACATGAGTTGGTGACTCTAATTGGGAGTTTGAGCTCTGATCACCACTGATTGTGGCCTCATGTGCCCTTTTTTGATTGATTTGCATGGAAAACTCATGGATGTGCCCTTCTTGGTCAGTTAACTGACTGTATCATCAGTTCACTAAGATTTGGTTGAGCTTAACTGAGTTTGGGAGCTCTAGAGCATTGATAGAGGTGACAATTACTATGCCAAACAGAATGAGACTCGAATTCTCCTAGGTGATTCAAATTCTCTTCATTGTAATATCATTTTTCACTATACTGATTATTGGATCATGTGACACTAATGTGTTCCTATCTGAGTTCTTGTGCATAACTAATTGTCTGCTCATTTTTACTACAATTTTCACTGTAATTCATCTTTTCTGCTCATTCTTTCTCTGTGAGGTATATTCAACTCCATGATCTGCTATGATTTAGAATTTCACATGGTATCATAGCTCAGTGAGCGTAGGTTGAGCATCTACTTTCAGTAGTGCACCAGAAGCCTCTGGATTTCCACAGCAAATCCTGGTGCCATTACATTGAATTCATTGGAGAAATCTTTTGAGGTTTCTCCAAGTGTGAAGGATCCAAAAAAATGTGCCTATTATCCTAAAGCAGTGCTCAGTAGTAGTTTATCTCCAAAATTGAGATTTTTTTGTAGGTTATTGAAAGTTTTACAGTGCAGCAGTAGCAGCAATACCACCTTGTATTCGCTCCAACAATTCCAATGGAGAATTCAAATGCTCCTCTCTCTCCCAGGATCCTGACACCCTTCAATTACCTTGATTGGGGGATAATATGCAGATGGTCTTGCGCAACAAGTCAATGTATAGGGTAACAATGGGAAAGGAGGTTGAACCTCAATCAGTTGTTGAGAAGGCCAAGTATCTGAATAGATTGGATGAAGCATTTGGTTTCATGTGTATCCATATTTCTAGAGATCTACTCTTTCGCCTCGATGGGTTGAAGACTCCAAGAGAGGTTTGGTTGAAGTTGGAGACCCTCTTCGGCAAACAAGATGAGCTAAGGGGCCATATTCTGGAGAATGAGTTGATTTCTCTTCAACCCAAAAGTTTCGAAACCATCCAGGAATTCTTTTCCAAATTCAAATATTTGGTCATGCAATGCAAGCAGTGTGGCATTGAGAAGAAGGATGAGCAGTTGGTGCTATCCATTCTAAGAAAGCTTTGTCCGAAGTTCTCCATTTTTGTTTCTACGTTCCATTCAGATAGATTGTCAATCCTTGGTTGGAAAATGCCATCTCTAGATGCATTCATCGAATATCTCATCCAAGAACAATAAAAACTAATTCCGATGGACGCTTTCAAAGCCTCCAAAAATCAAGCTCTTATGGCTGGCGAGTCAAAAAGTGAGAATGCAAAAGGGTAAAGAGAAGAATCAATTTGAGACCAAGCAAAATCCAAAGTCTAATCTATTGGAAGGAGCCTCTGGCTCCAAGACGGATAAGCAAAAGGGTTTTGAGAAATCCAAGTGTTCCTATTGCAAGAAAGGAAACCATTTAGAGAGTTCATGCATGCAGAAGAAGATAGATCAAATGACCAAACTTCTTGAACAACACAACATTTCCCTCCCAGAAGGCGTAAGAGAGACTGATTCTGGAAGTGAGTCCGATGGTCATGAGAGATGCCATGCACTGAAGGATGGATTTTCACAATCATAAGCCTTCCTCATAGATTCAGGAGCCTCCAACCACATGGTTGCCTCCAAAGAATCATTTTCTTCTCTAGATCTCAATGATGGTCCGATTATTCACATGGGAGATAATTCTCAGATCTCTGCTGAAGGGAAGGGCACAATACATCTGGAGCATGGAAAGTTCAAAAATGTTTTATTTGTGCCTTCTTTGTCAGCAAATTTCTTATATGTTTATCAGATGACTCACACAGGTTCACCGAATAAAGTTGTATTTGGTCTTGACACAGTTGAGATTGCAGAGATATCTTCTGGGAAGATTATAGCGAAAGGGTTTGCAAACCATGCCTCAAAGGCATATGAATTCTCTCACCTTTTTCCATACTCGTTGCCTACCTCATTGGCATCTGATGAAGATCAGAGTGATATCTCTTCTAATAAAGATGAGGATCAAGATCTTGATGTTGAGAATAAATTTCAATCAGATCCAAATCCAGATCCAACACCTGCTCCCAATCCATGGCCAAGGCCAATATGGGCTCACAACGTCCTTGTAGCTGCTGGGAACATAGTTGGGGGTCCATCTGACCATAGAACCACCAGATCTCAGTATCATGCAAACCTTGCACTATGTCATGCAAATCCACTTCTCTCAAAGAGGTGCTACATGATGGTGGGGTTTGATCCACAATCCCTTGAAGAGACTTGCCATGGGGGGTCTACAACCAAGTACAAATCTCGGTTGGTTGACAAAGGGTACTCAAAGGTTCATGATTTGGACTATAATGAGCCATTCGCTCCAGTAGTAAGAACGGTTCTTGGAAGACTTGTTTTGGAAAATACAGCTTCGACACAGTGGTAGGTACATCAAAGGAGCAGATCCAGGTCCAAATCTAGATCCAACACCTACATTTCTATCCTGCATAGGAGTAGATTGCCTACATTTTTACAAAGGATTTAACCCAGGAAATTTTTTTCCTTCTCTACTTAGTGTGAAGGTTCTTTGAGTTCCCTACTACTGTGCTATTTTTTAGGGGCGGTTTTTCCCATGAGGTTTTCCCCATTACCTTGTTTTATGGACAATTATTTTATTTTCATCATTTGTTTGATTGTATGGGTGAAATTTTGTCTTAGTAACCAGGGACCAGGATTCACAGGTTTGGATTAAGGGGGGGTGTTAGGATATTTTAATACTCCATCCTTGTCCTACTTGCATTATTTACCATTTGCTAGCACTTAATGATGTTATTCCCCCCCTAGTGGTGTGAAAATGTCATCTAGGACCCATTAGCCACCTAATGCGCCCTGCATGCATGATTTTAGGACCCTCAGAGGTAGTTCCCTATATTTTAGGAGCCCACTCAGTGACTCAGTTTAGTCTAACTGAGTTACACATGAGTTGGTGACTCTAATTGGGAGTTTGAGCTCTGATCACCACTGATTGTGGCCTCATGCACCCTTTTCTAATTGATTTGCATGACAAACTCATGGATACACCGTCCTTGGTTATTTAACTGATTGTATCATCAGTTCACTAAGATTTGGTTGAGTTTAATTGAGTTTGGGAGCTCTGGAGCACTGATAGAGGTGACAATCACTATGCTAGACAGACCGAGACTCGAATTCTCCTAGGTGATTCGAATTCTCTCCATTGTAACATCATTTTTCACTATACTGATTATTGGATCATGTGACATTATCCTATTCCTATCTGAGTTCTCATGCATGATTAATTGTCTGCTCATTTTTACTGCAATTTTCACTGTAATTCATCTTTTCTGCTCATTCTTTCTCTGTGAGGTATACTCAACTCCATGATTTGCTGTGATTTAGAATTTCACATTCCACTCATGTTTCAAGGAAGAAACATGTTTTAGGGGGGATGGAATGTAGTGTACCTAGGGGAGGATAATATGTGATACCTAGGAAGGTACCCAAAGGGAATATATCATGTAATGTGTACCTAAGGGGGAATCATTAATGTATTGTGGCCGTAAATAATGGAATGGGCCAATTAGGTAGTTTTAAGGGAATAATATAATAATGAGTCAATGAGGGGTTAGTTGGCATAGACCCCTAGGAATACTCACAATAAAGTATAAATATACATGAGTATCAATGTATTGAGGTATGTTAAATGTATTATTTTGTAGCAAGAATTGCTTGTGGAGTGATTCCTTCCTTAAGGAGTATTTGATGGTGTTACCCTACCTTAAGGGTTTCTCTATATCTTGGTGTTGATCTTATGGTGAAATTATTTTGGTTATTTTTGAAGTATAAGGTTTCTATATCTTTGTCGTGATTCAATTATGGGTTAAGGATCAATACATCTCCCTATGCCATCTAGAATCACACTCAGCTGAAGATAAGGCCATGACTAATCCACTTGGAGCAGTAGTAAATATGGAATTCAATGTGGATGGTGGAGAATATTAGGTGTACCGGATGCTAAACATGCGGGAGGATATGAGGCTGATCAATTGTATGAAAAGAAATAATGCACTCCACGAGGAGGATCCATCTCATCCCGCCAAGGTGCAGGATTGATTTGCTCTGAAATGGAATGGTGAACTAGAGGGTAATTCCATTTGGAGCAACAACTTTTTTTTCTTACCCAATCCTAAACAACAAACATTACAGGGAAGAGTCATTGCAACATGTTTAACCTTATACATTCTAAGTGGGATCTCCTTGTTTGGCACAGGCTTAACTCCTTCGAAGGGTGGATATCTATCTAAGTCCAAAGTTGGTATCTAGTTTGGAGGGAAGGGTTGTAAAAGAATATTTTTTTAATTACGATGAAGAGAAAACCTTTTAATTTGGTGCTAGGTACGAAGGTCCATTTAAATTATATAGTCTCTAGAGGGGACAAAACTCTTGTTGGAAGACTTCTTGGTCATATAATAGGGATTTAAACCTTGTGGGAGTGGATTTCAATGGAACTTGATCCTTGTATACTCCCCAAGGTGTATGATTATTGTATGAATATGGAATGCATTACTGTTTCAATATGAGGTTGACTCTTCTAGTCCTCTACTATTGCAAAAAGGTGTTGGAAATTCAGATGCAATCCTCTCCTATTAAGGAAATGACACCTTTCATTCAACACCAAGTCTAAGAGGTTGTGGAGAACTCTATTATGGGTCTGTCTTCCCAGTCTCTTGATTATATTTTGGTTAAATAAGGTCTTTGAATATATAGGAAACTCATTAGGCTATTTCTATGAAGCAGATATGTCCTTCACTATGATGGGCATTTACACCATTACAAGAACTATGGTGGCAATATATTTGAAAGATGGCATAGCAAACTATATTGTCATCAAATATGGAAAATTGGAATATCGACAAAACCTTGACTATAAGAGGGTTCCCTTGTGGTGTAGCCATTTCCATGAATACAAGCACCTAGTAGCTGACTATGCTCTCCTACACCGATTCCAGAGATGGTTCCAAAAATCTCCACTACCCAAAAAGGAAATGCCATTGGAGTTAAAAAATCAAAAGTCCCACTTGAAGATAAGAGTCATCCACTGGAATCGGTTGTTTCTCCATTTATCAATGACAAATCTTCCCCTCCATCTGGGAGAGGCTTGACATCATCCTCTTCGAAGGAGTATTGGGAATGGTGAAGTCTAAGCTAGTCTCTAAAGTTGGATACTCCTCATCGGATAAAGGTAAGCGAGTTCTTGTAAATCCTTCCATTCCTTGTTTGTAACAAGAAGTTTCTTTAAAATTTAGGACCTTTAATAAAACCTAGTTTTGGTCGCCTTCCAAGTCCCCCAAATCAGTTTTAGTTGAATTTCTAGACAACTTATCGGGCATTAATAGCTTTCATCCCTTGCATTCTACACTCTCAATTGTTGGAAAAAAATATGAGTTGAAAGGTGATTCTTATGTTGCAACTATTAACCTTAGTGGGTATATGGATGGTTAACCTTAGTGATCTGGGGTAGAGACCTTAAAAGGATCCAAATATAACCCAATACTCAGAGAAAAAGGTGCCAATGGAATGCCAAAATTATAAGGAGGGGTCTAGATTGTCTAGATAAGCCTGATGATTATTCTTACATTAAATTTCCAAAATACGGCTAGTCCCTCCAAAAAACTGGCCCTAAAACATCTCGTAATAACACAAAACCTTGACATTTTATTCCTACTAAAAATAATGATCAATGGTGCAAGATTACTTGGATATTTTAGGAAGATGATTTCTGGTTGGGATTTCTTATATATTGACTCGAAATGCAAGTTCGGTTTCCCACTTACAAGGTGGAAGACCAAGAATCTGAACCTATCCTACTTCTGGTCTATCCCCTCTTGACTTCACATGGTAGTAAATCAAGAGAACATCGAAAGGAAATTTTGTTCCTTAACATGTATGGTATGTTTTGTTTGATGAGAATTTTAGGACTCTTTTTTTTCAAAAAAATGGATATTTTAGGGACTTGTCATTATCAATGTGTCAAAGGTTTGGGGTCCTACCTCCCAAGGGGATGGATTGTCGGATTACTTCACCCATAATTGGAAGGAAGCAAGCTTAATCTATATTTCCTTAACCATTCTTAGCTCGAAATGAAGAAACAATAGAGTTAGGGAGGCTAGAGAATCCTAGTCTTCGAATCCCTACTTGATGAAAGAGTTAAATTTCATCATTGAGTAGCATAGGGAGGTCATTCATATCATATCTCGGTCCCTTTTGATTGGTTTGTCAAGATCCGAAACCCCCTGGACCATTCAAGATGAAATAGAATGGGTTAAATATGACAACAATATAGCTACTATAAAGAAATGATGGATCCCCTTTGACAACCACTCTGAACAATTCCTAACAAATTTGAAACATGCAAAAAAGACTTCCATAGTCTATCCCAAGGATAAAAAACAAAAGGAGGATAGACTACTCTTGGAAATAGACAATACATTGAAACGATTATATAACAGTGAAGGGTTTTGGTTCTTGTTTGGCCAATTCAAATAAGAGCTTCAAATCTTGGAAGAAACATGGAAGGATATCCTCTTGGACCAAGAAAAACAATGGCATCTCATAAGTTGTGTCCTCCTGTTAAAATCCAATGACAAAAATGCAAAAAAATTAATTGATTTGTCAAAATGAGAGAAGCATGAAAACCCATTTGGTAAATAACCAACGCAAATGGAGAACAAGTATTTGGGTTGAATGGTATTTCCTATAAGGGGGTTGAGCACTTCAAGAGAATTTTCAATGATGAATGAAGGCCATCCATTTATGAGATCCTAAAAGTAACTACAAACTTTCCTAGAATTGTAAATGATCAGGAAAATGAGAATCTTATGGCAGAGGTTAGCATGAATGAATTGGAGGCTATCCTCCATAGATTTCATAAACATAAAAGCATGGGTCTAGATGGGATTCCTATCAAATTATTTTTTTATATGTTTTGAATTCATTGGGGAGAATGTCACAAATTTTATTGAGAAATCAAAGATCTTGAGCAAAATCCTTCTTGCCTTCAACTCTAATTTTCTTGCTCTCATCCCTTAGGTGGATAACCCTATCTCCTTTGACCAATCGGTTGTGCCTTGTCTCTCTAAACAATTTCTATTATAATAAAATCATTGCAAAGAGACTAGCCTACCCTCTCTCACAATATCTTAGAAGAACAATTTGGCTTCTTAGAGGGAAGGCAGATTCATGATTCCAATATAGGAGTGGCCTAGGAAGGAATTCACTTTATCAAGCACAAAATACTAAAATCTATGGAATTAAAATTTTATTTATCCAAAGCCTTTAATTGGGTGAACTAGCTCTATCTGCAACTCCTCCTTCTCCACTTAGGTTTGGGTGTTCCCTTTGTAAAATGCATATGAATTTTGTTTCCTCAGTTTCTCTCTTTACTTTAATTAATGGGTCAAAAACCAAGTTCTTCAATCTTGAAAGGGGTCTTAGGCAGGCATGCCAACTACCCCCCTTGTTGTTCCTCCTAGTTGTCGAAGGACTCAACCACATGATAAAATTTGCACATGGATATTGATTGTTCAAAGGAATAAAAATAATGAACTCTTGTTCTTTAACACACCTTTTCATTTGTTGACGATATATTGCCTTTTGAATTTGTGGATAGCTGCGATGTAAAGATCAAAGATATTTTTTATCTCTTATGTGTTGCTATAGGTATGCAGAGAAATGTTGTGAAGTATTTTATTTTATTTCATGGAATTGAAGACAAGGAAATACTTCTTCTACAAGCCTTCTTGACATATCAGGTAACAAAACTTGAAATTAGGGTCAAATACTTAGGGGTTTTCTTGAAAGCAAATGATTATAAGAATTGCAATTAGCACTAGCTCATTAGGAAATTGGAGGATTTACTCCACCATTGGTGAAATAATTGGTTTTCCAGGAGTGGCCAGTTAGTTCTTGTAAAATTTTTCTTGGAGGCACAATCAGTGTTTTGGGAAATCCTCTCTTGGATTATGAGAGACATATTTGATAAGGATTTTCAACTATGTTTCTAGTTCATCTGGCCTAGGGGCAGGGAAAAACAAGGTCTCCTGCTGGTTAAGTGGATCAAACTTTCCCTCCCCAAATATCAGGGGGGTGGGGACTCAAAAGCATATACTTGTTCACAAAAGCGCTAGCCACAAAAAGTGTTTGAAGGTTGATTAACTTTGATGGTCTTTGGTCAAAATTTATTCTAAGGAGATATGTGCATTCGAACCCTCTAGTGGACTAATTAAGGCTGCTAATTCACTCACTCTATAGTTTTTCTATGTTTTGGAAGACACTAATTGATGCCCTTCCTCTGATTCACGAATGAATTTGTTGGAAAATGTGTAAAGGCTCCTTGGTCCAAATTGGGTCCGTGGGCTAGTTGGAGTGAGGACTTCCATTTTCCAAACCATATGATTTTACACCTACAGGCTAAAGGATTCTATACCTTTCCATAGTGGTAGACCATCCCAATTCCTCCATTTGGCATCAAGCTTGGCTCACTAGTGATAATTTGGAGTTCAATGGGGAAGATAGGATAGCTTGGGATAGTTATAATCCAACTTGAAGACATGTCATCTTCGAATAAAGGATGAAGAAGACACACTTCTCTAGACAAAGCATCCTTAAGGCATATGCACCCCGAAATTCAGATATAGGGTTTTGATTTCCTCATTGGAGTAGCCAATGGAAAAATGGTGGTGGAAGAAGATTTGGAGATTCTGCCTACCTCCCCAAATCATGCATCTTCATGTGGATACTCCTTAACAAGTGAGTGCCTACAAGGGATATTCTACAAAGAAGGTCCTTTGCGAGATTGGATGATGTAACCTTTGTCAATTGGATGAGGAATTAGATTATCATTTGGTAATTTAATGTCCCTTTGCTTAAAAGCTATGGGAGTAGATAACAAGACTCATTGCTTTGAATGGGATTTGTATTGGGGATTCTATCGAATTTGGTCTTAAACGATGGTATGAATATGGAGGGACAAAGCTATATTGTGCTCTCCCCTTGACTACAGTCCGGGGGCTATGGGTGGTCCGCAATTACTAATTTCTCAATTTTTGAAGACAAACAAGTAACCCCACTAGATATTGCAATACATAGTGTCAACATTGTCAAAGAATGCAACTCCCAACCACTCATCGAATGCCCTCATCCTCTACTCAATCTGAACATTGAAAAAAGCAAACCACGAGCTTTCTCTAATAAGGCATCTCAAAGAGACTCTCAAACTGCGGGGGAAAGAGGCGTACTTCTCTTCTCATATTCTCTCTCTCTCATGCTCAAGGTAGGTTTAGGCCAAGGCACCAATAATTATGTGGAGCCCCAAGCTCTAAAACTTGTCTTATCTCTGATAATAGAAAATGGATTGAATTATGTTCATGTTTAAGGTGACTCATAGGTGGTTGTGAACTAGATAAATGGGAAACACAAAATGCACATTTTTCATTTGCAAGCTTTATTGGAGGAAGCCATTACTTTGTCAAATTCACTCCAAGATGCCTTGATCAACCATATCTACAGAGAAAACAATCAAGAAGTTGATACTCTATCAAAGGAATCGGTGTTATAGTTGCTAAGGGGAACTTGGTCCATTCTAGAATGTAATAATGGTAGAGAGGTGGAGCATCTGCATGTGCCTTTCTTCTAGTTTTCGTTTTGCACATTTTTAGTTGATAGATGACATTTGAGAACCTTTGGTTAACAATTTTTATATGAGAACATGAATAGGGAGATATAAGCATACATTTTCACTAATCAAAGACTTTATGATGCCATTATATTATACTTGGGGAAGGCTCTTTTTTGAATGTTGAAGGGTACTTGATATATGTCAATTTGTTAACATCATAATGAAATTACAATTTTTTTGTGGAAAAAAAAGATCTAGAGTTTGAAACCTCCAAGATCTAGAGTTTGAATGAGGTCAAAACCTCCATCAAACAATAAAACAGTGTCTTCCAAGTAGCATGTCCCATCAAGAAATGTGGATATGTGTGTAATAAGTGATCCCTAAAGCTAGATTTCTAGGGTTTGAAACCTCCTAGGTCTAGTCAAAACTCTCAAAATAGAACATTCCCTCTCCAATGTGTAACCAAGTCATCATCAAGTGTTGGCCATGCCAAACGCTCCTAATAATTGCGCCGAGAGGCGCTCTACAACCCAGTATGGGAGAGATCTTGTAACGTGATGTAACGTTAGTAACATGTTGGCCAAAAATAATAGTGATAGTGAATATTATGGGAGAGATCTTGTAACGTGATGTAACATTATTAACGTTTGTAACATGTAACATTAGTAACGTTTGTAACATTAAAGTAAAAAGAAGTAAAGTAAAGTAAAAAGAAATAAAGTAAAGTAACGTAAGTATGGGGGAGATGTTGTAACGTTTGTGATGTAATGTTTGTTACTAACAAAATAATTAAACAAATTCATGTCGGCTCACAAAATAAAAAATTATGGAAAGTATTTAAAAAAAATCGATGTTGGTTCATAAAATAAAATATTATGAAAAGTAATTAAAAAATAGATGTTCATTTATAAAATAAAAACTTAAAACTTAAACTCGGATCTATCAATCAAGAGAGATCAAATTTCTTGAGTTTAAACTTTAAAAAAGAAATACACCTCAAGAAATTGGATCCCTCTCGGTGCTTGATACGGGTTAAAGATGGATCTATGATGGTAATAAAATATACTCCAAGGTGGTTACAATGCCTCAAACAATGTGCAAGTGGATAAGCACAAGGAATAATGAATCAACAAGCAATATAATAATCCTCCACATGCCAAGTCATAATGAAACATAACTAACCCTTAGAGGTATCATACCTTAGAGAAGCGTGCCAATCTCCCCAAGCAATAAATAATCATATATTGCATGAATGCCTCAACACATGTGTAAACAAATGTGAGCGCTCTAATACAACCATATTCCACCTCCAAATAACCCCCACCAAGCATGAAACCAAGAAATTAAACAAGGCACTCAAGGAATTAACCTCCACATATGCAAAAGTGGTCAAGTTAGCCATTGAATGGTTAAATCAACCTCAACACATGTGCACAAAGATGAGCACTCTGTCTAGGGGTTAATCTTCATGTTAATAAATTGCAATAGGTTCCAACTACCCTCAAATTACATAAGGCATATCAATTAAACCATTAAATTATGTTGGAACCATATGGAGAGGGGTACATATGCCAAGGTCTAATCCACATATAGCATAAACTCCTAAAGTGCTAGGACAAACATCCTAGGCATTGTGTACCACTGACAACATATCAACCACTTCTCACCTCCTAGTGTAGCACCATATAAGAAAAGGGGATTGTGTGGAGCACCTGCTCCTAGTGACATCAATAATATAACATTAGCATGCACAATCACTAAGATGCTCTAAGAACAATATGATGCCACGCCACTAACTTATATCATCATTATCCAACCCATTTGGGGGCTATAACCATTATACATGAACTAAGGTGCAACATTCTCTAGACATTATGATGAATATACAAAGGCAACACCATAATGAGGTAGCATGCACATAACCATCAAATATATATTAGAAAAGTGATCCACCAAGTAAAGACATGAGATATGAAAAGAGCACCAAACCATAAGCAATTCAAAGCATGATCATCCAAAGAGGAGAAGAGAGTTTCCTCCAAACCAACTCAACAAAGAAATGACATCTCCAAACAAAGACATACGGATGTATTCCTAATCAAAATTTCCACATATACCATGTTCAAAATCATATCTTGTGATGAAAATCACAAAAATCACCCTCGTACAATATGAAAAATAACACTACATAATACAAACATCTAAAAATTAAACTTTAAATTAAAATATATATATATTTTTTAAATCTATCTTATCACTCTTATAAATATTATATAAAATTCATAAATATTATTAACCATATTCTCAATGTAAATAAGTTTAACAATCTTAATGTAAGTAAGTTTAACAATCTTAATCCAAATCAAGTACATAATATCTATTTAAAAAAAAACTCTATATATCATAATTTATGCTGATAATCTTTAAATATATTATCTTACAACCTCAAATTATATATTTTTATATCATTATTTAAGCTGATAATCTTTAAATATATTATCTTACAACCTCCAAACAAGTGGAATATATTTTTTTATCTCAAATCTTGAAGTACCATATTATTAAATATTTAGATATGATAAAGACAATTGTCCTGGATTATACCATAAAGTTTACATGTTTTATTAGGAGTACAATTCTTGGTAAATTAGAGTACCATGGAGAGATATTAAATACGATAAAGAGGAGACAAAAGGCAATTGTACTGGATTTTACTATAAAGTTTACAAGTTTTATTAGCAGTACAATTCTTTGTAAATTAGAGTCAGCAATTTAATGTTTACATGTTTTATCAGCAGTACAATTTTCGGTAAATTAGACTCAGAAATTTAATTGGCCTAGGAAAGAGTTGAAAGTCTTTTGAATCACCAGAAAGCAGAAAGTAACTCATACAATATCAGTATTGTACTTCTGTCTTGGCGACATGCTAAATACGAAGTATCAAGTACTTCTGTCTTGTATATTATTTATGAAAATATACAGGGTTTATACTTCAAATAATATTTTGCAGTTTAGAGTTTATGGTTTTTCATTTGATTGTAGTAAGAACAGCAATACTGTTAACTTTTTCTCACATTAGTAGGTATTGTTTCATTCAGCAGTGCAGATATTCAAAAGCATATACAGTATTGAACATATACAAGCCACATATTCAATGATATTTTTTTTTCATACATATACAAGCGACATATTCAATGATATATTGAAATGTAAGCCACATATTCAATGAGTGTATATTGTCCACAATAGACTTGAGTTGTTTTGATATACAGTAGACTTGTGCTGTTTTGAGATAACAAATTATAAATTTACCCAAAAACTGAACAAAACCCCAAGACTGTCAATAGCTGTGACAGAACACATTTGTTGCGTCTGTATCTTTTCTGAAGGACCCATTCATTAGTGTTTTTAAAGGGCAGATCAGAAAAAGGGTTATTCATTAGTTTTTTAACAGGACAAATCAGAAAAGGATCATAGGACAGAAGAATAGGACCACAGAGATTACAGAGGAATGTGACAGTATCACATAGCATGTGGAAGGTAGGATAGGAAGGACAGAATATATTCAGGTTCAATGCTTATTTTAGTTATGAGCACAACTCACATGTAAAAACTAAGGGTGATTCAACTAAATTGGTAGGTGCGGATTAAATCTTACCACTATCTATTATAAGCATTATATTAATGGCTTCTTCTTCTCATCATCGTATTTAGAAAGATAAAACCAAATTGTTCTTCCCCTTCGCCAACGAGAGTCGTTGTGAGCATTTAATTAAATACATTTGGAACTGCACCCATGATCTCGCATTCTTCGCTCATAATTGGGAAATCCAACTCATTAAATGCCTTTGAATAGCTTCTGCTTTTGAGACCGATTCTTCTCCTCCTGTACAATTTCTGGGTCAGTTTTTCCGGCTCTGTCAAAGGAGGCGTAGCAGGCTTTTCGCCGCACCTTTCGTAGTAAGTCGAGGGAGATTGGCAAAAAGGCCGTATAAAGGGTGACAGTCTGAGCGATAAAAACCATACCAAAAGTTGGAGATATTCAGTCCCAACAGTGGATAGAAGCAGTGTTGGGAAGCTAGATTATAAACAAATAATAAGATGAAGCTAGCTGGGCAACCGTTGAATTTTTATTATGAGTCTGATCATATTGCAGCTATAATTTCATGGATGTCAATTATTTGCATGGTTGGGATTATTTGGATGATATTGGTATGGAGTAGAGGTGGAAAGCACAGAAGAAACAGGGCTCGGCTTCCTCTTGGCAGCTTGGGATGGCCTTTTATAGGAGAAACCTTGGAGTTCATTTCCTGTGGCTATTCATCACGCCCTGAGAGCTTCATGGACAAGCGCCGAAAACTGTATGTTAATCTCTAATGCTCCTCATCTCTCAGTTGTACTGTTGAGCAATCTGTATATATCTTAATGAGATCTGTTTATGTTTGAATGATAAAAGTGTTTGGTGATAAACGATACAATGATATTCTTGTAGGGTTCCTATCTCTTTTGCTTTGAATGAAATTTTACAGTGAATGAGAAATATATTTTCCCAATTGGCTTATTTTCCCAATAATCACTATGTCCTCAAATAGAAACACAATTTGAAACTTTGCGCGTACGTAGTCTCACATAGACAGACAGAGATATATGCCGAAAAGAGACCTTCACAGGCCATAGGACTGAAAGTTGATCCATGCAGGCTTTGAAATTTGACCTAATACTGCTGTTTTGTAGATCTATACTTACATAACAGCGTTTGCACTGTGGATAAGAGTGTTTTAGTCAAATATTGATTTTGTTAGTGTTTGTGAAATTATATTACTTTCTGTCGAGCTAGAACACTTGTGGACAACATCCAATACACTGAAACCACAACCAGTGCTCTTAATTCCCACCTGTAACTTCTGCACATAGAGAGCCAATATATTGAATTTCTATTCATAGTGTTGGCTTAGCATTTGAGCAAAGACGACAAAACTTTCTGTATGTAATACACATGAAATTAGTATGTCCATAGGTCTAATTCATGTCCCTGCATTGAAAAAAGTCACTATTTTGAACAATTGTATTTTATCAAGGAGATTGCATAACCAAAAGTACAGATTTAATAATGCTTCGTGTTAGTCTGCCAATGTGAACTGGTCTGATGCTTTCAGAATTCTTAAAAGCTTACTATTAAATCTTATTTGGAAGCTCAACAACTTGGCACTGAAGGAATGCATAAAAAATCAAGTGTGCATAATATGATAAAAATGTCAAAAGCTGATTTCAATATAGTTTAATTTCCCCACTAGTCTGTCAGACTATAAGCCTATGAGCAATGGGTATACCAACGAAGCAGCAGCCCGGAAGGTAGCTGTCGAACAAAATAGTATTTTCTCGCTTTTGGCTTTTTGCGGAAGACCCGGGTTTTAGGCCGGTAGGTAGCTGTCAAAACAATCGAAGTAAATAGGATTTGCTTGCTTTTGGCTTTTTGTTGAACATCTGGGTTTTAGGAATAGGTCATTCTTGAAGTAAAAAGAACAGAGTTATTTTTCCGTAATTCTTTTGCAAATTGGACAGGGTTTTTAACGATGGCTGTTGAAAATTTGAAATTATAGAATGAAATTGTTACAATGAGAATAAGATAAGGGTTTCATTTTATAAAATGACAAAATTTCATTACCAAAATCGCAACTTTACAATTTCACATTTTGTCGAATTAGAAAAAAAACGTTTCCTACATGATAAACTACTGCCAATTTTTGGACCACCTTGGATTCCATCCACCGTCTTTACATTTTCGCTGCTGTCAGCCTCATTGTCATGATTCACGACTCATTGGATGGCCATTCATTCATTCATGGTATAAAAACAAAAAATAATAATTTGTTTTCCGTGCAATTGATCAGTCTCGTGCACGTGTGGCCAGGGAATATGGAACTGTCTATGGTCAGAAGTTGAGATGAAGGATTATACAAATCTCATGTCACTGTAAAGCCTGAGACAAGTGGGCTCTGAGAATAGCTGGACGTTCTTCTGTGCTTTTATCGCTTTTTCTTTGTTTATGAGATTCCACTTTACACGTGATTGGACTGCAAAACCTGGGTGTAGAGTCAGGGCCAAGCGCACTTTTTCTGCCTATATCTTGGTTTGAGAGTTGTCAAAATAAAATTTTATGATTCAACAGATCTATTGCATTTAAAGTTTTTTTCAAGGTTTTGGGTTAATGTGGAGATTCTAAATTATTTTGGACCGAGAAAATTCGTAATCAAAATGAAACCAGGGTGAGTTTTTGAGATTTTACAGGAGTTAAAGGATTAAGAAAAACAAAAATTTACGTTTTAACTTTGATGTCCTTTATCTCAAAGATGTTTCAACCTGCCCTTAGTTTTCTGTTTCTCCTTGTTTGCAAAATAACGATAAACATTATTTCCTTTTTATATTTTTCTATTTCAGAAATCCACTACCAGGTGATGAAAACTGTAAGCATAGAAAATCTTCTCTCCCAGAAAATGTTATTATATGGAAGTGCATTTTGGTCAATTTTTGTCCTACATTCCATCCCAATCCATCCTCTAAAAGAATGCATTTTGGTCAATTCCAATCCTACACTGAAAAGCTTGGCGTTGTCTAAACCTAAATTAAACGCTCCACCTTTCAATCCTGCATCTCAGAAGTTTGCAATTTCTGAGGGATCTATTGTTCAATATGCACTTTTGATGATACGGGCAAGGGGTCTATTGTTGAATTTGAAATGTACAACCACTGCCCCCCACCCTCTTATAATGATCTGGGTCTATTCAAAGACCCTGCTTTAATCAGAATTCTGCAATTCACAACTCTACATTTTAAAAAATTTCTATTATTGAATTTACATTTTTGATGACCCAGGTGGATTGAGAGATCTTTAAATTATTATATAATTTAGTGAAAATTACATTTTCCGTATGTAAGATTGCAATTTCAAATCCAGTGAAATATAGTGTAAAAAATCATTATGAAAAAAAACCAACACAGGCAAATGGGAGGCTACCCAAAAAAATGGTTTTGGACCTTTGGTCAATCTTTATCGTACTCTCACAAGCTAACATATAATATACCAAGACCAAATCCTGACATATGATAGACCAAGAGATTTTCGTGAGGCCTAATTCTTTGATTTTGATGTGATACAGTTATGGTAAGGTATTCAAATCACATCTCCTTGGGAGCCCCACGATTGTATCAACCGACCCAGAAGTAAGCAGGGTGGTTCTGCAAAACGATGGCAGGATATTTGTTCCGTCTTATCCCAAATCACTCAACGAGCTCATGGGGAAGTCTTCAATACTTATGCTGAGTGGGAACTTGCAGAAGAAGTTGCACGGCCTCTTAGGAGGTTTTCTCAAATCTCCACAGCTGAAAGAGCAGATAACTGTGGACATAGAGAAATACATTCTGGGCTCTATGGCAAACTGGAAGGACGATCGATTGGTCTACATTCAAGACGAAACTAAAAATGTAACCACACAACACATATCTGTACATGCACACACATTATATGCATTAATCTGTTTTCAGGATATTCATTAGTGCTTACATTTTCAAAGTTTGTTTTATTCATATAAGTTGTTTTACTGAACAGATAGCATTTCATGTGCTCCTGAAAGCACTGATGAGTCTTAGCCCGGGTGATGATATGGAATATCTAAAACAAGAATTCAGAAAGTTCATCTCGGGTTTGGTTTCATTGCCAGTCAAGTTGCCTGGAACAAGGCTCTACAATTCATTGCAGGTGAGCTTTATGATATTGTTAAATATCATAAAGATACAGAAGATATTGATTCTTTGAGCATGAAGATAGTAACTTATATAGCTTGTTGAATTTGTTAAAAAAAATATGAAATTATATTAAAAATGTTTTAGAAGACTGCCAAAAAAAAAAGTATAAACAAGTATATCACAGATTGAGAAAGGACATCAAAACTGCAAATGTGAGCTTGATCCCATAAATCTTATATGCTCTCCATGGAGGTAAATAAAAATGTTATAATCTATTCTATTCTAAGTAATTTTCATATCTCATGATCAAGATGATCGTTTTCCTGCAGGCAAAAGCAAGAATGGCTAAGATGGTACACAGAATCATAGAAGAGAAGAGAGCAAGCTATGCCACCTGCACTTTCCAAAGTCGTCCAAGGGATGTGTTAGACGTGTTACTGCATGAAACAAACGATTCAGCAGAGCAGTTCTTCCCCATAGATGTCATATGTGATAACATGATAGATTTCATGATTCCAGGAGAAGATTCCGTACCAATGCTAATGACTCTTGCGGTCAAATTCCTCACAGACTGCCCGCTTGCACTACAAAAATTACAGGTATATTAGTGCCATGGAGCCCTTGCCTCCTATTAATCCTGGTCTTTTATAAATACTAACAATCAATTATAATCCTGATCTTTGATAAATATTAACAATCAATTATACCTTACACTGGTGTTATAATGCAATTAATGCCTTCAAAGGCTCTGTTTTTAACTTCATAGCGAGTTATATTAAGGATGTTTTAGAACATTATTAAAAAATAAGTATATTGTAGGTTGAGAAATATTCTATATTCTTTCTGCTTTCCTTAAAATTCATGCAGTGTTTTCTACCATTGTTGGGTCTCAGGAAGAAAACATGAAGTTGAAGAAATCCAAGGAACAGAAAAAAGAGCAGCTGACCTGGAATGATTACACGTCCTTGCCCTTTACTCAGAATGTCAGTAAGCTTGTGGTTCAATAATATACAATATAAGCATCAACTGGTATGTTAAAATTAACTGACAAGCTCATGATTTCGACCTAATAATTATCAGGTGATAACTGAGACTTTACGAATGGGAAATATCATCACTGGTGTAATGAGAAAAGCATTGCATGATGTGGAGATTAAAGGTAGAATATCATCACGTCTAGTTTATTTTTCAAGTATTTGGTTTGATGAATTCACAGTTTGTAATTATGAATATGATATGATATGCTAATGAACTCTTTCTGTTTTAACCTTTTTGGTCAGGACACTTCATTCCCAAGGGATGGTGTGTGTTCACATACTTCAGATCCATTCACCTGGACAAAGACTTCTATGAAAGTCCATACAAATTCAATCCTTGGAGGTGGCAAGTTAGTGCTATTATGTCATTGGTTTCCTCTCTTATTTTCCTTGATTTTAACAGTGGGCGAAAAACTTCCAAATATGTAGAAATTTAGAAAATTTCTGTGGGTTGAGCTGACAACGATGGAGATCATAAATTGATACATCTTATTTGTTCTTCTTTTATGATTAGGAAAAGGATCCGAGTGGCAGCTGTTTTATTCCATTTGGAGGAGGCCAGAGACTTTGCCCGGGCATTGACATGGCAAGACTGGAAGCTTCCATTTTCTTGCATCAGCTTGTCACCCAATACAGGTAATTACAAGACTGTAATGACAGAAGAGTATATGGACATATACTCATGTACTAAACCTTTGGTCCTTTGTATTCTCGTACAACTTATGGTGGAATTTTATTGTTCTACATTAATACTTCCACATGAAGTACTTGGTCTTTTCTCATGAGCAGAGATTCAAACCAGTTTTTGCCACGGTAATGCTATTTTAATCCTTGTCTTTATGGTTAATTCAGTTGGGAGGCAGAGGATGATTCTATTGTGAGTTTTCCAACAGTTCAAATGAGGAAAAGAATGCCCATCCGGATTAAGAAGATCACTTCACACTTTTAGCTTCCCATAAAATATAATTTCTGTGCATTGAACGACCTGTAGAAGATGACAAATATGGCATCTGTGTGTATAAAATAAGGTGAGAACATTTTCCTCTTTTCCTTCAATCTTCCTCTATTGAGTTTTTATCATGAAAACTGATTTTTTTTGTCTTTCAGACAGAAGGCATGGGTAGCAGAGTCCATGATAGAAAGGAGGCTTGACCTAGTTAAGCTGAATTATTCCTGTGGTTGGACTGTAGCAATATGTGAATACATAAGCATGAGTGTACATTATCAACGTCATAGTTATGTAGTAAGGTTTAGGAGTGGTCAATTAATGTTTACAGGATAGCAAAAAGATGCACCTATATAGGCCAGAGAGAGATACAAAGGAAGGATATTTTATACTGTGAAGAGCTATTCTAAAACTCTAAACCTTTATCTTGTGGATGGGGTCCTTTGTTTTATTTTAGCTATCAAATTCTTTAAAATTTCCAACCTCTACAGAGGAGTTAGAAGGATGCTTTCATTTGTGTTTGAGTGTTGAATGATAGTAATCTTTGGCTTTTAGTTCCAATAAAATGCTATTGAGGTCCTTGTTATAGACCATGGCTGGTTATTCTTATTGATTCTTATTTTTCTTAATCCAAACCATCACAACATAACGATGGTGATCAAGTCCATAGTGTGTTTTTTTTTTAAATTGTAGTTTATTGTTTTTATCAATACAAAATACTATATGCATTTTATAAAAAAAAGGGTTGTGAGCATAGTCTCTACAAGTCCATATTCTATAATCTAGAGTATAGATTAACAATTAAAATGATGTAAAAAAAATACATGTTCACTATAAAAGTTGAGCAAATTAATAAATCATATATCTAAATCAAAATCTCCAATAGGCATTTAGGCCAACAAGAAACATCATATCAAGTAGCAGTGTGGGGATAGAGCTCATGTTAGGATAAGGGGTCTGTCATTAGGGGTCAATACCGCCATCCATTGGTTGCAAGCTCAGGATTAACCTGAATTGGCCCTCATCTATCATAGGGTACTTTGGCTGAAAAATTGCTAGAGGTACAAGAGGATACTTATAAAATCGAGGAATATTGGGAACATTGGATGTAGATAAAATGTTCTACCTCTCCCAATGTTTGTAAACAACACTACTAACTTTATGCCAAATATGTTCATCTACAAAGCTTTGACAAGGAGCCTTAACCCATAAATCCAATCATTGGCATAGATGTGTCACTTCCATCTCCTCCTTGGTGGTTTGCCCCTATATATACAAGTACAATTAAGTTTAAATTAAGGTGCCATCATGCTAAACAAATTGTAGTGTTGCACATTCTTACACAAGTATTTGTTTCTTGCTTTGTTTCTTGCTTTCACAATATAATACAGAATATCAACTCTAATAACTTTCCATTTTGTGTTGAATTCAATGACCCAAGGTAATCTATCTCCTAAAAGAGAAGATGCTGGTTACAATTTTGAAAGGCCTATTCACAAGTTGTCTTTGCAAAGTTGCGGAACCAAAAGAGATGTTTGACAATTTCATTTTTCCCACACAAGGGGCATATACATTAAGGTGCACCCAAGTCTTTTAGTTCCTACCCAAGAGCCATGCCACTAAGCACTAGAGGCCATGCAAAGTAAGGCTTTCTTAGGTTCTAAGGGAGATTTCTAGATATACCTTTTTGCTTGTGTATCCAATTATTTTTCCTAGACTTGAGTCCCCATATTTATTTAGCGTTATAACAAGAGCTAACTTGGTGACCAACAAACAATACATATCCTATGCTCTAAACTTCTAGAATCCCTATGCTCATCACCAAGCTTGAGGCTCCAAAGGACAAGCTTAAGGAATATATTGAATGGGACAAGGCTTTGAATCCTTTCAATGATTAACTTATCTAGGCTCCAAAGGACAAGCTTAAGGAATATATTGAATAGGACAAGGCTTTGAATCCTTTCAATGATTAACTTATCTAAACTTGGCCATAAGGGTTGACTAGTCCTTCCATTCTTTGGTTCAAGACTCAAACAAGTCCCTAACTATTTTAATCCCTCTTATGATCAATTTATAGGTCAAGAACCAAGGTGATTATGCTAAGAGTTTTCTTTCAAAGAACAAAATTGGTGGCCACCATAAACATGGCTCATTAAATGATTCATACTTCCAAACTAACTTAGGCTTAATGGCCTCCCAGGTCCTCCAAATATAATAGAGATCCCTTTAATTATCAATGAAATAGTGGTAGCAAAAAAAATTTGAAGATTTAAATTGCTCCAAACCCGTTGCCTAGGGAAGTCCTACGGGGTTGGAGTTTCTAAGTAGAATCTTACATTATTCTTGCCCTTAAATAGCTTTGATGACCCACTTGGCACATAGTGCATGCACATCAATGTGCATAAAAATAATGCAAATTCCTTCCCAATCCTTAGGTGCACCAATTAACTTTGTGAAAGCCTCTCTCTCTACTTGAATTAGTCCAAAGAAATCCTCTAAGCAAATTTTTAAGCTATTGACAAGTTTTGGTTGAGGGAAACCAACATGATGAATAATAAACTTAGTTCACACCTAAAGCTTAGTGAAACTATGAAATTTGGTAGCCAAAGCAAGATTTTTCATCCATTGATCATTTTAGAGCTACCCTTTGAATGATCGCTTCCCAAAGCTTCTTTGGTAAGGCATGGGAAGCAAGTGGGATTCCCAAAATGATTGAACACTTGTCCTCGTTGAATCTGGGAACAACCTTGACTTGCAGGTCAATCAATAGTATTCGTTCAGCTCGACTTGAAGCACTATGTTTAATCCATTTGTAATTTAAACCTAAAGGCATTGCAAAATTAAATGTGAAGGAACTGCATCATGTTATCTAAGGTTTCCTTTGCTTTAAGTAGGGTGAGGAAGGAATCATCAGTGAAGTGCCAATACAAGTTGGGCATGCCCAAGGATCGATAAGGGAATACCCTTGATGAAACCCTATGCCATTCTATTGTAGAGACACTATCCTAAAGGTTTTGCAACCTTCACACGTCAAGGGCATGCATCAACAAAAAATCTTCTATGATCAACTTGAAGTGGCTAATTTGTTTAAATTTTACCTATTTAGTAAATAAACAAACCACGAAATCGACAAAGGTCTCCATAACTTAAAAAAGGGGCCAAAATCAAGAGATTTAAGCATAGGAAAGTTGAAAGGTCACTCCACTTTGTTGTATGTATTTTGAAAATCAATTTTAATAAACATGGCATTGAGTCTCGGGTCTCTTGGCCATAACATCCCTTCTAAGACAACGACACCATTGTCAAGAATGTATTGACCTCTAATGAAGCATATCTACTTAGGTTTGATAATTTTTGGGAGAATGTTCTTCTATGGTAGTGATAATGTTTTGGCTACATTTTGTACAAAACATTAACTAGGGTGATTGGAAGCCCATCATGGATCAACTTGAGACACTTAAGGTTCAAGATAATTTGGATAAGCCCTATTGATATATTCCCCCAATGATTTATTTTGAGCTCCTTCCTTGTACACTAGCAACAACTCAAACCTAATAAAATTGTTACATGGCCTTATAGAACTTACATGGGCATTGTGAGGAACCTGCAACAATTATTTAATGAAAATACACGAGATAGCAATAATAACAGAACTCATAATCACTTTATTGATCACAGGCCACTTCGAGGGGGCAACCTCCTTTGAGCAAACTCAATACAAATAACTTCACAGTGCCTTCATTGGCCTCACCACACACTTATATACTAAGTCTAGGCGCCAATACTATGGGTCAAAACCATGGGCCAATACAAACTATGGGTCAACAATTACTACGGGTGACTTACAAAGCATATGCACCCAACAACAATAACACAAACTATGGATCAACAAATACTACGGGACGTCTTACAAAGCATATGCGTCCAACAACAATATACTAACAAAGTAAAGACATGGGTTCCTAATAGGCATGCGTAGTAAGCCTTGATAGATAAGAAAAAAAATCTCCTTAACTTCATAAATGCAAAAATTCATCCACACTAGAATAACACCAATAAATAGAGAAAAACCCTTTAGGGAGGGAAACATAATCAATTACTCCTTATGGAAGGAATCACTCCACAAGCCATGCTTTCTACAAAATAATAACATCCAACACTTTTCAATACGATGAAACTCATAGGTATTTATACATTTTCATGAGTATTCTTAAGGGTCTATGCCAACTACCTCTTATTATTATATTATTTCCTCTAACTACATAGTGGACCTAATCCATGGTTATGGCTACATCACATTCATTATCCTCCTTAGATACCTTCCTAGGCACCCCATATTATCCTTCGCAGGTACATTATATTCAATCCCCAATGGCATGTTTCATCTATAAATAATGGAAGGAAGCCATCTATTATGATCTACTAAGCAATGTAGTCCACTAATACTAATAACGATCATATCCATCCTTGGATACCTTCCTAGGAACCCCATATTATCCTTCCCAGGTACATAACATTTAATACCCAATTGCATACATCATCCATAAATAATGGAAGGAAGCCATCGAATATGATCTACTAAGCAATGTAGTCCACTACATTGGTAATAATAACATGTATCCATCCATGCTTATGAAATGTGGACATGGGGTCCAACTACTTCCTTGCAACCTCAATCTTGATTTTGGTTGCTCCTTTGGTTCCATGTAGTATTTCAATACTTTCTCAGGAGTATTCCTTGAGGTCTATGCCAATTACCTTTTTATTATGTAATTTCCTATAACTACGTAGTGGGCATATTGCATGGTTATGGCCACATGACATTCATTATCTTCTTTGGGTACCTCCCTAGGTGCCCCATATTATCCTTCCTAGGTACATTACAATATCCATCAAGGCATGTGGAATTATCATAATCTTTATCAACATTGTCAACTCATCCAAAATAAATTCTTGTTCACATAAACATTGATGTTTTGACCACAATGGAAGGGTGACAAAATTGACGAACATTTGCATGCGCATCCCTGTGTTCCTTAGACATACCTTGAGACTATAATACTAGTTGTAATGGTTGGTGATCCTTTCTCAATGCCCTCTTGGTTGGTTAGGCATCCAACACGATTTTTAAGGTTTCCATCTTCTCTATCACTTAATAATATGCCATGGATTTGAAAAGGGCCATTTTGGGATTAGCCCCTGATTTGAACCAATGAAGTCTAGTTCAGTTTACACCCTATGGACCAAGGAAATTTCTCTCCTTTTTTAGAGAATGCCTTAACTTATTAGTGTTGCATATATTGGCTCACTGTAAGGATTAAATTGCAACCATTACTCTTACTGCTCCAACTATTCATTTACTACCTTGTGCTTCATTCACTTAACAATGAAAAGTATGCTCCTGTAGAGATTCAATGACATGTTTGATAGTGTTGATTTACCAAGCTATCCATGCCTTGGGCCCTTAAACATACATTTTCACTAGTTTAGGGGAGACACCTAGAGCATGGACTTAATTCTTACATTTTTATAATTATTGCTCCCTATGAAATAGAAAATAAAATCCATTGATGCTCAATAAGTGTAAGCTCTCCCAAACCTCGGCGAACCCTCCTTCCATTACAACAATTTTTTTTCCAATAAGCATAGCTTGATCAAGCTATTGCAAAACTCGTTTATCACCTTTTTGGAAGTTGGAGTAAGTGAACCAAAACTTAAGGGAATCCCATCAACAAAATTTGTTAGGATCATACAACCACAATCTAGCCTTCAACAATCCTAGGGCGTTTGCTCCCTTGATGGAAATGTAATGGGGAGTAAAACCCTCTTTGTCATCGTAAGTTTCAACATTATTAAAATCACCACAAAACAACCATGTGGCCTCTTGGAGCTCATCAACCAATGAATCTTGGAAAGGTGCTCTTTCATTTGCATAATTTAAGGTATATTGTGTCTTTCCCAAGCACATGGCCATCCAAATCAAATAAGCTCCACAATAGGCAATGCGATGGGTTAAACCAATGGCCAACAACAATGGACGCCGACTTAGGGGAATCTAGAGTAGTGGTCTCCTCATTTCCTTTTAGTTAATGAAAGAAATAATAGCACTTGACCACGTAACCCAATGGACTGATTTCAACATCAAGCAAACTACTTCTACTTATTGTAGACATAAAATGTCCAAGTCATAGACTCATAAACTATTTCACAAACTTTTGAAAACTACCTCAAAAACTTTTTAAACCATGGATTTGTGGCAAAGGTTGGTTAGACCTCATACATTGTGTTACCACTTAAGTTGTACTTAGTTGGATTTTTCAATGAGCCACTAAAGTTTGAACAAGTCTCCTGGTCATGAATAGTGTTCATAAGTCCATGCAGGCCAATTCTGGCCCTTTTAAATTTTTTGCATGTTCATACCCCTCGGGGAAATTGTAATAAGTTGACGTAGCATATGAATTTTGTAAAAGACTTGTCTTTCCTAAGACTTAGACATCAATGCATTACTTTAGAGTGTTTTTCCTTGTTAATTATATGTTGCTTTTCAACGACGTATAATTTTCGAGTTTTTCACTCACACCTCCAAAGCTGGAGTATTTGTCTTGGTGGTTAGGCCTTAGGAGGTTATTAAAGTGTAAATGTCTATGTATATTACCGTGCTAGTCATCATTTTTTAGTTTTACGAACATGCACTAGGTCCCCCCTAGGTTTATTTTAGTTTCCGTCAACAAAAAAATTTCTTGTAAAAACGAATAATTTTTTATTGTTTTTAATGTAAAAACTCAAAATGTCATGGATGTGGTGTTAGGAGGTGGAATTTTCCTTGGGGGTGCTCGCTTTCTAACCCAGAGCATCCACTTAACCCCTAAATCCACTTTTGAGAGATAAATTGGGATTATTTATCACCAAAATGATTTTCTTTCGAAAATGGCCAAAAAGACCTAATAAATGCCCAAAAAAGACAAAAATAAGCATTCCTAAATCAAAGGAAGTTTGTCCCAGACATGTCCGGAGTGGTGGTAGAGTTAACTGGAAATCCTATTTGAGTTAACTAAAGTCAAATCGAATTTGGATTGAGATCAAATCCACGAGGGTGAGTTATCTCCATGAGAAGGGGGCACACTCTCTCCAAAGAGGGGCACATTTGTTTATTTGGCAAGTGGAGATTAGATGGGAGATAATCCCAAAGGAGGAGGGGCACATCTCTTGAGAGGTGGCGCCCTCCTCTCCAGTTAAACTCTCATTCAATCCCCCCATTATCTCTGTATCTCACCCTTGATCTCCAGTTGGGAAATGCGCCCCCCCTCTGGTTTTGCTATTTAAGTAAGGGGTTTTGATCTTTTTCTATCATGGTTAGAGGACCGAAAGGATGCTTAGCTAAGCCCTATTGTAATTCTGATTATTTGTTGGAATAAAGAAGGATTTTGAGGTAGATCTATAGTGTAATGCTTTTCATGTGTGGATGTTGATTGTCAAGTGCTTATGAGGTATAATCTGTCTTGTTTTCTTTTCTTTTTGTTGGCTAGATGCGGGCCTTCAAAGGGAGCTACCTCACAGTAGGGTAAGAGATTATTTTGGTTTGATTTATGCTCTTACTGTTTGCTTTCTCTAAATCTCTTAGTTTGAATGTATATTTCGTTTAATTGCATGCTTTCTAAGTTTCTTCTCCGACAACACCTTTATTTTAACCATCAGTTTTTTGCAAGGTTTTCTAAGTTGCAGGTGATCTCACTTGGAGAAGGGGTTGAGATTGGTTTCATCCTCTTAATCTTAAAGATCTTATCAAGGACATAGTCCCTCGGTGTTCCACCAAAGCATACTCCACAACCCAAAGTTACCAAGCTTCTAGCATTCTTTCTATCTCTCTCCTTGACTTCTTATTGAATTATTTTGGTTACAGTTCTTTATATGCTTAATTAAATTAGTTTTTTTGTTAAGAATATCTAAATGTTGATTTATTTAAGTATGCCGCTAGATCGAAGTTTGAAAGCTCCGTGTTTATAAGATCTAGTTCATGTTTAAGTACTTGTGCTCATTTTCTATATTTCAATACTTAAATTTTATGCTTTTAACTTCATATCTAGCACATTAGGTACATAATAGGTGTTTTTTTTTTCACTTTTGATGAACAAGTAAGAGGAGGTGCTATCGAAAAATTAAATATTCGGGCCATCCAGGACCTCGGGAGCACCCTGCTTTCCTCAGAGTCAATTATGTAAAAATTGTAAGCTTTTGGATCCAAATCTATAAGGACCAAAGGAATCCACCCATAAAATTTGCAAATTTAATAATAAAATCAAGTGGGCTACCCATCACCCACACCCCATCCCCCCTAGGGATCTGTGTCATTTCCATGGAGTGACTTTTTTTTGCTTTATGCTTTCAGCCACTAGTCCAACTAGTTTCTTTTCATAGATTGAAGTAATTTAGTTAGTTTCATTTCTTTCATTTTTTCAATAAAGAGTAATGAATATCGACTTTATCCCCTGTATGCTCTTTTCCATTGCAGGCTTACCTGATATGTGGAACAATAAAAAAGGAGATATTAGCGACTAGTTTAATAGGAAAATCCACCAAGGTCTATTGTCACTAGTAAGGGGTTCCGCATTGAACTTACCGAGGATTTACGGGGATACTCTAAGCAGACTTTATGTCTCGCCCTGTTGGACACCTGGTATAGTTTATCTACAGTTACTAGCGAGGATAAAATATGAAGTGGGCCAAACAATAATTAATCCACTCTAATTCATTCATCTTAATAATTAAAACTGACCAAGAGGCACAACAAAACATTTGCTCTTAGCATCATCATTCACTTTCTCGACACTGGTCTATTTTCAAGATTATTTGATTAAGTTAATTTATTTGTCGTGATTGATTAATAATTCATATGCTGATGGTTTAAGTCATATTTGCTACTCTTGTTTCAGTACATTTCAAACTCCTAGATTTCATTTCTGTTGTAGTGTAATCAGCCTTAACTTTATTTTATTAGGGACCACCCCCCTTGGATTTACTAGGAGTTGGCCTAGACAGAGGAGTCAAGTGTTAAGTGACAACAAGCTTGACTCGTGACATGCCCCCAAGGACACACCCAATGGCTTGAATAGTTATGCCACATTACTCGAGGTGCATATTAGGCAACAACACATTGCATGATATAACTATACTAGAAACATTTAACATGAAACTCCATCATCTCCTCTTCAAGGCCCTCTAATGCATTGAAGGAATTGAGAGAAATCATAGATTGCATCGTAGGAAAAAACAATCATTTAGAGTTATGTTGTTTGGAACCTTACAATATTTTTGAACTTCTATAGTTGGTTGAGAATGTAGGAGTGGGGGAGGAGACCCATTTCTATCCTCCCATGTGCACCCTCTGCTCCCCACCTACCAATGAGGAAGTGGGTTGAGAGGGCACAACAAGCTCTTTTCCATGACCACAATAAAAAAAAATTCAATGCTTTCCCAAGGCCAACAACAGGGGCCCACTGAGCCTTCTAAGCTTGTGTATATTTTTCCATATTTCTCCAAAAAATTTTCCCGGGTAGCCCTAAGGTAATGCAATAAGTAGATTCATCCATTCTTGTTGTTGTTGAATAACTCTAATTACCCACTTGGCACATAGTGCTTGCATGTGAATGCAAGTACCCATAATTCTCACTTCATTCCAATCCTTAGGTGCACCCCAAATTCACTAATTAGCTTTGTGAAAGCTTCTCTCCACTTGAATAAGCCCAAAGGAAGCCTCTAATAAATTTTCAAGATGTCGATAAGCTCTCATGGAGGGAATCCAACTCGATGACCCCACTTAAGGTTAGGTTGATCTATTAAACAAAACCAATAGACATGTGATTTCACTAAGACAAATTATATTTATTGCAAAGCGCCTTCGTGTACCATCATATCCTCAATGCCACACACATTTTCTACCAATTCAAGTAGTCCTCCTCTTAATGTTGTTGATACTCCATAACAAAATATGAGGGCTCAAGGATTGTGATATTTACATACTACATGTGCTCTCTTTTTGGTTTCACTATTATTTGTAGATTTATGATAGTTATAATTTGTTCATACATTGTACTAATTTATTTTCTAATGGATTGAGGTTTCATGATTATGTGCATTTGATTTATCAAGGTTTCAATTTCTTTTATTTCCTTACAATTGCGATTGAAACTATAAATCCAATTAAAACATTAGTGATTGTTGTTGGAACCAAAGGTTATGCAGGTTCATCACACCTTTGGATATTTTGGAGATGGTCAGTCGATAGTCGACTAGCTGAGCAGTTGATTGTGTGCTCAATGGGGAAGTCGACTGGATGTTCATATCGACTAAAGAAACTGACTAGCCAATAGAATGACACGACTTTCCAAGAAATTGTTAGAGCCACCGACCATATCTCCCTCAATTTAAGGAATTTGGTTAGATCTGGTAACTATAAAAGGATGATCCTATGGGTTGTATTGAGATAGTGTGACATCATGCATTGTGATGTTCTGATCATTATGCATTGTTCTTAAGTGTTGCAAATGGTGTATGTCGATGCAATCTCTATTCTTGGAATATTTGTTATATAATTTCTTCTATTCTTATGTCATTTACCTAGATTTTCTAAGGGTGTTTCCCAACATGGTATCATAGCTATTGGTTTTGACCTATCTTGTTGTCCACAAATTGTGTTGAGTCGAATCTAAAGGTTGATTGACTCTAGGTTGAATATTTTTCAACTGAAACCTTTGGAATTTGGATCATATTTGTAAGATATCAGAAGGATGGCTTCCAAGATAGATCATGTTATTTTGAATGGCCATAACTATGCAATTTGGAGGACATACATGGAAACATTACTGAAGAGCAACGGGCTCTAGTAGTACACCAAGACTGTTATTCTAGATCCTAAGGATGTCCAAGCTAAGTTTGCCATTGAAAAAAAGGAGAATGATATTGTTGGGTTCATCATGGCCAACATTTCGAGGGAGATTCACTTTCATAGAAGTGGGATCGACTATAATCATGTTGTTTGGAAAAAGATGAAGTCGTTGTTTGATAAGGTTGATGAAATTTGTTAAATTTTGAGCATTAATTCACAATACTCTAGGATCTTTGCTGAGAGAATAACATCTACAGTATATCAATGCATGACAATCACAATATGACAAGCATCACAAGAATCAAAAGCATAAGAGACAAGAGACACAGAGTTTCCGTGGGGAAAACTCTAAGGTGAAAAAACCCACAACTTCCTCAGAGATAGAGAGAGCAATGGCTCAACCAAAGTACAACCAAATAACACTGAGATAGTCTCCTGATAGCAGATGATCCTCCTCCTCACTAGTGCGCCAATTTTCAAGTGAGAGTGAGTTACTTTTCCGAGTGTGTAAAATAGAGATCTCCGATCTCTATTTATACTAACCTTTTTGCCCAGTGACCTTATGGGGTCGACTTGTCTATCTAGATACATCCACATTATATTATATATAATTCAGGGCCGACCCCACATGGTGGTCTAATAACCCATCGGCAAGTACACACACTTGCGACACTTGTCAATCCACATGACGACACTTCCTTATAGAGGAATAACACATCTCTTATAAGGGTACAATAAATATATATAAAATACACAGATGAAATACATTCCGAAGTGACATATACATCAACACTCCCTCTTAACTAGGAAGGTATTTCTCGACACAGATCTGCTAGACAAGTCTTCTTCTCGGGATCATCGTCATCGATGTATCGTCATCATCATCGTCACTGCTGCTGCTATCTCAACCAATCTCTGACTCTACTCGTCATAGAAAGTTCTACAGAGCCAGTTATTTTTCATACTGGATGTAGGCCCACCATCTGCAGGTCTTCATCATCACTGACCATACTGTGGAATTCTCAGGACTCATTACGTGCGTCACAAAACCTGGCTGCAGCATCCCAGGCTATTACGAGCACACAACTCTACCTGTAGGATCTCCCAGGAGCACATTACATGTGACCCATCACAAAACCTGGCTGAAGCATCCCAGGCTGTTACAAGCACATGGCTCTACCTGTCGGATCTCCCAGGAGCACATTACATGTGATCTCACCACAAAACCTGGCTGAAGCATCTGAGGGATTTTTCATCCTGTCCAGATCTCCCAGGAGCAAATTACATGCCATAGGACAAAACCTCGCAAGAGAATCTGCCAGATATCCCAGGGCACCGAATTACATGCCATAGGAAAAACCTCGAAAGACTATCTGCAGATCTCCCAGGGCACAAATTATATGTCCTCCCAAAGCAAAACCTTGAAAGAGCATTTGCCAGATGTCCCAGGGCACCGAATTATATGTCCTCCCAAGCAAAACCTCGAAAGAGCATTTGCCAGATGTCCCAGGGCACCGAATTACATGCCATAGGAAAAACCTCGAAAGACCATCTGCAAATCTCCCAGGGCACAAATTACATGCTTACCTGCAAAAACTGATCCACGACCACAAAGTATCATCTGATACTCACCATACATCATCCTGATGTACACATGATCATCCTGATCATCATCATTGCAACATCCTGCTGCATGTCATCTGGAGAAGCTCGTCATCCACGATCATCCTGATCATACAATGCATCCACCTGATGCACACCAAGTATCTACCTGATATATATCATCACACATAGTGTATCCACCTGATACATAGATACATGATCCACACAATGTATCCATCAACATACATGATCTACCTGATCATACCTGATACATATCAATATACATGATCTACCTGATCATACAATGTATCCACCTGATACATATACAGATACATGGTCCAAGCATCCAACATGATGCATATACAAAATACATACAAATGATCCAACCGATCATATCCAGCATCCAACATGATGCATACATACATATGAATGATCCAACTGATCATATCCAGCATCCAACATGATGCATACATACATATAAATGATCCAACTGATCATATCCAACATCCAACATGATGCATACATACATATAAATGATCCAACTGATCATATCCAGCATCCAACATGATGCGTACATACATATACATACAAATGATCCAACTGATCATACAAAGCAGAAACTAGAACATCATCCTGATGCTTATCAACATCCAATGCTTACATCCACAGCCATGTGAAGGATCCTCCTTCCAACATGCTTGGAATGGCTTCAGCAAATGTGTCCATCACTTCTTCCTCGAAGTGTCATCGATCTGAAGAACACCAAGCCTCTCTCTGAAGTATTCGAACTTCACCCTGGCTAGTGGCTTCGTCAGCACATCTGCAATCTGCTCATCCGTCGCAACATATAGGAGCTTCACAGCTCCTCTCTGCACCATATCCCTGATATAGTGATATTTGATCTCTATGTGTTTCGACCTGTCATGAAACACTGGATTCTCGGACAGCTTCACACAACTCTGGTTATCACAGAAGATACCAGTAGCATCCAACGGGAGATCAAATAACTCAGACAGTAGCTTCCGTAGCCATACTGCCTCACAACTAGCTGAACAGGCTGCAACATACTCTGCCTCAGCTGTACTCAGTGCTACACAGGACTGCTTCCTGCTAAACCAAGAGATCACACCTGATCCCATACTGAAGCAACACCCAGATGTGCTCTTCCTATCTGCAGCACTGCCAGCCCAATCTGAATCAACATAACCCTGCAGGTTAAACTTTTGATTCGCTTCATACTTGAGCCCATAATCCACTGTACCCTTCAAGTACCTCAGAACATGCTTTACAGCAACCAGGTGAACACTCCTCGGATTCGTCAGGAACTGGCTCAATGTGTTCACAGCAAAGCAAATATCTGGTCTCGTGTTCGTCAGGTACATCAAGGACCCAATCATCTGACGATACATAGAGACATCAACCGGCTCAGATGAAGCATCACATAGAATCTTCAGATCGATGCCATAGGTGTGGCCATGGCTTTGCAATCCATCATCCCAAATCTCTTCAGGATATCCACTGTGTACTTCCCTTGACCAAGGAAGATCCCGCCTGCACTCTGCCACACCTCCATACCTAGGAAATAGTGCATCATTCCCAAATCTTTCATATCGAATTCAGCAGCAAGCTTTTTCTTAGTATCTGCAATCAGTCTGTCATCTCCTGTTACAAATAAGTCATCCACATACAGGAGTAGAATCACAGGATTCCCTTCCTCAACCTTGTAGTAAAGGTTGGAATCTGCTTTACTCTTGGTAAAGCCCAAACTGGATAGGAAACTGTCCATCCTACCATACTAGGTTCTGGGAGCTTGCTTCAAGCCATACAAGGCTTTCTTCAATCTGCACACATATGACTCCCTGTCATGTATTTCAAAACCTAGTGGCTGCTCCACATATACTTCCTCTTCAACTACACCATTCAAGAAAGCAGTCTTGACATCCATCTGGTGTATTTTCCATTTCATTGCTGCAGCCAGGGCAAGTACTGTTCTGATGGAAGTATACCTGGCTACAGGTGCAAAAGTTTCTTCATAATCTATTCCCTCTTTCTGAGAGAATCCATAAGCTACGAATCTTGCCTTGTATTTCTCCACACTGCCATCTGCAACATGCTTGATTTTGAAGATCCATTTAGAAGTTACAACTGACTTCTCTTTAGGTCTTGGGACAACATCCCAAACATCATTCTTCATTATTGATTGATATTCCTCAACCATGGCATCCTTCCATTCTTTCTTTTTCGTTGTTTCTTCATAACTGGAAGGCTCTTTGTTCATAATGTCACAGAGCAAAGCAACATAGCTGGTCTGTGATCTGGTTCTCTTCTTTGCTCTGTGTTCTTCTTCTGGAATGCCAAATCTTTTTGCATCTTGAATGAGCTCTCTAGCCCATGCAGGTTTCCTCTTGTGAGAGTTATACTCACGGGGTGGATCTACAGGTTCTTGTGGCTCTTCAAACTCACGAACAACTTCTGGAATTGCTTCAGTCATGGTAGTGTCTTGAAATCTTGTTTCCTTAGGTTCTTCATAAACTTCAGTAGGTGCCTTCCTTGATTTGATGAATGCTGAGTTTTCATCAAATGTTACATCCCTGCTGACATCAATCTTCTTGAACCCTGAAAAGTATATTCTGTAAGCCTTCGAGTTTTCACTGTAACCCACAAAGATACCCTTCTTTCCTGAAGGATCTAGTTTAGTCCTCTTTTCCTTTGGGACATGAGTGTATATTGGACAACCAAATATTCTGAGATGACTGACTTCAGGTTTCTTACCAGAAAAGACCTCTTCTGGTGTCTTGTTGTCCAATATCTTGTGGGGTGTTCTGTTTTGCACATATACAGCTGTTCTAGCTGCTTTTGCCCATAAATGCATAGGTAGATCCTGGTCATGCAGCATTTCCCTTGTTGCTTCCATGATGGTTCTGTTCTTCCTTTCTGTAACTCCATTCTGTTGAGGATTATACGGAGCAGTCAACTCCCTCTTAATCCCTGAATCACTACAAAGCTTCTTGAAGTCACTTGAGGTGAATTCTCCACCATTGTCGGATCTGAATGTTTTGATCTTCTTGTCAGTTTGATTCTCCATCAAGGTTTTGAATTCCTTGAATTTATCAAATACCTCATCTTTTCTCTTCAAGAAGTATACCCAAGTCTTCCTGGAGAAGTCATCAATAAATGAAACATAGTAAACATACCCACTCAGAGAACTGGATGACATAGGACAACATACATCTGAGTGGATGATTTCCAGGATGTCTTTTGCCTTGCTTTCACTGCTTGGGAAAGCCTTCTTTATGTTCTTACCTTTTGCACATCCTTTGCAAACACCTTCATGTTTGGTCTTGATTTCACGAAGACCCTCTACTGCCTTGCTTGCAATTGGAAGTGATCTATAGTGCATATGAGCAAGTATTCTATGCCAAAGTTCACTTGGCTCCATGGATTCATGCACCATGGCATGTTCAGGTTGCCCCTTCAATTTATACAAACCTCCCTCTTGCTCTCCAATCACTACTGCATCATCTATGTTCTTTCCCTTTGGCCACATTAGGACTTGTCCATCCACAAATGCAACCCTCATACCTTTTGCATCCAATGCAGAGATGGAGAGTAAGTTTTTCTTGATCCCAGGTACATAAAGTAATTCTTTCATTTTCAAGGATTTTCCAGAATCTAGGTTGTAGGAGGCTTCACCACTTCCTTTGATTGGGTATTGATAATCATCCCCAAGTTTCACCTTATGGGGTGATTCATGTTCAGATAGATTCACAAAAGATTCCTTAAACCCAGTCATGTGTTTGGAATCCCCACTATCAATCAACCAATCATTACAACCATGGGAGATGGTACCTGTGAGAGCAGAGATCAGAACATACTCTTCTTCACTTGATGAGTCATCATTACTATCACTTTCTGCCCTAGCCTTCTTCTTTGGGGGTTCATCATCCTCAGCAGCATGAGCATAAAACTTTCTTTTGCTACCCTTCTTCTTCTTGTTGGAGTTGTTGTTGTCCTTCTTCTTCTTGGGACAATTTATGGAAATATGTCCTTTCTCATTACAGGTGAAGCATATTCTTCTTTCTTTGAAGTGATGTGAAGATTTCTTGGAGTGAGATGGCTCTCTCTTGGACTTCCCTTTCTTGGTGTGAGCTGTGAGAGCTTGATCTTCATTTCCCATCTTTTCTTCTCGTGCCACAAGCCTTGCTTCTTCTTGTGAGCATTCTTCCCGTAGTCTACTGAAGGAAATCAACTTCTTCCTTACACAAATTCCTTGGATAAAGGAATCCCATGACCTAGGTAGGCCATTTAGAGTGGTCATCACCACTTCACCATTCTCCACCATTTCATCCACTGCTTCTAGCTGTTCCTTGATCTGGGAGACCCTTGAAAAATAAGATTGAATGGTTTCTCCATTCTGAAATTTTACTCCTTTCAATTGGTTCCGCAGCGTCATCTTCCGATTTATGTTGTTCCCTTCAAACAGCTTGGTCAAAGAGTCAAACATCTCCTTGGGTGTCTTAAGAGAAGACACATGGGGTATGAGATGGTCTTTGATAGAATCATCAATGATTCTTTTTGCCTTGACCAAGTTCTTCTTGTGCAATGCCTTGGCCTCTTCATCCTCTGGGATAGGGATGTCTTCTTTCACATATGAGTCCAACTCATTCTCTTCCAGGATTAACCCAATTCTATACTTCCAGGCTCGGAAGTTATCAGCCCCTTCAAGATTATCCTCAAGCTTGGTGTGGAGAGACATCTTAAAGAGTACTTCAAATGGAAATAGAAAAGATTTAGATCTTACCACTTGAAGTGTTGAAAACTGGATCTGGTCCCGGATTAGGGTTTGTCAGAGAAACCCTAAAAATTCAAAATGTGAATTTCAAATTTTTGAAAGGATAGAAAGATGCGCCTTGATGAGCTGATCAGCCTGGTGCATTCAGAATTTGAGATCAGCAAAGTCTTGCCCTTCAGAATTGCCTTTTGTCCTCCGGGTTCACTTGGGAGAGCCTTGAATTAGGGTTTGAGTTTCCCGGAGATCTACCCAGCCAAAAATCTCGATCCAAAGCTCTAAACTTCGATTTTTGCAAGGAGCTTCCAACTGTGTCTTCAGATTCCAGAAATTCCTATTTTTGTGGAAACCCTAATTTTTAGGGCCAAATATGAAAATGCTCGGAATTGAATTCTGATTGGACAGATAGATGCGCCTTGATGAGTAGAGTCAATCTACTATACTGATTTTCAAAAATATGTGGAGAGAAACGCAATAAACAAGGAACTCAAGCTTCCGTCACTGCAAAATGTCTTCTTCTCAGGTCAGCTCTGATACCATGTTAAATTTTGAGCATTAATTCACAATACTCTAGGATCTTTGCTGAGAGAATAACATCTACAGTATATCAATTCATGACAATCACAATATGACAAGCATCACAAGAATCAAAAGCATAAGAGACAAGAGACACAGAGTTTCCGTGGGGAAAACCCTAAGGTGAAAAACCCCACAACTTCCTTAGAGATAGAGAGAGCAATGGCTCAACCAAAGTACAACCAAATAACACTGAGATAGTCTCCTAATAGCAGATGATCCTCCTCCTCACTAGTGCGCCACTTTTCAAGTGAGAGTGAGTTATTTTTCCGAGTGTGTAAAATAGAGATCTCCGATCTCTATTTATACTAACCTTTTTTCCCAGTGACCTTATGGGGCCGATTTGTCTATCTAGATATATCCACATTATATTATATATAATTCAGGGCCAACCCCACATGGTGGTCTAATAACCCATCGGCAAGTACACACACTTGCGACACTTGTCAATCCACATGACGACACTTCCTTATAGAGGAATAACACATCTCTTATAAGGGTACAATAAATATATATAAAATACATAGATGAAATACATTCCGAAGTTACATATACATCAACAAAAGTGAAGTGATGCGTATAGAGTAAGAGTTGATCTCTCTAGATTTCTATTCTTTTGAAAGGATTGAGGACTATTTGGATCACATCCAAGAGTAACAATTGAAATTGGGTGAATGCATTTTTTTTTTCCAAATAAGGATGGACAACTCATTGAACTAGTCCTGATGAATCTGATGACGCATTATGATGTGTTTTGTTCCTCATTCAGTTCTAATTGGATGTCACGTAAGGAAGATGGTAAGCATTTTTCCTTTGATACGTTCTGTGATTTATTGATCAAGGATCAACAAAAGCTGCTTGATGAAGGGAAGCTTGGTAGCAAACACCAGGCTCAATTGCTCAAAGGAAAGGCCAAGCAAAATTACAAAGAACAAGGTCAACCAAACACCCTAAACAAACAACATGAGTGTAATGACCAGACTACTAAAGGAAAGACTAACAAGTCGACATCGACCAAGAATAATCGAAAGAATAAAACCTGTCATTACTGTGGAAACGTATGGCATGTGGAGAAAACCTGCTAGAAGAAGAGTACGGATTTGGAAGAAAAGGTCAAGCATCTCGAAGGAGACATGGAAACTATTTGATTGACTGGTCGATCTGCAAATACTTTTACCTTTTTTGTCAACACTTTCCAAGCATTACATGCCCATACCACTCACACTGAGTGGATAGTTGGATTTGGTTGTACTCATCATATGGCTAAGTATGCTTCTCTATTCTCTTTCTTAAGTGGAGATATAGAACATACAATTTATGTAGTTGATCATGATGCCACATGGTTGCTGGAAGCAGATATGCTAAATGTTGACATGGTAGAATTTCCAATGTCTATCATATGCCTAGCTTGAGTGCAAATTTGTTGTAGCATCCCAACTTACCCAAAATGGTAAAACTATTGAATTTTGGTCATACTGGTTTGTTGTAAAGGACCTAAAGAATGGGGGGTCATTTATTGCCATAATATATCTGGATCCCAAAGACATATTGTACAAGTTTTCCATTCTCCTAGGCATGATTCTAGACTCACTTCATTCATTGCTTAGACCGATGGTCGAAGTCAAATTTGGAATTAACGACTTGGACATTTGAATTTTTGAAGTATATAGATGACGGTAACACAAAATATGGTTACATGTTTATCGAATATTGTTTCCACATGATGATATATTCTTGGAAAGCATCATTATGCACCATTTGATGCGAAAAAAGCATGGCGAGCACATGAACGACTGGAGCTTGTTCACAATGATCTTTGTCGCATGAATAAACCTCTATTAGAAGGTGCAAAGTATATTTAAACCTTCATTGATGATTTCTCCAGGTTTGCATGGGTCTATTTCTTGAAAAAAATTAATGTCTTTGAAAGATTCAAGGAATTTAGGGCATTTTCTAAGAAGCAATGATGTCGACCTATTAAATATTTGAGATCAGATATAGGTGGAGAATATGTGAGTCGACAGTTTGACTAATACCTATTATAGAATGATATCTCTTAGCAACGATCTATCCCTCACACCCCTCAGTAGAATGGAGTGGAAGAGAGGAATAATAGGACTTTGGTGGAAATGGTTCGATGTCTATTGTAGGCCAAATATCTATTGACTAAATTTTGGGTAGAAGTTGTTTATTGCTCAAACTATCTCTTGAATCTTGTTTCGACTAGAGCTATCATTGACATGACTCTAGTCGAGAAGTGTCAGAGAAGGAAACCTTATGTCGGGCACCTCAGAAACTTTGGATGAGTCGCTTAATGGGCACATATCAGTGATAGATGGATTATTCTGACGAATCAAAATACTTTGGCGGTAGATGATTTTTTTTTTCTATTGCTGCCTATGGATAAAGACTCTCTCCTTTTGTTTTGTTAGGCCATGATTAAAATTATATCTCATGTGGAAACCATGCCACAATAAATGGTTTTTGTCTGCAGATACTACTTTATTTTAAACCATTAGTTTTTGTGTTGAAATCTATTAGAAAGTCTGTATTGTAAAAAGTGGCAGAGACTTAGACCTACACCTAGTATTGTTTGAAGCATTTTATTTTCAAAGTGTTTCGTCAAAGGTGCATTCTTTGACATCCATCGTTAGATTTGTGCTCAGTGGAAATGATGACTACCCTGAATGGATAAGGAAGATCAGACACACACTCATCTTCAATGATATGTGGTAAGACATGTAAACTTGGAGAAAATACTGAAACAGAGGATGGTCCAATACTGGCTGCACCAAAGAGACCACTTGCAACTAACAAAGAGGGATGGATCAATACTGATTGCACCAAAGAGACCACTTGCAACTGACAAAGAGATCTCCATATTGAAGAACAAAAACAAGAAAGCATATGCACTGATTGCTACTACTATAAGTCAAGAGGTGAGTCGTCCTGTATTTCCCATTAAAATTGCTTATAGTGCATTGAGTAAATTGAAGGATTTATATGACTCACACTTAGAATTGAAATTCATTCAATTACTAGTGAAGCTTTTCAACCTTGAGTTTAAGGACGAAGATCCCAAGGATTTAGCATATTAAGTTAAAGCCATTATGCATGACATTGATGCCACCGGAGCAAAGATAGACCTCCCACTCACAACCTTTATCAAAGGCCTCTATTATCTACCCCTCGTATTCACACTACCTTGAGTCCTTGCAAGCTAGTGGTCAAATCAAGTCCCCCACATTTGACATGTTCCAGGAGAATATTGCAGAGCGTGATGAAGCATTAAAAAAAATATAACTCATCCTATTAGAGAGACGGTGTCTTGCTTAGAAAGAGAAGAAACAATCCAATGATTTGTCCAGAGGAGATGACAATAAAAGAGGATGCAGGGGAAAGAATTTCAAAGTCAAGGGGGTAGACATAATCAAGGCAAGAGATCAAACCATCATTGCACTCGTTGCAACAAGGATGGACATGATTCAGATCATTGTTGGGTTCCATGGAATAAGATCAAATACAAGCATGACCATAAGAAAGAAGACAAAGGTAAACTCAAGAGACTAGTAAAGCACCATAATCTGCTCACTTTATTGTTTGACATTGTAATGTTGGACTAAATGAAGTTCTGTTCAATACTTCATTTGCTTCTTGGAAAGATACATGGCTACTTGACATTGGTGCAACCACCCATATGATTTTTAGAAAATATTTCTTTGAATAACTGAATGGCAATGTAGATGGGGTAGCGTAATTTGCATATAAGTCTATCCTCAAGCCCAAGGGAATCGGTTCCATAAGGCTTAAACTGACTGGATTCATTGATTTTTTGTTACATAGTGTTCTCTATATTCTAGAGTTGCAGAGAAAATTGTTCTCCCTGGTGCACATTCGATAACAAGGCCATTCCATCCACATGTTCAATGGGATAGTAGAGATAAGGAGGACCTCTGACAACCAGGTCATCATGACCGAATGTGAAGATGGGAAGTTATTGAAGCTGAAGGAACATCTGTAAGAGCTCATAATTTTACTTTCCTCTCTTAGCATGAAGAAGGTACATTGTCTTCTAGTCTTTTATGGCATGCTAGATATGGGTACATTAACTATAATAGTATTCGATTGTTGAAAAAGAATGGTATCTTTGGTTTTCCCACAATTCCAAAGAAACTGAAATAATGTGATGCTTGTATTCTTAGCAAACATAGTAAACAACCATTTCATGAGTCAAATTCCAGAGCATGTATAAATATAGAGTTGATATACTCTGACCTATGTGGCCTCATGCCCATTCCTTCTTCAAATGGTAATAAATACCTTATGACCTTTGTTGATGTCTACACCAGAATGTGTTAGGTTTATTTATTAAAGCAAAAATATGAAGCATATAAAACATTAAAAAATTTTCGTGTAGCACAATCTCACATTGGCACACTTCACACTGAAAATGGAAGATAATACACTTCTAATGATTTTGAAAACTATCTTCGTCAACATGGGATTAGGGATCAATCTACAGTTCCATACAATGCTCAACATAATGGTGTGGTAGAAAGAATGAACACAACTCTCTTGAATATGGTACACTCCATGCTATTTTTCAAGAATGTCAAATTGATGTTTTGGGGTGGTGCAACTTTCTGTTTAGTTTATTTGAGAAACATAAGTCCAACTCATGCTATTGGAAACAAAATTCCACACAAAATGTGGTATGGTTGCATCCCTTTGGTGTGGCATGTCAGGGTCTTTGGTTCCACTTGTTATGCATTAATTCCAAAGGAACAAAGAAACAAGCTTGATGATAGGATTCAGAAGTGCATCTTCTTGGGGTACTCAAACACTACCAAAGCGCATCTTGTTTACTATGAGGTAAACAAAAAGTTTATTCTTTCTAGATATGTCATTTTTCTGAAATGAATAAAAATGACAAGTCTATTGAGAGACAGCTTGATCGTCTGGAAAAAATTTCCCTTGTAAAGACCTTTCATGAAGTTGATAATGAGATTCTACATCTTGAAGGGGGGATCCCTATCCTAGATCAATCTTTGGAATCTCCTATTGCAGCACCATCTCCCCCTCGTGAAGAAGTTCCTGCCACTTCACCAGAACAAGAGGTTCAACTAGATGATGTGATTGAAAGGACTGGAACACTGAATCTTGAAAAAGCACCACCAACTGATCAACCTGGACCTTCACAGAAAGTTTCGAAATGGGTCACAAAGAAACTTGAAAGTGTCCATCCCGATGAATTCGAAAAGCCTGGGAACAAGAAGTTCAACTAGCCAAGATGATGGAGGAGATGATGTAGAAGATATGGATGTCTCATATGATTGTGAATTGAATTTATTTGCTAGTCTTGAACCAACTTCCTTCGAAGAAGTCGATGCTCATGATGAGTGGAAAGAATATAGGAAGAATGAGTATGATGCTCTCATTAAGAATGGGGCCTAGAAGTTGGTGGACCTTCCATTTGGAACCAAACCAATTAACTGGGAGTGGGTCTACAAGAACAAGTACAAATCATATGGATCATTTGACAAGCACAAGGCGAGGCTTGTGGCGAAAGGTTTTGCATAGAAGGAAGACATTGACTGTAAGGAGACGTTCTCCCCCACAAAAAAATGGGCTACCATCCACACCTTATTGTCTTTGGATGCACAAAATTGGTGGAAATTTCATCAGATAGATGTGAAGACTGCTTTCTTGAATGGAGACTTGAAAAGAATGTCTTCATGTCTCATCCAAAAGGCTTTGTTGTGAAAGGGAAAGAACAAAATGTATGCAAATTCATCAAGTTATTGTATGGCCTGAAACAAGCACCTCGTGCATGGTACGAAACATTAATTAAGGACCTTCTAAATTTAAATTTCAAACATTTTAATCTTAATGATGCAACATTGTTTGTAAAGAAATTTGGAAGATTTGTTGTATATCTTGTGGTGTATGTAGATGATATTTTGGTGACATGGAACAATGAAAGCTATATTACATCCATAAATAAAGAATTGAACAAGGTCTTTGAGATGACAGATTTGGGAAACCTTCACTACTACTTGGGAGTTGAAGTGACTCAAAATGCTAAGTACATATTCATCTCCTAGAAGAAATACATTGGAGAATTGTTGAACAGATTCGACGTGATGGAATGCAATCCTCTCCCTACACCAATGGAACAAAACTTGAAGCTCACATCAAAATAAGGAAATGAATTTGAGGATGCAACCAAGTACAAACATCTTGTGGGAAGCCTTATCTACCTTACCACCACCAAACTAGATATTTCATTTGTTGTTGGGATCCTTTTCAGGTTCATGCAAAAACCTTGTGAAGGACATTGGTGTATTTCCAAAAGAGTTCTAAGATACTTGAAGGGGACTCAAGAATTTGGATTCAAATATTCTAAGGTGTATGAGTTCAAACTTATTGGGTATTCATATTTAGACTTTGATGGCGACAAAGAGACATGAGTGTCCACTTTAGGCTACCTCACGAGTATTGGATCAACAACTATCTAATGGAGATCACACAAACAACCAGTTCCAATAGAATCCACAACAAAGTAAGAATATGTGGCTGCTAGATAAGAAACAAAGGATATTGTGTGGCTAAGGAAAATACTTGAAGATTTGTAGGAAAAACATGAGAATTCCACTCCCCTACTGATCGACAATACTTATACAGTCAAGTTGGACAAGAATCCTAGATTCCATGATCGAACCAAACACATCAACACAAAGTACCATTTGATTCAATATCATGTAGAGGCCAAGCCAGTTCATTTGAAACATTGTTCCATGAATGAGAAAATTATAGACATCTTCACCAAAGCGCTTGAAAGAGAAAAGATTGAAAATTCAAAAGATGCTTAAACTCATGAATACACCTTCGGATTAAAAAGAGAAAGTTGAAAACCTAATCCATAAAGTTAATTTTTTTTTGTAAAATTGTAAATAGTTTTTTTAGTTACAAATAAGAGTGAAGACACGTACCTTGGCATATGAAATGCCAAAGGTCACCTCTCTCGTTGCATAAAATATCTATTTACCTTCAATACAAAAAATTAATCCAGAAGTTATTCCTTCAAAATAGATTCCGTTATCAAGGGTCTTTATATTAGTATGGATAACCCTTCCTTTAAATATTAGAGGTTAATTTTAAAACAGATCTTTGGGAGTCTTAATTTTTATTATTCACCTCAACTTGAAAAACATAATTGTCAAGTTTTATTAAATCTTTATTAGTCCCTACCCATCCTCCCAAGCAGCAGGGCCTATAGAAACTGGCTTACATTGATGGTGTTAGGGTTAATTTAACGGTTTAATTGCTTCCATTTTTCTTTATTTCATTTCATGTTCATAATTTCAGGTTTTAGTCTGTTTTAATTTAGTTTTCATTCTTTCGATTTGATACATTTGAATTTTATTAAATGGGTTGTTTCCTTTCTCTACAAGTTGTGGTGGTGGTGGAATTTTAGTACTTTATCGTTAAAATTATGCTTCCGTGATTACAAATACGCTAGGTTTTATAATTAGCGGTTTTCATGATTTCTTTGTGTTATGTTCATAGGGTTTTATTTTTGAGATATTTATTTTCTGATATTGTAATGTTGCAAGTGCTTAAATATTTTATTTTTTGCTTTTGTTTGTGCAGTGAGAGCGTCGAGGGAGGAATTGCATTTGCTCCACGAGTCGGGATCTTATGCTGGCGAAGTTGTTAAAGTTATGGGGATCAAGTCTAAGGTTTTGGTTAAGGTACTCCCTCCAAAATGTACCGTTTCTATAAATTGTTCAACAATTTTGTTTTGTATCAAGATCCACTCGATCTTCAAAACCTCGTTTTGGTTGTTTATGAAACAAAATCCGTGAAGTTATTTACCTTTAATTCAACTTCCTCATTAGTTTTGTAAGCTTTATCATTGTTTTTATCGACAGTGGCAACATCATGAACCTTGGAAATGACTTCAGACGTTTGAGCAACTAAGCCGACAAATCGTTTTATTTACGTATTAACAACTTCCACTTCTAGAAGTACTATTTTTTGATTTGGGGGTTGATTTTAAGGTTTTTGTTGGAAACATTATGAAGTTGTTAGGGCCATGGTAGCAAAAGGTAGTAATTTAAACACCGATAAAAAAAAAAGATTACTACCAACAACACCATTTTGAAATAGGAATAAAAACAACCACTAAATGTGATTTCTAAAAAATGAGAACTTTGGAGGGTTCTTGTCAAGTAGGTAACTTCGATGTCTCATACGAGATGAATAAATCCATTTGCTCAATTCCATTCCACATTGTAATTAGGTTCTTGCACCTCTTCACAACATGTCCAAAATCTCAGTCATGCTCATACAAGTCCTTGATAAGCTTGAAGTCATCTTTCTCATTATTCATTGTTGTTGGGTATGTGTCATATTATTTTCTTATGGGGTGCGTCACCCTACAATATATCTGGTTTGAGTCTTTTGGAAAATGTGTAATTTTCTAGAAGGTTCGTAATTTAATCCCAATTAAGGGATTGATCTATATTCTAATCTAGGTTAATAGATTAGGGTTTTGGATGTTGTAGAAAACTTAAATATTGTATTATTGATGGTTAAGTATATACAATGAGAAAGTGAGCGGTGCGGTTCTAAGTTTTGCTAGTTTTCCCAGTTAATGGTTTCTAGGATAAATATATGTGTATTGTGTGTGTTCCATTGTTTAGTTTTTTGTTTTGTTTAAGAATATGTATGCTCTGTTTCACTTTACATATTTAAAACTTACATGTGGTATCAAAACTCAATTATTGGCTTTTGGGGGACACCTTTGTTTCTAAGGGTTTGACTTGTTTGATAAAGCAAGTTTAGCTTGGGTATGTGATAAACCAAGATCCAGTGGGATATTTGTAGTGTTTATTCTTGTGTTGAAAGAAAATGGCAAGAAGTTCTAGAATCGAGATAGAGAAATTTAATACTTAGAGCTTAGAGATATGGAAGCTCACAATGAAAGATCTTCTCGTAGATCAAGAATAGTCTGTTGCTATGGATCCATGTACAAAACCTACTACTATGGCGAATGAAGATTGAGAGAAGTTGGAAAGAAAGACGAGAAGTATGATTTGACTTTGCCTATCATATTCGATATTCTTGAATGTTGCTGGAGAAGATAGAGAAAATAAGTTGTGGGATAAGTTTGGGAGTTTGTATCAGTCAAAGTCCCTAGTAATTAAGTTGTTTCTTCGAAATAAGTTGTATCATCTTAGGATGGATTATAACGACTCAGTGATAGATCATCTAAATGTTTTAAATACCTTGCTAAGTTAAATTGTCTTCGTTGATATTAAGATGGAGGAAGAAGATAAATGTATTACAATATTATGTTCTTTTCTAGATTCGTGGGACAATTTGATTGTAGCGATTGGTAGTGCTACTCAAACCACATTAAATTTTGAGGATATAGTTACCTCTCTGTTATAAGAGGAAATGATACAAAAAATCGTAGATAGTTAGATCAAAAAAGCCTTGTTTGTGAGAGTTCATCCCCAAGATAGAAATAAAACTAAGTCTTCAGTGGGAAGATCTAAATCTAAAGGTAGATCTAAATATCCATGAAAATATTTGAGGAAATGGTGGAAATGTGGTAAAGGTGGGCATTATAAAAATTATTGTAGATCTAAATTTTTTGATAAAGTAAAGGGATCCGATGATCATGCCCCTTCCTTACAGGTGAATACCTCCTCATAAGAAGGAGGTGATGTGTACCTGGGATATACAGATACCCATTCAAATCGCAATGTATGGTTGGTTGACGTAGGCACATCTTTTCATATGAATGCTCTCATGGAGTGGTTCTATGAATATGAGAAGTATAATGGAGGTGATTTTTTATTAGGAGATGAATCAATATCTAGAATCATAGGACATGGAAGAGTTAAGAGGGAATAAAAGAGCTAGCCTGCAAGCTAAAGAAGTCCCTTTATGGTCTAAAGAAATCACATAGAATGTGGTACCAAAAGTTTGACACATACATCTTTGGACTAGGTTTTGTGAGAACCAAAGTTGATAATTGTGTATATTCCAAGTAGGTTGGTGGCCACTTCATTAATATAGTGTTGTATGTCGATGCTATCTTGTTGATTAGAAACAACATGAATGCCATCAAGGAGGTAAAATTGCTTCTATCCTCCAAATTTGACATGAAGGATCTCGATGATGTTGAATTCATTCTTGGAGATTAACATGCAAACATGAAACTTTGGTTGCATCAGAGAAAATACGTTGAGACAATATTGTAGAGGTTTAGTATGTAGGAATATAAACAGATCAAGGTCCCTATTCCTGTAGGTGTGAAGTTATTTGTAGACCAATGTCCCAAGACACAGGAAGAATAAGAAGACATGCCACGAGCTCCCTATGCTTGTGTTGTCGACAACTTTATGTATGCAATGGTATGTACTAGACCAAACATTTCCCATGCAGTGGAAATTTTGAGCAAATATATGTCAAAACCAGGGAAGGAGCATTGGGAAATAGGAAAGAGGGTAGATAAAATTTTAAGGATCTATAATTTTCTTATAGTGTAAAAACCTTGGAAAATATTACTAACTCTTAAATTTCCAACCTTAAAATGTTGGGCGACATTTTTATAAAAAGATTCAAATTTCTAAGGGTTTTATATAGTTTCTGGACAATTTTGTCCATTTTTAGAGTAGAAATTTTTTATCCCATGGAATGTTGGGAAATCAATTTAGAAAAAAATGGAGATTGGCAAATATTTTTTTGGAAAAGGGTAAAAAATTAGCTCATGGACTAAATTTCTCCCCTAAAATTTTCCTTGAAAGAGGGTCTGCAAGTTTTTATGTGGCACTATATATTATGCAATCTACTACTAAGGAGTACCTACACTAGACATAGTGATACATGTGCAGGGCTTTTTTTATGCAGAATGGTCTGAGATCTTGACTGTATAAGAACATCTAGAAGTGGTTATGTGTTCAACCTATTTGGAGGAGCTATAAGTTGGATGAGCAAGAGACATGTTGTAGTTTCACTCTCAACTACAAAAGTTGAATACATGGTGTCCAACCATGCAATTAAAGGGGTTGTATGGTTGTAGAGGCCATGTTCAAGTATTTGGTTTGTACATAAATTTGTAAGGTTATATTGTGATAATTAGAGCACAATCTTTCTGACAAAGAACCCCACTTATCATGCTATAATGGAGCATATTGATATCCATTACCAATTTGTGAGAGATATGGTTGAAGAGAAGAAGGTGTTGCTAGAGAAGATTGACACCTTGAAGAATGTTGTAGACTCATTGACGAATTCCATTAGTATTGAGAAATTCCCTTGGTGTAGATAATCTATGGGCATTGTTTCCCTGAACTTGTGACCCTATCAATATGTGGACCACTTTTTTGCAAAGAAAAAAACAAGTGGGAGGATGTTGGATATGTGTAATATTATTTGCATGTGGGGTGCATCACCCTATGATTCCTCTAGTTCAAGTATTCTGGAAAATGTTTAATTTGACAGATAGTGTGTAATTTAATCCCGGTTAAGGGATTGCGGTATATTCTAATCCCAGTTAACGGATTAGGGTTTTGGATGATGCAAAACACATAAATATTGTATTGTGAATGGTTAAGTATATACAATGAGAAAGTGAGAGGTGCGATTCTAAGCTTTGTTGGTTTTCCCAGTTAAGAGTTTCAAGGGTAAATCTCTATGTATTGTGTGTGTATGCCATTGTTTAATCTCTATTTTGCTTAAAAATTTGTATAAATTATTTCACTTCACATGTTTAAAAATTACAATAGTCAACAACATTAGTGCTCTCATAGAACATCCATGACCTAATTCTCCATTTTGGACTTTAGTTTCAACATAAACATATAACTCTACTAAAGCTCAACCTATTTTACGTCTTTAGTTCAACTTTGCCTAGCTATGGATAAAATTCAATGCTTGATGAGTCGTTTGTATAATATGAACACGTGAAGTAACAATTAGGGACTCTAATGCTTCAACATCTACACAATAGCATAAAACTCAACATCATAAGTAGAAAAATTATGTCACACTTCATTCAACTTTTTATCGAGGATTGTTCTCAACTTTCCGAAGTCAACACCACTAAGATTTGTTGGTTTTCCCAGTTAAGAGTTTCAAGGGTAAATCTCTATGTATTGTGTGTGTATGCCATTGTTTAATCTCTATTTTGCTTAAAAATCTGTATAAATTATTTCACTTCACATGTTTAAAAATTACAATAGTCAACAACATTAGTGCTCTCTTAGAACATCTATGACCTAATTCTCCATTTTGGACTTTAGTTTCAACATAAACATATAACTCTACTAAAGCTCAGCCTAAAGTTTACGTCTTTAATTCAACTTTGCCTAGCTATGGATAAAATTCAATGCTTGATGAGTCGTTTGTATAATATGAACACGTGACGTAACAATTAGGGCCTCTAATGCTTCAACATCTACACAATAGCATAAAACTCAATATCATAAGTAGAAAAATTATGTCACACTTCATTCAACTTTTTATCGAGGATTGTTCTCAACTTTCCGAAGTCAACACCACCAATTGTTATTGTGCATGTGTCATAGTCAACCTATATCACTTTTCTAAAATCAAGGAATGCCAACACATGTGTCTATGTAGCTTTTTCACCAACATCTCAAAATCCTTCAACACCTATACACTCCATTGGTATACTAGTGCCTCCATACATTTTTCCTTGGTGCACATATCACTTTGATGAACATCTTGTAGAAATGATCAATCCCATGGGAACGCTTGACCTATGTGGCAATGCAAGGTGTACGTGATTCTAATATCATCTCCACTTTATTCGTATCTATGCACAATCCGTCCTTGGATACCACAAACCTAAGGTACATTAAATCCCCCTTGAAGAATTCATTTTTTTTCAAATTGATTGTGCAACTAATAATTTCTTAGTGCTTCAAATACCAATGCTAGATGCGAGTCATGTGCTCTCCACTGTTAGTAAAAATTAGAATGCCAACCAAGTGAACATATGAAAACTTATTAATGGATGGTTGTAATACCTCTGTGATCAATTGTATGAATATGATAAGTACATTGGTTAATTTTAAATGCATAACAAACCAATTGCACACACCATATTTTCTATTTAAAGTAAAGTTTCACTCATTTCCCTCTTTCATATTGATATAATGATTTCCTCTTTTCATCCCAGCAAATAATCCATCCTTGACAATGAGAACTCGTATTTGATTGTGGTCTTATTCAATGCTTTATATTTTATTGACATCTTCCACAATCTATCCTATTTTGGTGTTATTAGTGTTGGTGATGTGCACAATTTCATACTCGCATTGATCAATCCCTTTCACAATAACTCACCTACATGTTGATTCAACTCTACACTTTCCAATAAACTCATCTTGTGTGTTTCTTGATTTGGGAATGTCACATTTGGAATCAAGTTAATCTCATATGTAATCTTTATCTTTGGAAATAAACCTTATAATATTTCATTGGGAATTGTCATTGTACTCCTCCAATCACTTTTTTATCTTTATAGGGATCTCCTTCACTCTACATAATTGGCTACCTTGTTGCATGTTGCAACTTTTTTTTCACACAATAGTATAAAATTTCATTGTCTCTTTCACCACACATAAGTCCTTCTTTGTTGACAACGACAATACTTCTTTTGACTCATCTTCCTTCTTTGATCACAACAACTTATATAATCTTTTCCCATCCTTGTTTTTGGTGCAAGTATTCTTCTTCTTGTAATGCATCATGAATTTGTCATATCACCATGTCTTTGCCAGCAATGAATGGAAATAATACATGGGAACATCGCACCAAATTTTAATTTTGTACTCACCAATATTAAATGATACCTTGCATTGGTTAATCACTGTCATTCACATAAGAGCTGAAACAAAATAGTATGAATGGATGTGGGTGATTCTATTGGGTTAGTTTTAATTTATCTAACATCTTTATTATGATAGTAATTTCAATAATACCATTGTTGATAAAAACTTTACAACACTTACCTAGCAACAATGACCACATTCTCGGTTTGTTTGTGCATGCACTATTTCCATCAACATCTGAATGCCTTGTAACCATATCCACCAGTATATCCACCTTTTGTAACCACCATTTCCTCTTCCACATCTTATGAAACCTCCATGACTTCTCCCTCAACCTCTACTTGGTATGCTTATTTCCCTCTATTCTCATTGCACGCATCTTTCTCCTTTAGTGTGGAATTGGCACCCATACCTTTGTGCCTACCTCTTCCTCTATGCAAGTTTCACTTGTTATTCTCATGCACTAACCTCTTATCTACCTTCAATGCTAGCTAGTATGCTTCTTCAATTGAATGCATCTTATGTAAATTGTTTGTTTGTTTGTTTGTTTTTTTTTTTTTTAATCTTATCTTGAATGACAACTTTTAAAACATTCACATACCTTTATACTCATCAATACTCATCTTCTCCATTTGAAACATGAATGGATATTTTGTGAAGTATCTCAACTTACTCTTGTACACTTTGTTTTTTGTCTCAATTGTGCATTATCTTGAATATTGCATGTTGCTAATGTAGAAATTTCTCTCAAAGCTTCACAATCATTTTACCTAGGCTTCAAATTGATCTTAATCCTTCCAAATTTTCTCGTGCTACATCAAATCCCACAATATGGAAATGCATATTTCTAGTTTTGCACTAGTGAGTTTCATCCTCTTGAATTTGAAGTTAACATTCCATATGTCTTATCCAATCACTTAGTGTCTTTGCCTCTAGCCTTCCACCGTAACAATAAAATTTGACTTTTATTCTCATTTTGTTATTCAAAGACTCATCAACTATGTTGCAACATTTCCATCTTCAATTTCACTTTCTTCTTCATCTTGTAGTTTTAAGTTGCTACTTCAACTTCTCTATCTCAATGTTTGTTCTCCAATTCTTCAATTCTTCTCCACAAGGCTTGCACTCCCTAATTCGAAGTTGTCCTTCTACCTCTTCTCACCATTCCTACTAAATTTTCTTTCTCAAGCCACTCATAGGAAAGAGGTCACTTTCACTAAGCCTTCCTCTCATTTAGTTCTTTCATAAAGCTTCTCAAATCCTACTCTGATGTCAAGTGGAGTAATCAAGGGAACATCATCCAAAATCACAACCTCTACAAACTTAGTGCAATAATGTGTAATACAAATTAAATATAAACACGATATAACTTAGCTTAAGGGACTCTATTCATTTAAACAACATACAAAACTAGATTCATGGTCATGGTGAATGATGTATGTTCTTTCTTAATATCATAAATAATTGTACTATACATCTTACACTTCATGCCTTAGCACACTACTTAGGCTCAATAATTGACTCTCTATAATTCTCTTTATCTCCAAAGATTGGCTATGGAATCTTTAGCTTTACTCTAATGTCTGCAATCCACCCCCCCCCCACTATCACTTGATGGTACATCTTCCCCAACTACTCATCTACATGTACTAAATCTTTGGGTTCCACTTTACTCTTTAGTTTCCTCAACAACCTTTCATCTTCCCTTAGTGATTCATGTTTATCCATGTTACTTGACCTTCTTGCATAAATATTTGGGTTCCACTTTACTCTTTAATTTCCTCCACAACCTTTCATCTTCCCTTATTCATTCATGTTTATGCATGTCACTTGACCTTCTTGCATGACTCTTAACTTCCCTTGGTGTGCTCATTGCCATGCATGTTTGTGATGCTCATCACATGTGTTCACTATAATGTGCTAATCTGGTGCACTTTTATCTCATTTGATTGAATTACACCTAGTGTAGAACTCTGGTTGCATGATATCATCTTATGCACATTTCCCCTGCATACACTTGTGATGCATGCTTCCTATTGGGCTCTAGTGCATGTCACTGCATTCCTTTGCAATCCAAATAACATCAACATCCCACACATTCTTTATTTTTATTGTTATGCATTTCCTTTATTTACACTTGAATTTTTCATTCTACTACTTTCTCTAATCACACCCAAGCTATACTTTCGATTACACTCGCTTGTATCATATTTACTTGCCTTTTGCTCACATGTGATGCCCACTTACACACTTGTGAATAATGATATAAAAAATGCTCTTACATCACATTGTCTATTAAAAGTTTGAAGACATTTTAAACTTAAGAAAAGTTATACATTCAATTTTGTGACGATGAATTATACTATTTAGTGAACAATATAACTTGTTTACCAATAATTTAAATTTATTAAAAAATGTATTATTAAAATAATTAAGCCTAATTAACTTAATAATTAGTAAACAAATCTTGTCCATTATATAAAGATTATGATGATAATTTTTCTTTCATAAAAATAAGATACTTGACTTTCATTTTATATGATACAATGCTATAACTATGAATTCCATTAAAAAATGATAAAATTAACACAATAATATTATAAATTCATTATTATTATTTTTTAATATTATTTTATTTTATCTCATTTCATAATTCTACATAAAATACATCATATATAATGCCTCAAATTCTAAAAAGCATAGACCATAGGAAGCCGGTCGCCGTCTCTCCCTTCTGGCCAAATCATCTAATCCGGTAGGCGTGGGATAACTGCCACTCAAATCGCCTTGCTTTTCCGGTAATTTCTTCTCTTGATCTGGCTATAAAAACCGACGAAAGCATAGTTCCACCAGTTTATTGCGGAACTATGCCATGAAACTGTATCTTCAAGGGTTTTGGGCCATTTTAAGACTATCCAGATCGTCGAAATTCCAAAAAAATGACCAAAAGAGAATGAAACTGTGCCTCGCCGAAAAACCACTCACCGAAATACCGAGACGATTTGAGTACCCCATATCACGCGCTGAATCGTAGCCCAGGTCCCTCCTCGAACTACGGTTTTCGGTTGACCAAAACGGTAACAGCCCGATTAGTAGGCTCCACTTGCACCTCGAGCTTCTACTGGCTGAATGCACTCAATGAATGGCCAACTCTGCATGTAATCTTCTTCCCGCTGGACGCATTCGACCCCTGCATTCGAACCAGGTAGAGGATCGGTAGCCCTGTTTTTCCTTCGAACCAGGTTTAGGAGGAGCAGCTCGCGATTACCAGCTTGAGGATCCGCGATGACAGTCTCGATCAGGTATGATTTTTAACCAGAAACTGTGCGTTTTTTTTTGGTGGATCAGTGTGCGTTTGAAACCTGATGAGAGACAGAGGTCTGCCCTTGAAACCCCCTGCACACGCCATCCTTTTCTACGAAGATGTTCTGAGAGGTTGCACATGTTCTGAGAGGTTGCATTTATGAGCATATTCGTAGAAAAGGTAAGCACAATCTGTGTCTAGAACATGTGCCAACGGTGTCAGGATATTGGGATGCCGTAGCCTCCCCCTCTTCTCCAGTTCTGCATCAAGCTTTCAGTAGTTTCCTGATTTGAAACTTCTGTCATTCCAGTTGAGCTCCTTCACAGAATAACTAATGCCAGAAGGCATGACAGCTTTGTAATAGGTACTAAACTTGTTCTTTAGGAAGATGTTTGTGGAATCTAGAGTGGCTTCAACACCCTTTTCAATACTATCTGGATGAATGAAATGGCCTTCAATCTTACGAGCTAGTTGCACTTCTAGCATTTGATAATCATCACGCTTAAAGTATTTGCATGCCATAATGAACAATGCAACTACCCCAATTGCAAAAACAACACCTGCAACAACAACTCCAATTAACAAAATCATCGAGACTCTTTTCTTTGTAGATATGGCAGCAACAGAACCACAATGCTCAGTACAGAGATCAGGGTTTCCCGCATCACTAATATTCAACCCTTTTATGAAAAATGGAAGGGTGCCATTTAATCTATTGTTTGACACGTTCAACAGCGTAAGACTGATCATAAGTGTCAAAGAACTGGGATCATAAGAGAATTGCAACTGAGATTGAGTTCAATTTTCAACTTTGCAAGGGATCCAATTTTCAGTGGAATTGTTCTATTTAGATTGTTGCCACCCAACTGGAGCTCTAACAAGGACTGGCCATCTTGAACTCTATATTGCATAGCACATCAGTGAGCACACATCCATTTCCTAGTTCATTCCCCACAACAGCAATATGAAATTGCTTAGATTGCGCCATAGCAAGCTACAACCCTATAGCCTTGTGAGCATGGGCATTTATCACAATGTCCCCATACACACATATACATGTATTTAGGTGTGAAGGCTTATTTGATTCAAGGTATAAAATAGAGTATTAGCTACGAACAAAATAAATTAAAGATACAACATTTAAAATATTGTTTCATTCATTAAATATCAAGATTTATGCTTAGCTGCTAGCCCTTTAACATGTCATTGTAGTGAACAATTTTGCATGCAAAGGATAAGAATCACAAAATAGAGGGAAAGGCCTCCAAATCTGTATGATAGTGGATAGTGGTAAATAGAGACTTCAACTTCAAGTTGCTAAGCAGAGATCGACAATATGGATCTATTAGTTGTGGGTACCAGGGAGGGTTAATTTCAAGATGCAAAACAGAGTCTACGGATAGGATGTAATGCGAAAAGAGTGATGTTAAACACTTTTTAGCAGTTTGGATCTATAGTTTTAAAGGCTTAAAAAATGATCTTCTTTTATGGAGGCGATACAAAGTATCTAGGTTTCTCAAAGGGTTGATATTGCAAATTCAAACCTTTACCTTGGCGCTACAGTCCTAATTAGGCTTGAATAAATGCCATGGATGTTGAAATAGAATGTTGGATAAAAATGATCTTAGAGGGAAGATTTAAATCATTTAAGATAACCTTAAAATGAATGAAATACACCACTCAAATAGTCAAGTGGTAATGCCTTCCAAAATGGTACTTTTCTGCTACAAAGCAGATTAAAGGTGATATTTTAGGTTTCTGGTGAGGACTAAATATATCTCATAATGATGATTAGATCCGCATCAAGTATTAAAGTTTATGGAATGATGTGTTAGATCCCAACATGGCATCGAATTCCATTTATTTGAAAATTGAACCATACTGGCACTAACGACTTTCTATGTTGTGTCTATTTGGATTGAACTCTGTATATTGCTTCACAGCAGTGAGCACACATCCATTTTCCAGTTCGTTCCCCACACCAACAATATGAAATTGCTCAGATCGTGTCGTAGCAAGCTATAACCCTATATCTCACCCTGAAGCTTGTGAGCATGGGCATTTATCACATCTACCCCATACACACATATACATGTATTTAATTTCTTCTTTTAATTGTATGTTATATCTTTTTGTCATTATGCACAAAGATGTAAGCCTTCCTTCTCCCAGTGATCTGCACTGCTAATAAGCTACACGCTGCTACAGACACACTGTCAACAAATGGCTAGAGATATATTTAATGTATTGTTGAGTTTGAGCAGATCATTAAAGCAGAAGATATGTATATGTACATATTCACTTGTATTGTGAATGAGGACACTGAGAAGTATCCGGATTGAACATACTTAAATTGAAGAATAGTGGGACACATTAATTGCTTAGTAGAACACAATGTAAACAAGTATTTTAGAAAAAGAATCAACGATATTCAAGTATTTTTGGTATTAAAATTTTTAGACTAAATTTCTCTCCATATTGTATGCAATTCGAACTTGTACTTAGTAACCATGATTTTTTCATGTCGCGGACAAAACTTTCTATGAATTTGACAATTTTCATCCACTCAGAATAAAGAGAATTTGGCCTTTATTTTGTTTGAGATCTGTCAAGAATATTTTTGCTTTGATATAATGATAGATAATAATAAGTAACATTGCAAAATCAGGTCACCGTAGGGATATTTGAGGGTGCTCCTTCCATTTCTACATTAAAAATAACGATGTTAACAATCCAAAATTGCCATTTTAACAAATGTTTTATGATTGATTTTGGTGATGACAAACCAGATTTTGGTGATGACAAACCAGATTTTGGAAAAACTAAAAATTGTAGAATGTTTAGCTTCTTCAATTTTCACAAAATTTTGAGTTGAATGTTTATTATTTGTATAATAGTTTCTCTTGGTTTTATTTTTGCAGTGCATTGGAAAAATTCAGGATGGTGGAAAAATGGACACTATGCATTGAAGTGTCATGTTATCCGAACCCAGGACAAGCAACCATTGCTTACATTTTGTATAATAATGCTACAAATCAAGTGTTTCAGTGAAAAAGGGATGTATGCGGATGGACTACAAACAATGAAGCATATTATATTACTCTCATTGAAGGTCTATAAACAATGATAAAGCATGGAACCAATGGCATAAGTGTCTTCATGAACTCTGAACTTGTATGCAACCAAATGAAAGGCACAGACCAAGTCAAAAAGGAAAATTTAAAAATGTTTCATTGGGAAGGTAGAATCATTGCTTCCCAATTTGATTCCTTCACAATAAATCACCATAGAAATATTGACAGGATGTCCAGTGATATGATGTTTGCGGCAATGACAACAACAGGGGGGGGGCGAGGAAAGACTCATGATTTGGTATCAAGTTATATTCCATCAAACTTTCCAGATGGACATAGTTATAGTTCTTCGATATGTGTATGTTTTCTTGTTATATTTATTTTGGTGCCTCTAATGGTATGGTTATGCCTATGAGAACCTCCGATGGCCTTTCTTATTTTGTAAACTTGATTTGTTTTTGGTAATGAAATAAACATTGGTGTATTTTCTGGTGAAAATAGTTTCTTCATATCCTATATGATTTGACTGTGTGCAAATATTTTTTAATGCTTGTATATGTGGAATGATGTAATGGAAGCCCATGGTATTTTGACTAGAAAACAAGTGCAATTATAGTAGTATAAATAAAAATATGGGAGCAATGAAGAGCATAAGCAAAGACATTAAGACACATTGACAATACCAATATTGGAAAACTTTGAATCATACCCAAAAAAAACCTTAAATGTTGGAGTGTTTATGTTGGTTAGAAATTTTAATGATGGTATGGTCTTTCCCATGTAGGACCAATAATCATTCCAGGAACTGAAAATACATTTTAGTTTTGATTTCATGAGTTAGTTTGATAAGAGTTATTACTTTAAACTTAGCCCCAATGAAACAAAAATATGAAAATGTTAGAGATAAATTTGATCAAGTTGATTTAGACTACCTATTTTGAATAGCTGTAAAAGGTACAAAGGATGGAATTCTTAATTTGATAGATTGTCAAGGTGAATCCAATTGAATCCTCCCTTCAACATAAGGATGCACAAGGGTGATGGCATTATACAGTTGAAAGGTTGTGTAGGTGGGTTTGGTAGAATTCTACCTACCAAATTAAGACAATAGTTTGGATCAACAATTAAGGAACCTAGGTATGGAGATGAAGAGAAGTTGAAGATATGAAATATAACCATGCCACCATCCTAGAGAGTTAGTGAGCAATGTAGTTCATCCTAGAGAACTAGTGAGCAATGCAGTTAGTTACCCAAGTTCCATTAGCAAGTCTTTACACGATAACCAATTCTATCCTTTGAGGAACTTATTCTCCTTACCAATATTCACATGAAATCCTTTGCATTTATTTTGATTCAAAATTGGTTAGAAAGTAGTCCCCCGAATAGATTTGTGTGCTCATTGAATAATGAATAACAAGGATCAAAAGAACTAATTGTGTGCATATGTATATTCCTCCCTTTTGCATCCGTTGTCTTCCACCAGAGTTAACCTCATGACAATGCTACTCAACTAGATGTGTTGTTGGCTTGATTGTATATTTAATTGATGATGGCATTAAGTATTGATTGTAACAACATTTTTTCCAAAATCAAGATTAGCTAATGATTGGAAGGGAATTTTCACCAATGTTCCTACAAATTGTACAGATAATGCCAAATTAGCATACCAATCTAGTTAGCATGGACTAATGTTGTCAAGTTATTTGGGATGTTAGTGTGGCGAACTTCTTAATAAGAACTATTATTTTAGCTCTGTGGAGAAGAGAGGGGCAAGGATTTTCTTTGGCTATTGTCGGATATATCCTATGTTATAATCATATTTTGCAAGTTTTTATGTTGTAAGTAGTTTTAGCCTTCTTTCTGAGTTTTTGAATTATATGAAGAATATATTCTTCATAGCTCACAAGAAGAATTGAGAAAAAATAAAGTCCATCTTGCTTTGAACAGAGGTCTGGCATTTCTCCCACCAATTTTCACATGAAATTCCTTTGCATTTATCTAGATTTAAAATTGGTTAAAAGGAAGTCCCTTGAATCGATTAGTGTATTCATTGAATATCAAATAACAAGGATAAACTTTAATGATTGCCCAAGTTCATTCCTTTGACACACATTTTTTCTCACACACTTTTTTTTTAACAAACAACAACACAATGATGGAGGATGCAGCTTAATTATAACATCATGTTAGAAACAACTGTACTTTAGAGTCTAAAGAAAATTACATTCCAATTTTGTTGTCACTAGATATTGGAGAAGCTGCTAGGGAAAAAATGAACCTGAATTCAACTTTTCATTATAGAATAAAATGGAATAAAATGAATTACATGATCATCTCAAGGATGAAATTTCATCTCCATACAGATAGTTATAGATTTGAAAGGAGAGTATAATGTGCTCCTCATGGTTTTCATGTTCAAGGAGAGTATGCTGTGATCCTCAATGTTGGAAATGTAGTCACAATTATTATTTTGTTCATAGCTTGTCAAACTGATTCCCTAAGAGATACAATAGAAACGGTGAGGCATGCTACATATTGTAGCTGTCCCAATTATAATATACAACTGTCAGAAGTCCAAAAAATCATTCCATGGATGAGCAGGCAGCCACTAAACCACCCCCATTGAAATTACTTGAATTTCCCCAATATGCCTGCAAGAGAACACATTACATCCATCAATATCAGCAAAGAAAACAAAATGCCATGAAGGTGATATGAGAAAAATATAAACATAAAATTAAATGAAATTTATCCCAAAACTATGTTGTGTTTTTCTGCATCTACATTCCAAGAAAAGGCTTTGCATAAAACTAGAGTTCAATTACACTAACCATTTCATTAGATTCTTTGAAATTGAAACTTTTTTGGTAACAACTTGGCATTTGGCAACCTCTCTTGGCTTCCTATTTTCCTCCAACTGCTTTTTTTCTTTCAATCTAAGCATTCTGTAAGATGAAAATCATTTATAAAATAGTCAGTACTGTTTAATTACTTGGACACTCTAAGTTTTCCAGTGTCCACCCTTGATAATGGTAGTTCTCCCTAGATCTTGACTAGATCTTTCTGATTAGATATAGGTAGAGTTGCGACATGATGACATGCAAACTTTATTTCCATTTTTTGACGAGATTTGAGCATACACAAAAGAACACACACATCTGCTTGCATTGGGCATTTGAGTATCTAGAAATGAAAGCTAGTGCTTGCATTGGGAATTTGAGTCTCTAGTAATGAAATTCTCCTTCTGTCAAAAGCCCAAATTCTCCTTCTGTCAAAAGCCCTAATTTTCCATGGTTGCATAATGTAATCTTTCAGGCCAGCTCTGATACCATGTTAGTTTTTACTTGAACAACATTTAGGATATAAACAATTACTGAAAGATAAACAAGTACAACATAAAACACAAGAGACAATTTATCCTGGGAAACCCTCTTGGGGTAGAAAACCCAACAAAGCCTTCCTCAATATAGAAATCACAAAGGACAAAAGATCCCCAAGCTAAATCAGCTACTCCTCCACTTGTGCGCCCCTCTCTTCTTCACTAATGTGAACTTGCTTGAGTGAATGAGAGATTAGAAGTGAGAGAGAGCACTTCTATTTATATTATTCCGTTGGTGTGACCATTTCCCCAACAATGCCGACTTCTCTACTTGACTAGTCAATTACATAATATAACAATATTTTAAGGGCTTTTCTGAGCCAACACATGTCATAGGGTTTACATTGTTTCTTTCAATGACCTTTACATTATTAATTACATGACCATCATCTCCCGAAGGAGGAATACAATAACATAAATAGAATATCTTCTGCAGTTACATTATTTTAACACATGGAATACTAGATTCTCTGTCATCTTGATACAACTCTGGTTGTCACACAGGATCATAGTGGGGTCCATCTCTAAGTCAAACAATCCTGATAACAAATTTCGAAGCCATATCGCTTCACAACTAGCAGAGCAAGCATCTATATATTCTGCTTCAGTTGTGCTAAGAGCCACACTGGATTGCTTCCTGCTAAACCACGAGATCATGGCAGATCCCAGACAATAACATCTACCCGATGTGCTCTTCCTGTCTGATACACTTCCTTCTCGATCAGCATCTGTGTAGCCATACAATATGAAGCCATGATCTCCAAGATAACATAGACCAAAGTCTATCATACCCTTTAGGTACCTCATCACATGCTTTGCAGCTATCAGGTGAACACGTCTAGGCTCGACTAGATACTGACTCAAGGTGTTCACAACAAATCATATATCTGGCCTAGTATTCGCCAGATACATCAATGACCCAATAATCTGTCTGTACAGAGTCACATCCACTAACTCTGATGAGTCATCAGCTATCAACTTCAAGTTGGAATCCATGGGAGTGGTCATGGCTTTACATTCCATCATATCCAATCTTCTCAAGATTTCCGCAGCATACTTTCCCTGGTTGAGAAAGATTCCTTCTGGACCTTGCCATACTTCCAGACCTAGGAAGCAATGCATCAATCCGAGATCTTTCATCTCAAATTATGTAGCTAGCTTCTTCTTGCTTTCCATGATCTGTTTCTCATTCCCTGTCAGAAAGAGATCATCCACATATAGTAATAGTCTGACAAGTCAATCATCCGTAACCTTAAGGTAAAGGTTAGGATCAACATTACTTTTGGTAAAGCCCTAGCTTGTCAAGAAGCTATCAATTCTCCCCCCGTGACTGAACATCATTCACACTCTACATTGAGTGATCTTCTGCATACCTATCCGTGCCATCCCCCGTCAGATGGGTCTACTGATATGAGCCTCAGGATCATTCAAAATCTATGGTGAGTTCCTTCTTGCATCCATCTAAGAGAAGAATGTCATCTGTATAATATAAACGATCTTCAACCTTGTAGCAAAGGTTGAAATCCACATCACCCATGGTGATCATTTAGCTCATCAAATGACTATCGATCCTGGGTACCTTTACATAGCTTTCTTCAATCGTGTGATAACCTATCGAATCTTGGGAGTTTGCTCGATTCACACTTCTTCTTCTTCAATTACACCATTAAGAAAACATCTCGTCATGATTCTTTCCTTCTTTCTAAGAGAATACTCTAGCCATGAGCCTTCTATAGTACGTTTTGATTTGTAAGTCTTCTTGTTGAACATCCATCACTTGTTCTTTGGAATAGGTGTTCATCATCCTTCTTTTGTAGATCATAGCACATGGTCTTTCCTACAAATCAAAGTTAATTACATGATTAGTAATACTTCCTAATCATCAAATCATGTTGACATGATAACCTATTATGCATACTGATATGATTCACATAGTTATGCAACTATCTTGACCAATACTTTGGCACAGCACTTTTCCATATCCTGTATGCATATAGTGGCTATCTAGATGCCTTCCATCTCTACCAGAACATACTATCAAGAGTGTGCACAACTCTCAGCATGTCAACAAAGAGGTTTCATTCTAGACAAGCAACAATGGAATGTTTGTCCAACTTACCCATCATATGCATATTAGTAGTATACTGTTCAATGCTATATGAATGCTTACACTATGCATATATTCTAGGAATACAAATATGCATACAACTATTACGAGCAATATCATTAACTATTCAAAGATTCAAGAGGTAATTCAAATAACAACTCAAATACATATATTTTATGTTTGTGTGGTTGTCTCCTGCTTGATCTCTATTTTCCCTTTATGAGCATCATGATTATATGCCTTTGAACTTCTATCCATTCTGTACCACTATGCATGCTTAAGTGTGTACTAGTTTCATCATTGTGACTTTTCTCAAGATCTCATACATAATCATACATTCATTAGTATAATACTATCAAAACATTATGATTCTAAATAATCTTAAGCATGTATGGTCATGATCATTTCATACACAAGTATCCTTATCTAAGATCCTAACACAAAGTAGGATTCTAACTTGATATAGGAAAACATACCTGGATTATCATGCTTGCTAGTTATGTCTAACATACCAAAACAATGTCTTCTTTGTTCTCTTCAATGATTTAGAGACCTTGTGTTAGTAACCTGCATATCTCATAAGTTAAGCATTGTATAACCAAATTATACATACCTTGTAACTAGAGCTTCTATGTGATCAATGACTATGGATGAGTCTTTGTCTTCATGTCATCATGGTCATATGGATTTGTCTTTCTTGATGTACCTTTCATGTTAGCAGACAACATCATCCTCATACAACACCATAAGTGCGTTAGTACAATCATAAGTGTCATAACCCTAATCAATGAATGTCTTCTATTATTCACATGCATTCATACTTTTACTAAGGTTATCATATAATCTAAAATTAATCATAATTGTACTAACCTCAATAATATGAAGACAAACATATTTCAAAACATACCTGTATCTCCTCAAGTCATACCTGTCGAGATTGCTTGTAGTATTCTTTATAAGGGTAAAACCCTAACCATCCAAGGTAGATCACTTGTAAACATATTATATAGGTTCATGGTGCTAGGATGATAAAATACCAGTACCATTTAAACCTCCTTCATTGTTGCCCTATGAGTCTCCCAACCTTGCTAGGGTTTCTTCTTACTTGGAAACCCTAATCTTCAATCTCCTTCCTCCCACAACATTTTGATGGAGGATTACTATCTATGATGAATGGATTCCAAATCCATTATCAAAGTTTCCAATGTTGCATCAGGTGTCTCCAACATTGTATCAGGGCCTTCCATACCTAAAAGTTGAAAACCCTAAGTGAGAGCTTCTTCCTCCTCTTCTTTGATTTCCTCTGTTGAGTCATTTCCGATGTGCCGTATTGTTTTTGGTGCAACTCTGAAATTTCGGATCTGCAGGGTCTGAAACTTCGTCCTGTGGTATCCTGACCTGACATATTTCCAACCCCATAGGTTTGAGCTTCATTGGATTCTCCATCAGAGAGATATGTTCTGTTTCCCAACATGACCTATTTAAGGGATGAAACAACATAACAAACTTGTACGGAGTGCCACGTGTCACTGTTTCATCTTCGGCCTCTGAAACTCGAACCTATGAAACTACAGTCCATTCCCTAACTGTCACATTTTACAGAATTCCATTTGGAGCTTCCAATCCCGAGATATGACCTTTTTCCCTAGGTCACTTGTTTAGGACTGCATTCTAGAAGAGATAGAAACCCTAACTTGTACGGATCATATCTCACAAAGTACAACGAATCTGAGGCTAAAACTCAGGCACAAGGTACATGAGATTTTTTATCTTCGGCCTGTCCAAGTTTCAGATCCTGAACCTTCGCCAAAATGGATTTATAGCGAAAGTTCCACAATGACTAGGTTTTGCTATACAAAACCCTAACTTTCAAATTGTCGCAAGTGAAACAAGTGTCGTAAGTGCCATACATTGCCTTCCTTCAAGCTAGCTCTTATACCATGTTAAGAATTCAATATGCTAAGATAGATAACATCAATATTACATTCAATTTCACAACAATATCATATACAGGATCACTGAAAGAACAACAAGCACAACATAAATACAAGAGACACATTTTATCCTGGGAAACCCTCATGGGGTAGAAAACCCAACAAAGCTTCCTCAATATAGATGACTAAAAAGTACAAAGATGTAATCCCCAAACAAGAGCTCCTTCTCCTCCTTTTGCAGATCTCTCTCTCTCCTATGCGAGTTTCACAATTGGGTGTGAGTGTGTAAATGAGAGACACAACACTTCTATTTATACTTTATCTCTCAAAAAATACCTAACTAGGCCGTCCCCAATAGATATAACCCAATGCTGACTGGGCCAACCCACTAGGGGACTTTAAACACCCCATTACAACTGACTTTGGGACGACCCCAATATGGAAGTCTAATAACCCAAGTTACAACATTCCAACGGAGGAATAAACATCTCCTGATATAATAATAATGTACAAATAGAATATTCTTAGAAGTTACAATATTTTAACATCTTATTAGATAAATATCTAAAAAAAATGAAGAAACTTAAAAAATATAAAAATACCCTTTGGCACTCCTTTGAATCTACTTTCATATGCAACCAAAGTCACTAAAAACAGATAAATAATGAAAGAAAAATAGTAATGTTGACCAACAATCACTCCAAAAAAAATGGATTTCCTCTTCAATGATGTATTCTCCTTGAATTTTATGCATACCCGCTGTTGGTTCTCTCTTCTTCATCAAGATCATATGCCCATCATTTTCATTGTGACATAGCCACCATAGACACCATAGCCACCATAGCTCAAATCTAAATTGACAATTTTGTTTCCTTATTCTCATGAAGGAGATCTACAACTTTGACATAGATCTAAGTAATTTCTCCTTCAACTCTCTCCACCATGAGATCTCACATTGAAATGTAATGAAATATTATACAAGACACATGAAAAAACAACGGCCAATTGAATCAACAAGAAAACAACATAATTATGACCTTGTAGACAATGCACCTTCTCTTGATTGTGGACTTGTCTTACCTCAATATTTCTTTCCATGATCCAAGGAAAGATCTTGTTTTACAAGACATCTCATCTCCATGGGTCACTACCATGAAGGAGCTCTAATACCATGTCAAATAATAGGGCTAGCAATGAGACAAAATAATTGATAGAAAAGACTTAAGTCATTCTCAACAATATATTTATCCCAAGGATACCAATATATCGTATATGGATGTAACAACCTCTAGACCTAAATATGCACTCACATTGACAACTTATTAGTCAATGAGAATAACACTTCATTAAGAGATAATAATAACAACTCATAAAGAGGTGATCTAGGACATTTCCATTCTTTAGGGACTCACATGTTAACAAATGAAACCCATCACTTTGATGGACAATTAACTTGGAAATAAGCGCAACCCACCATTACAAACTTAAGTTGATCCTAGACAACAACCAATAGACTAATACATTTTTCTTTTTTAATTTTCCAAAACTAATTTATTTATTGTTACTATTATATACTTTTTAATTCCTTCTCCATGCACGCACTTATGCATTTACTTAGAGCCTCAAACAACTCTAGTGGAGTTGACCTCCACTTATTCACCTTCACATTTGATAGTCTAGTTCCCTTAACATGTACGAGAGTTGCCTATAATATATTTTGGAAAAGCCATTAATATTTTGTTATCGATTACTCTATTACTTTTTGTTTTTACTTTAAGTTAATTTCCTCTAATTATCTGCTATTAAATTTAATAGGAAATGTGTAATTATTGCACTAAAAGGTAAGTGCATTCTAAAACCCAATATGGATGAGTTGTGTGTGATGTAGTAAAATATTATACATATCATAAAATATTAGAAACACTAAAATATAGTAGATAATTTTAGGAGTTGAAAAACATTTACCAAACAACTAATATTTAGACAATCTACTTAATATTTAACTATTAAAAGTTACTCACATAGAAATAAAATAAATTAATTGTTTTATCATTTATACATGTCATAAAATATTAGAAACACTAAAATGTAGTAGATAATTTCAGGAGTTGAAAAACATTTACCAAACTAATATTTATACAATCTACTCAATATTTAACTATTGAAAGTTACTGGCATAGAAATGAATTAAATTAATTGTTTTATCATTTATATATGTCATAAAATATTAGAAAAAATTAAATAGAGTGCATTATTTGAGGAGTTGAAAAACATTTAACAAACCGATAAATTTCCAACTAAACTAGGTGTTTCTCCCATTCATGTTTACCCATAGAGTAGATACAGAGACACAGAGTAGATACAAAGACACAAATTCTCATAAAATATTAGAAAAAATTAAATAGAGTGCATTATTTGAGGAGTTGAAAAAACATTTAACAAACCGCTAAATTTCCAACTAAACTAGGTGTTTCTCCCATTCATGTTTACCCATAGAGTAGATACAGAGACACAAATTACTGCATTGCATTTTATGATTGACAAACTGATTATATTATGCCTTCTCTTAGAAATGCTCATTCCAAACTACAATGAGAGATACTTATTTTTAAAAAGTCATATATAAAACACTTAATTTGAATTTTACAGAGTATGATATTCTGGTTTAAGATCCATTAGATGAAACTTTCTAAACAATTATCAAACAAGATCTCTTCTTAAACTTACATATACAAATTATTTCCTCCACTTAATAACAATAAAATCTTGATAGATCATTGCCATATTAAACATAAAGATATCAATTAAAATTAAATCTAGAAGTTACTCAAAATCGCCATAAAGATCGAAGTAACCACAAATAAACACAAATTCAAGTTGCTGTGAAAGCAAAAGAACCACAAATAAACAGACATTCATAGAAAAGAAAAGACATTTATATAAAGATGCCCTCTGATATTAAAACCCATGATGCAAGACAACTAGTAAAGCATGAACGCAACATAAGGTGGAAGGGGGATTCTATGCTTACTAAAGCCTATATGTTAATTACTGAACGTTCTATGTTCCTTAAAAAAATATTAGTATAAGAAATAATCGATATTCTTGGCGTTTTGACATTTCCACAGATGTTTTCTTCAAGAAATAAATTTCCCTGTAGAATACAGACATTTTGATATTTACGGACTTCGTTCTCTTTGCACAATAAAATAGGTTCATCCCAACATTGCAAACTTTAAAAGAGTGTAGGGGATCATATTTGAAAGATGTTAGTTCCACTCCAAATGGTGCCCAGGTCATGCAGTTACAGAGGAGTATACAAAAGTTGCCAAAGGCATTCCAAAAGTCCAAATCTAACCTTTTTAATTGTCAAATTGCATTTTTCTTTTCAAAACAACAAATTCATTCAAGACAACCCAACCAAAATATTCTAATCCTTTCTACATTCTTTAGAGATCTGAAAATCAAATTGTACAAGATTGCCATCTTGTCCGCAATTTTAACAGTCCTTAGACCTTATATTTTGCAACTTATCAACATTTTGATATAACATGAATACGATATACTATTATATAATTTTCATCATACATTCAAATTTCAACCTTTCTTCTCATGATATGGACTAAAAAAAATTAAGGGAAAGAAAAAGAAGAAGAATCAAAATGGAAAGCAAGCCAACTATTTTTCAGTTTGCTCATTTCCAAACCATTTGTAAGAGGAAATTTGAATAATGAACAAAAACTATAAAATGATGGATGGGAATTTTTAAATCAGAATCTCGAGAGTAAAATGGTTATTATTTTAGTCCTGGCATGTTACATAATTGCTTCAATCATGATCAAAGTAATCGAAAATTGAGTAGCATTTCATGAGAAATCAACAAATATTTCGTTCATGCAAAGCTTGAACCATGGTCAATAAAATTGAATTTTATTTTTCATCTCGATCACCCATGCATGAAGAGCAATCTTACCACCCTTCAAAAGGCCTTTAAGGTTTATCCAAAAAATACTTAGCCTCGAGAGATATGAGAAATCTATACATTACGATTGCAAAACATGGTCTCGATATTCCCTAGAGCCCATATAGGAAGGATATTCCGATAGGAAGAGTAAGAGATCAGACAATTCCTATTGAATACCCCTCTAATTTCATGTAAATGAAGAAAAACAATAAAATTACAAGTAACATTAACAAATAAGCATCCACAGGTAATCCAAACCTAACAATATTCCCATCAAATATACAAACTGTTAATGTATCAAACTCAAATTTTTGCCATCCTATACAATATAGGGGATACACTTATAATTTTTTCTTAGAGATCAGAAAACTAACGCACACTGATGTAGCTATATGTTGCATTCTAAGGTGCTGTAATTATATTGATAGATACATTTTTCCAAGAAAAAAAATTCTATATCCTTATTAATAATAAATAACAAAGATACATTGTGAGTTTTCCATAAAGTAAAAGGAGCATCAAAGCTTGCCGAAAAGAAATGATCCTAGATACATTAAAGCATAAATTTTAAAAAGTTTGAGTATCCCTGCATTAAAGCAACATACTGTGCCAAACAATGGAAAAATAGACAGTGTTTGTATTATACTTAAGTAATTAACAATGGTTAACCAACTAAACCACAGTTTCAGATATTATAAGACTTATATCAAACAACACTTAATCAAAGAAAATATTTCTTTCCATCAACTCCTGGATAGAGCCATTACTCTAAGATGTTTCCCTAAGCATCTCATACAGTATCCCTATAGATTTCTTTGATAGTCAATCTGAAGTGGAATTGTTCTTCTGCCCTGAAGGAGTGAAGGATAACACAGAGATGTTGTTTCATGTCTTCAAGAGTGAAGGATAACACAGAGATGTTGTTTCAAGTCTTCAACCTTCGCAACAATCCATGCAGCTACAAATTCCTACCTTAGATAACCCCATTCAACCATTGGACCACCAATAGAGAGTCACCATAAATGTGCACTCATGCTACACCCTTCTTCCAAACCAAATTCATTGGAATGTATACAACATTGATTTGGTCTTGTTGTTGGATCGTAGATTCAATCCAACCCCTGTACTGATGTACAATATTCCTCCTACTCCACCTAGCCCAGGGTTCCCTTGTGAGGCTCCATCAAAGAGCCCCCCATGTTTGATCAACTTCCAAGGGTTAAACCTTCTTCACCTTCTTCCTCGCAGTCACGAGATGGGTAGAGTAAGAGTATTTAATTTTGTTAAACACTTGGGTCGGAGTGAGCATGTTATTGTTTAAGAGAACTTTGTTTCTTGCTTACCAGATTTCCTAGACGGGCAAAAGGTGGAAAAAATTGATGCTTTCCTCTCATCCCCTCATCTTCGATCCATCCACTTAGAGCCTCCTCTACTGTTGAACCTTGCCACTTTTCCTTCCAATCAATACTAGCCATGGACACTATCCATACCTCTCTCGCAAACCATGTACCAATTCCTCATCTATCCTGCATAGCATGCATATCCCAGGGCCTTGACAACTTCTGAATGTTATCCCAAGTGAGTATTCTATTTTCAAGAATAAGCCATAGTGATAGCTTGTTCTTGTGTGAGGACTTAAGCTTCCAAATCATTTTCCACCACCATCCTCTTGTCTATCCCCTGCTTGTTGGCATGTTGCTTCGTAAACCAACTGCACAGTGTAGTGACCTCTAGATTTACTAGCTCCCCAAACTAGTGTCATCATTATCATAAGTTCTTAGAGACTACTGATCAATCTATACTTGTATCCCTGCCATTCCCTTGCCAACTCACCATGTAGCCCCAGATCATTTTTAATCTTACACAGACCTTCATTGTCTCAATTAAACATATCCCCCGATCTCTAAATATTACAATCACAAAGAGACTGTAGTTTCATTGGGCTCATCCTGTACTCTTAGTCACCACATTCAACTTATTTCAACCTTGAAATTTGCTAAACTTCAACCGAATTCAAAATTGAAGCCGAACTTGAAGTTGAATTTCAAGTCGAATTCGAATTTTAAGGCCAACTTCAAGGCCAATTTAATTGAATTTATTGGGTAAATTTTTTAAAAGGTGAAAAAAAGACAAAAAACCTAACATAAATTCCTAAATTTTTAACAAAATATCCTTTTGAAATATAATTATATATGGTAATGTTGGCATGCAATTTTCATTTTATCATATATGTTTAATGAGTGCCTAGAATTATATATATATATATATATATATATATATATATATATATATATATATATATATATATATATCCAATTTTAATGACCATAAATGGTTTTAAAAAAATGTACATATGGAGATTAAGTGTCAAAATATTAGACATAACATCATCAAGCCTTCAAGAAATGAACCCTTTATTTCATTTTTAGGACAAATCAATGAGACATCAACCACTACAAAATGAATATTTTTATTATAAGATGTGCTACGTGAAGCCTTCAATTAGACTCTTCTTTGGGGATCAATGATGAATCTAAGCCCTTTGAACCTTTTACAAAGTTAGGTTCTCAAGTCTTCAACCATACTTTTCACAAAGCTTTTGAGCAAAGGGTAAACATGGGTATAAAAATCCTTTTACAAAGTTTGGCAACAAAGCCTTCAACTAAGCATATTTTTTAAAAATTCAAGCTTGCCAATTTCAAGCCTTCAACTATTTGCTCAAAGCATTTTGACTATGAATTACAACAATTTTATGATAATACTATAATCCATATACAATTATAGAATTGATCTCTAGCTTCCAAGTCTCTCACTTTGCTTTAATTGGGAATAATGTTTGTCTTTTAGGATTTGTGATTAATAGGTTGACAATAAATCAATCCACATGCGAATCCAATATCCATGCTTCCACTCATACCTTAAGGTTTGATCACAATCTCATTTTGTTACAATGCCTCTTTTATCAAAGAATTCACCCATGTAGACCTCATGAATTCAACAATGATATAAAAAATGGAGAGAACTCATTAGATATCTTAGCGATACTATCTTAAAGACACCTTCACTTCGCCTTGAATTTGGTTGTACAATCTGCAAATCTTGCATGCAACTATTTCACTATAACTATAGCAAACCATCAAAATTTCATTGATAAGATTTCACTAATGAAGACATCAATTGACAAAAATGAAACATACCCATTTGAATAATGCCCGAAACATCTTCTTTGCAAGTGCTATCCCAGAAAAAAGTATCCATGGTGAGAAAAATATGTTTTCCATTGGTAGCATTTGTTTCTCATTTTTTGGCAAATTGTTTAAGCAAAATTCTCCTTTAGATTTGATTATTTTAGTCAATCTTTAGAGGGCATCGATAGATTTCTGGAATATATTTCCAATGCTATATTGTGTACTTAATTTGGTTGTGTATAGTAGCCATACACTAGAAATTAATGTATGTGTATCCAATGATTACATGTAATATGAGTCTTATGTTAAATTCAATATGCTAAGATAGATAACATCAGTATTACATTCAATTTCACAACGATAGCATATACAGGATCACTGAAAGAACAACAAGCACAACATAAACACAAGAGACACATTTTATCCTGGGAAACCCTCATGGGGTAGAAAACCCATCAAAGTTTCCTCAATATAGATGATCAACAAGTACAAAGATGTAATCCCCAAACAAGAGCTCATTCTCCTCCTTTTGCAGATCTCTCTCTATCTCCTATGCGAGTTTCACAAGTGAGAGTGAGTGTGTGTAAATGAGAGACACAACACTTCTATTTATACTCTATCTCTCACTAGAAAAATACCTAACTAGGTCGGCCCCAATAGATATAGCCCAATGCTGACTGGGCCGACCCACTAGGGGACTTTAAACACCCCATTACAACTGACTCTGGGCCGACCCCACTATGGAAGTCTAATAACCCAAGTTACAACATTCCAACAGAGGAATACACATCTCCTGATATAATAATAATGTACAAATAGAATATTCTTAGAAGTTATAATATTTTAACACTCCCCCTTAACGAGAAGGATATTCTAACAACATCTACAGGAGCAAGGAGTCATCAACATCATACATGATACATCTATAAATCATTGGAATCTTTCTTCAATCATCATCAATAACTCAAACAGTTATTGGAACATCAACATCATCAGTACTGAGTCTTCATCTTCTGCAGCACTCGATCAACTACAACATCATCATCATCTGGATCTCTCGATCAACAACATCATCATCTGGATCTTCGGATCAATAGCCTCATTGTCTGGATCTCTCGATCAACAACATCATCGCTTGGATCTTCCGATCAACAACATCATCTGGATCTCTCAATCAACAACCTCATCGTCTGGATCTCTCGATCAACAACCTCGTCGTCTGGATCTCCCAATCAACAACATCATCTGGATCTCTCGATCAACAGCCTCATCGTCTAGATCTCCTGATCAACATCATCATCTGGATCTCTCGATCAACAGACTCATCGTCTGGATCTTCCGATCAATAGTCTCATCGTCTGGATCTCTCGATCAACAACACCATCTGGATCTCTCGATTAACAGCATCATAGCAGTATACCCTGCAACATACATGATCTATTTACGAGATGATCAATCCCTATCCATTTAAGATACCATATCATGTCTAGGGATGATGCAGTCCACTCGTCAACTTAGACAAAGTCTAAGGACCACATGTCAGAGACATCTATCTACAGATCAATTCAGGGACCGAAGTCCGAGGATGATACAATCCCTATCGTCCACTAGGGACCACTTCTCGGAGACATATGTCTATGGATCAATTCAGGGACCGAAGTCCGGGGATGATACAATCCCTCTCATCCACTAGGGACCACTTCTCAGAGACATATGTCTACGAATCAATTCAGGGACCGAAGTCCGGGGATGATATAATCCCTCTCGTCCACTAGGGACCACTTCTCGGAGACATATGTCTACGAATCAATTCAGGGACCAAAGTCCGGGGATGATACAATCCCTCTCGTCCACTAGGGACCACTTCTCGAAGACACATGTCTAGGGATCAATTAAGGGACCGAAGTCCGGGGATGATACAATCCCTCTCGTCCACTAGGGACTACTTCTCGAAGACATATGTCTATGGATCAATTCAGGGACCGAAGTCCGGGGATGATACAATCCCTCTTGTCCACTTAGACAAAGTCTAAGGACCACATATCGACCTCATCGTCGAAACAGGTAACCTCATCATCGACCTTATTGTCGGAACATGTAACCTCATCATCGATACAAGTATCCTCATCATCGATATAGGTATCCACATCATCAATACAATTATCCTCATCATCGATACAAGTATCCTCAACATCGATACAAATATCCTCATCATCCATACCAGTATCCTCATCATCGATACGAGTATCTTCATCATTGATACAAGTATCCTCCTCATCAATACAAGTATCCTCATCATCAACCATATCACTCCCCCTTTCAAGGAGGGTCCTTCTGAACTACACCAAGCTTGTCTCAGAACTACTCAAACTTTACTCAAAACAAAGGTTTGGTCAATACATCAGCAACTTGTTCGTCAGTGCTTACATACTCGAGCTTTATAGCTCCTTTCTATACCATATCCTGTATATAAAAATATCGGATCTCTATGTGCTTTGATTTATCATGGAATACTGGATTCTCTGTCATCTTGATACAACTCTGGTTGTCACACAGGATCATAGTGGGGTCCATCTCTAGGTCAAACAATCCCGATAACAACTTTCGAAGCCATATCGCTTCACAACTAGCAGAGCAAGCAACTATATATTCCGCTTCAGTTGTGCTAAGAGCCACACTGGATTGCTTCCTGCTAAACAACGAGATCATGGCAGATCCCAGACAATAACATCCACCCGATGTGCTCTTCCTGTCTGATACACTTCCTGCTCAATTAACATCTGTGTAGTCATACAATCTGAAGTCATGATCTCCAAGATAACATAGACCAAAGTCTATCGTACCCTTTAGGTACCTCATCACATGCTTTGCAGCTTTCAGGTGAACACGCCTAGGCTCGACTAGATACTGACTCAAGGTGTTCATAGCAAATCATATATCTGGCCTAGCATTCGTCAGATACATCAATGACCCAGTAATCTGTTTGTACAGAGTCACATCCACTAACTCTGATGAGTCATTAGCTAACAGCTTCAAGTTGGAATCCATGGGAGTGGTCATGGTTTTACATTCCAACATATCAAATCCTTTCAAGATTTTCACAACATACTTTCCCTGGTTGAGAAAGATTCCTTCTAGACCTTGCCATACTTCCAGACCTAGGAAGTAATGCATCAATCTGAGATCTTTCATCTCAAATTATGTAGCTAGCTTCTTCTTGCTTTCCATGATCTGTTTCTCATTCCCTGCCAGAAAGAGATCATCCACATACAGTAATAGTATGACAGATTCATCATCAGTAACCTTAAGGTAAAGGTTAGGATCGGCTTTACTTTTGGTAAAGCCCTAGCTTGTCAAGAAGCTATCAATTCTCCCCCTGTGACTGAACATCATTCACACTCTGCATTGAGTGATCTTCTGCATATCTATTCGTGCCATCCCCCGTCAAATGGGTCTACTGATATGAGCCTCAAGATCATTCAAACTCTATGGCGAGTTCCTTCTTGCATCCATCTAAGAGAAGAATGTCATCTGTATATAGAAACGATCTTCAACCTTGTAGCAAAGGTTGAAATCCGCATCACCCGTGGTGATCATTAAGCTCATCAAATGACTATCGATCCTGGGTACCTGTACATAGCTTTGGGTACCTGTACATAGCTTTCTTCAATCGTGTGATGATCTATCGAATCCTGGGAGTTTGCATGATTTACACTTCTTCTTCAATTACACCATTAAGAAAACATCTCGGCATGATTCTTTCCTTCTTTCTAAGAGAATCCTCTAGCCATGAGCCTTCTATAGTACGTTTTGATTTGTAAGTCTTCTTGTTGAACATCCATCACTTGTTCTTTGGAATAGGTGTTCATCATCCTTCTTTTGTAGATCATAGCACATGATCTTTCCTACAAATCAAAGTTAATTACATAATTAGTAGTACTTCATAATCATCAAATCATGTTGACATGATAACCTATTATGCATACTGATATGATTCACATAGTTATGCAACTATCTTGACCAATAATTTGGCACAACACTTTTCCATATCCTGTATGCATACAGTGGCTATCTAGATGCCTTCCATCTCTACCAGAACATACTATCAAGTTCATGCACAGCTCTCCGCATGTCAACAAAGAGGTTTCATTCTAGACAAGCAACAATGGAATGTTTGTCCAACTTACCCATCATATGCATATTAGTAGTATACTGTTCAATGCTATATCAATGCTTACACTATGCATGATATATTCTAGGAATACAAATATGCATACAACTATTACGAGCAATATCATTAACTATTCAGAGATTCAAGAGGTAATTCAAATAACAACTCAAATACTTATATTTTATGTTTGTGTGGTTGTCTCCTATTTGATCTCTATTTTCCCTTTATGAGAGCATCATGATTATATGTCTTTGAACTTCTATCCATTCTGTACCACTATGCATGCTTAAGTGTGTACTAGTTTTATCATTGTGACTTTTCTCAAGATCTCATACATAATCATACATTCATTAGTATAATACTATCAAAACATTATGATTCTAAATAATCTTAAGCATGTATGGTCATGATCATTTCATACATAGGTATACTTATTTAAGATCCTAACACAAAGTAGGATTCTAACTTGATATAGGAAAACATACCTAGATTATCATGCTTGCTAGTTATGTCTAACATACCAAAACAATGTCTTCTTTATTCTCTTCAATGATTTAGAGACCTTGTGTTAGTAACCTGCATTCTAGTAAGTTAAACATTGTATAACCAAATTATACATACCTTGTAAGTAGAGCATCTATGTGATCAATGACTATGGATGAGTCTTCATCTTCATATCATAATGGTCATATGGATTTGTCTTTCTTGATGTACTTTCATGTTAGCAGACAACATCATCCTCATACAACACCATAAGTGCATTAGTACAATCATAAGTGTCATAACCCTAATCAATGAATATCTTCTATTATTCACATGCATTCATACTTTTACTAAGGTTATCATACAATCTAAAATTAATCATAATTGTAGTAATCTCAATAAAATGAAGACAAACAGATTTCAAAACATACCTGTATCTCCTCAAGTCATACCTGTCGAGATTGCTTGTAGCATTCTTTATAAGGGTAAAACCCTAACCATCCAAAGTAGATCACTTGTAAAGATATTATATAGGTTCATGGTGCTAGGATGACAAAATATTAGTACCATTTAAACCTCCTTCATTGCTTCCCTATGAGTCTCCCAACCTTGCTAGGGTTTTTTCTTACTTGGAAACACTAGTTTTCAATCTCCTTCCTCTCACAACATTTTAATGGAGGATTAATATCTATGATGAATGGATTCCAAATCCATTATCAAAGTTTCCAATGTGTCATCAGGTGTCTCCAACATTGTATCAAGTCCTTCCATACCTAAAAACTGAAAACCCTAAGTGAGAGCTTCTTTCTCCTCTTCTTTGATTTCCTCCGTTGAGTCATTTCCAATGTGCCGTATTGTTTTTGGTGCAACTCTGAAATTTCGGATCAGCAAGGTCTGAAACTTCGGCCTATGGTAGCCTGACCTGTCATATTTCCAACCCCACAGGTTTGAGCTTCATTGGATTCTCCATCAGAGAGATATGCTCCGTTTCCCAACATGAACCGTTTAAGGGATGAAACAACATAGCGAACTTGTACGGAGTGCCATGTGTCACTGTTTCATCTTCGACCTCTGAAACTCAGACCTGTGAAACTACAGTCCGTGCCCTAACTGTCACGTTTTACGAAATTCCATTTGGAGCTTCCAATCTCGAGATATGACCTTTTTCCCTAAGTCACCTGTTTAGGACTGCATTCTGGAAGAGATAGAAACCCTAACTTGTATAGATCATATCTCACAAAGTACAACGAATCTGAGGCTGAAACTCGGACAAAAGGTATAGGAAATTTTTTTCTTCGGCCTGTCCAAGTTTCAGATCCCGAACCTTCGCCAAAATGGATTTATAGCGAAAGTTCCACGATGACTAGGTTTTTCTATACAAAACCCTAGCTTTTTAAATTGTCGCAAGTGAAACAAATGTCGTAAGTGCCATACATTGCCTTCCTTCAAGCTAGCTCTGATACCATGTTAAAAATTCAATATGCTAAGATAGATAACATCAATATTACATTCAATTTCACAACAATACCATATACATGATCACTAAAAGAACAACAAGCACAACATAAACACAAGAGACACATTTTATCCTGGGAAACCCTCATGGGATAGAAAACCCAACAAACCTTCCTGACTAGAAAAAATACCTAACTAGGTCAGCCCCAACAGATATAACCCAATGCTGACTGGGCCGACTCACTAGGGGACTTTAAACACCCCATTACAACTGACTCTGGGCCGACCCACTAGGGGACTTTAAACACCCCATTACAACTGACTCTGGGCCGACCCCACTATGGAAGTCTAATAACCCAAGTTACAACATTCCGACGGAGGAATAAACATCTCCTGATATAATAATAATGTACAAATAGAATATTCTTAGAAGTTACAATATTTTAACATCTTATTGGATAAATATCTAAAAAAATGAAGAAACTTAAAAAATATAAAAATACCCTTTGGCACTCCTTTGAATCTACTTTCATATGCAACTAAAGTCACTAAAAACGGATAAATAATGAAAGAAAAATAGTAATGTTGACCAACAATCACTCCAAAAACAATGGATTTCCTCTTCAATGATGTATTCTCCTTGAATTTTATGCATATCCACTGTTGGTTCTCTCTTCTTCATCAAGATCATATGCCCATCATTTTCATTGTGACATAGCCAGCATAGCTCAAATCTAAATTGACAATTTTGTTTCCTTATTCTCATGAAGGAGATCTACAACTTTGACATAGATCTAAGTAATTTCTCCTTCAACTCTCTCCATCATGAGATCTCACATTAAAATGTAATGAAATATTATACAAGATACATGAAAAAACAATGGCCAATTGAATCAACAAGAAAACAATATAATTATGACCTTGTAGACAATGCACCTTCTCTTGATTGTGGACTTGTCTTACCTCAATATTTCTTTCCATGATCCAAGGAAAGATCTTGTTTGATAAGACATCTCATCTCCATGGATCACTACCATGAAGGAGCTCTAATACCATGTCAAATAATAGGGCTAGCAATGAGACAAAATAATTGATAGAAAAGACTTAAGTCATTCTCAACAATATATTTATCCCAAGGATACCAATATATCGTATATGGATGTAACAACCTCTAGACCTAAATATGCACTCACATTGGCAGCTTATTAGTCAATGGGAATAACACTTCATTAAGAGATAATAATAACAACTCATAAAGAGGTGATCTAGGACGCTGCCATTCTCTAGGGACTCACATGTTAACAAATGAAACCCATCATTTTGATGGACAATTAACTTGGAAATAAGCTCAACCCACCATTACACACTTAAGTTGATCCTAGACAACAACCCATAGACTAATACATTTTTCTTTTTTAATTTTCCAAAACTAATTTATTTATTAATACCTATGTTGCACTGGCCTGGGGGACAGGGGAACGCGGGGGACGAGTTTCCGGAACGGCTAGAGCGCACCCCCAATTTTTCAGGGGAGAGCAGGTTGGGGAGACAATTATATAATATAAAAATTAAAAAATATAAATTATATAAAATGTATCCATAATCAATTATCAATTTATCCATGAATGATCTACATGTAATCTCAATTATTAAAACAACATAACATATCAGAAGCATAACAACTTCCATAACATAACAACATTAAAACAACTTCCATGCAAACTATATCAGAAAAATAGTACACTTAAAAATTTATTATTGAAGGAAATTTTAGTTTGTGAAACATTGAAACTGAAAGCAAAAATTATGTTTTAAAATTTAATTTTTTAACAAAAAAACTTAAAAGAGAGTCACGGTCACTGAAATTTGAATTCAATATTTAGTCTCAGTTTTGCTGCTTGCACAAAAAAATTCATACTTAGAAAAGAAATTTAAAAAATAAAAAACAGTCAAAATAATTTTATTATAAATGTACTTGTAAGCTGTAGCAGTTTGGACCAAAGAGCCACGAGAGGGGAGCTGCGAGCAATGCAGCATTGCAACTACTTCGGAGTTCGGCTATCCGCAACCACAGGGGAGCCACGACTAGTCGACGACCATGGGGGAGCCACGACTTACTGTGTGTTGCATGCTGCGACCACGGGGAACATGGGAGTTGTCGTGAGTGGCGAGTGTGAACAAGGGGCTGTCGTGAGTGACAAGGGAAACAGGGGAGGTGCCGTGGTGAGTGATGAGGGTGAACAGGGGAGCTGCCACCGCGAGTTGGGTAGAGTGAAGAGCCGTCGTTTATTGTGGAATGAAAATGGAAGGGCCCGCGGGTGGGTAGGGTAAGGTAGTTGTTAGGATTTCATTTTTTAGTTTTAAATTTTTAATAATTCAATGTTATTTTTTTTTTTGTATGCAGGTCAAGGGACGTCCAGGAGTCCCCGATTGGTCGAGGGATTTCAGGGACGTCCCTAAAAAGTTCCCAAAATTCCTGGGTACGGTTAGGGAACGACATATAAGTCCTCGAGTCCCCGATGAATTGGGGACGTTTTCTGAGGAGTTCCAAAGTCCCCGGAACTCGGAAACGCAGGGAACAGAAGGATTTTTGGGGGGGACAGGTCCTCGTGCAACGTAGATTATTACTATTATATACTTTTTAATTCCTTCTCCATGCATTTACTTAGAGCCTCAAACAACTCTAGTGGAGTTGACCTCCACTTATTCACCTTCACATTTGATAGTCTAGTTCCCTTAACATGTACGAGAGTTGCTTATAATATATTTTGGAAAAGCCATTAATATTTTGTTATCGATTACTCTATTACTTTTTGTTTTTACTTTAAGTTAATTTCCTCTAATTATCTGCTGTTAAATTTAATAGGAAATGTGTAATTATTGCACTAAAAGATAAGTGCATTCTACAACCCAATATGGATGAGTTGTGTGTGATGTAGTAAAATATTATACATGTCATAAAATATTAGAAACACTAAAATATAGTAGATAATTTCAGGAGTTGAAAAACATTTACCAAACAACTAATATTTATACAATCTACTCAATATTTAACTATTAAAAGTTACTCACATAGAAATAAATTAAATAAATTGTTTTATCATTTATACATGTCATAAAATATTAGAAACACTAAAATGTAGTAGATAGTTTCAGGAGTTGAAAAACATTTACCAAACTAATATTTATACAATCTACTCAATATTTAACTATTGAAAGTTACTGGCATAGAAATGAATTAAATTAATTGTTTTATCATTTATACATGTCATAAAATATTAGAAAAAATTAAATAGAGTGCATTATCTGAGGAGTTGAAAAACATTTAACAAACTGCTAAATTTCCAACTAAACTAGGTGTTTCTCCCATTCATGTTTACCCATAGAGTAGATACAGAGACACAAATTACTGCATTGCATTTTATGATTGACAAACTGATTATATTATGCCTTCTCTTAGAAATGCTCATTCCAAACTACAATCAGAGATACTTATTTTTAAAAAGTTATACATAAAACACTTAATTTGAATTTGACAGATAGTATGATATTCTGGTTTAAGATCCATTAGATGAAACTTTCTAAACAATAATCAAACAAGATCTCTTCTTAAACTTACATATAAAAATTATTTCCTCGAATTAATAACAATAAAATCTTGATAGATCATTGCCATACTAAACATAAAGATATCAATTAAAATTAAATCTAGAAGTTACTCAAAATCGCCATAAAAATCGAAGTAACCACAAATAAACACAAATTCAAGTTGCTGTGAAAGCAAAAGAACCACAAATAAACAGACATTCAAAGAAAAGAAAAGACATTTATATAAAGATGCCCTCTGATATTAAAACCCATGATGCAAGACAACTAATAAAGTATGAACGCAACATAAGGTGGAAGGGGGATTCTATGCTTACTAAAGCTTATATGTTAATTACAGAACGTTCTATGTTCTTTAAAAAAATATTAGTATAAGAAATAATCGATATTCTTGGCATTTTGACATTTCCACAGATGTTTTCTTCAAGAAATAAATTTTCCTGTAGAGTGTAGACATTTTGATATTTACGGACTTCGTTCTCTTTGCACAATAAAATAGGTTCATCCCAACATTGCAAACTTTAAAAGAGTGTAGGGGATCATATTTGAAAGATGTTAGTTCCACTCCAAATGGTGCCCAGGTCATACAGTTACAGAGGAGTATACAAAAGTTGCCAAAGGCATTCCAAAAGTCCAAATCTAACCTTTTTAATTGTCAAATTGCATTTTTCTTTTCAAAACAACAAATTCATTCCAGACTGCCCAAACAAAATATTCTAATCCTTTCTACATTCTTTAGAGATCTGAAAATCAAATTGTACAAGATTGCCATCTTGTTCTCAATTTAAACAGTCCTTGGACCTTATATTTTGCAACTTATCAACATTTTGATATAACATGAATACGATATACTATTATATAATTTTCATCATACATTCAAATTTCAACCTTTCTTCTCATTATATGGACTAAAAAAAATTAAGGGAAAGCAAAAGAAGAAGAATCAAAATGGAAAGCAAGCCAACTATTTTTCAGTTTGCTCATTTCCAAACCATTTGTAAGAGGAAATTTGAATAATGAACAAAAACTATAAAATGATGGATGGGAATTTTTAAACCAGAATCTCGAGAGTAGAATGGTTATTATTTTAGTCCTGGCATGTTACATAATTGCTTCAATCACGATCAAAGTAATCGAAAATTGAGTACCATTTCATGAGAAATCAACAAATATTTCGTTCATGCAAAGTTTGAATCATGGTCAGTAAAATTGAAAGTTATATTTCATCTCGATCACCCATTCATGAAGAGCAATCTTACCACCCTCCAAAAGGCCTTTAAGGTTTATCCAAAAAAGCTTAGCCTTGAGAGATATGAGAAATCTATATATTACGATCGCAAAACATGGCGTCGATATTCCCCTAGAGCCCATATAGGAAAGATATTCCGATAGGAAGAGTAAGAGATCATACAATTCCTATTGAATACCCCTGTAATTTCCTGTAAATGAAGAAAAACAATAAAATTACAAGCAACATTAACAAATAAGCATCCACAGGTAATCCAAACCTAACAATATTCACATCAAATATAGAAATTGTCAATGTACCAAACTCAAATTTTTGCCATCCTATAGAATAGAGGGAATACACTTATAATTTCGTCTTAGAGATTAGAAAACCAATGCGCACTGATGTAGCTATATGGTGCATTCTAAGGTGCTGTAATTATATTGATAGATATATTTTTTCAAGCAAAAACTTCTATATCCTTTATTAATAATAAATAACAAAGATACATTGTGAGTTTTCCATAAAGTAAAAGGAGCATCAAAGCTTGTAGAAAAGGAATGGTCTCAGATACATTAAAGCATACATTTTATAAAGTTTGAGTATCCTTGCATTAAAGCAGCATACTGTGCCAAACACTGGCAAAATAGACAATGTTTGTATTATACTTAAGTAATTAACAATGGTTAACCAACTAAACCACAGTTTCAGATGATATTAAGACTTAACATATCAAACAACACTTAATCAGGGAAAATATCAACCTCTCTCGCAAACCATGTACCGATTTCTCATCTGTCCTGCATATCATGCATATACCGGGGCCTTGCCAACTTCACTTATGAATATTATCCGAAGTGAGTATTCTATTTGCAAGAATAAGCCATAGTGATAGCTTGTTCTTGAGTGAGGACTTAAGCTTCCAAATCATTTTCCACGACCATCCTCTTGTCCATCCCCTGCTTGTTGGTATGCAACTTTTGTAAACCAACTGCACAGTGTAGTGACCTCTAGATTTACTAGCACCCCACACTAGTGTCATCACTATCAGCTTGACTGGATCAATTTTATGGGCCCCAAGATGGATAAGTTTTCTTTGGTAAGCTCCAACCTATTGATGTTTTGATGGACACGACTGACACTGATCACTTTCCTATTCAAATTGACATCTCTTTTGGGCATTAGGATTTGACTCCCTATTTCCTCTTTATGTTAAATGTCTCTCATCTAAAATCCTTGGATTTTAGAGCACTAGCTAATTGGATTTAGAATATTTCCTCTTGGCCACAAGGTGGATGATTTGGTGGGATGCAACCCTCTTTCATATGGTTAAATTCATGTAAGGTTGGGGTCAATTGATTGCTCGCAGGAGGTGGGAGTTGAAGAATGCTTGATGACAACTAGAAGAAGTTCATACATTCTTGGAGGAGGATTTACACAATATCACGCTCCGGGAGGATGCTGTGAAGTGGGAGACTATAGTTTAGAAAGAGGAGGAATATATCAGCAACAAAGCTAGGGTTTGAGCTCATCTCTAGTGGATTAAGATAGGAGATGTTAGCTACAAATTCTACTTTGATTTCTAAAGCCCAAAGTCTCTGTTGGCTGAATTTGGGAATTTGTTAAGAGGATGGATCTTTGGAGGAGAGCACCTCCAAGAGTAGAGAGTTGTTTGGCTTGCATTTTGAGTGCATCTTTTCTCCTAATCAACTTTCAAACTCTAGTTCGGCAGGCGGGTGATCTTGTCATCAAGTAGTCCCCAGGAAGGTCAATGTGATGGATAAAGATTGGTTGGATTTTGTGCTTTCCAAGGAGTAACTCTTTGCATCCTTGTCCTCTATGAAGAATGGTATGTCTCCTGGGATTGATGGACTTCATTATGAGTTTTTTAAGGCAACGTAAGATACAATTGGAGGATACCTATGTCACATGGCCAATGAGTCTCTTTCTTCAGGTAACTTGATAGTCTCTCTTAACCAAGAAGTTATTAAGCTAATTCCTAAGAATCCTTGTGAATTAGTTGCAGGTTGGAGGCCCGTTACCCTTCTTAGTGTCACCTATAAGATTATGGCTAAGGCTCTTGTACTTTGTATGTGTGGAGTGGCCTTACAAATTGTTCAGGAGTAGACCGGTTTTGTGCAATGCATATTTATTCTTGACATTGGTATTTTTGTGTGGGAGACCATGGTTGGGCTAGGGAGACTAATCATGGGTCCTTGGTTCTTAAAATTGATTTTGACAAAGCTTATGGTAGGGTTTGTTACCAACTTTTTTGTACAATAGTTGGACTTCCGACGAGCCGCCATTTGATGAACACGATTTATGTTCATATCCAGTGTATCAGAAGTTCCAGTTGTCGTTCCTAGCCAATTTTGGCTAGTCATTTTTATTTTTCTGTTGAAATGACCATGGCCCCACGAGGTTTGTAATAAGTGTGCTAGTAGGGTTTTGAGTGGCTTGGTTCACCATGACTTGACTATCAACTAAGGCATTCCAGGGAGTTTTTTGCCCTTATTAATTATGCTTTTCCTATAGCCAAGTAATAATCGACGATCCCGCTTCTTCCAAAGCTGGAATGCCCGATTTTGAAATTTGAGCCTTGGGGGGTTATTAGAGTCCAACTGATGTATATGAACCTACTAGACACCATGTATGTCTTAGATGGTCATTTCCTAGGTCCCTCGTCCATTAAAAACAATGTCCGAAAATTTTTTACCCAACGCGTTGGATGAGTTTTATTTTTTACTATTATTTTTCCAAATATTTAATTGGAAAAATCAAATTTGTAATATGTCAGTCGTTTGGGGGTGGATTCAAGTGATTGGAGGCTTAATTCATAAGCCAATAATCTCAGTTAAACCCCAAACCCACTTATCCTGAGTTTCAGATAGTCATTCAGCCTGATAAATATTTCTCAAAAAATCAATAAAAGAGAAATTATTAATTAAAAATATTAAAAATGAATATTTTGGAGATAATCCAAATCTCTCCAAAATAAACCAAATTGAATAAATAAACAGGATAAATGACATGGAACAGAGCATTCATGATGATTCCAATCAACTTCAGTCAGCTTCAGTGAACTATCCAGTCAACAGAAGTCATCTTCAATGGGGAAATTCACCTCCTTCGATGAGATTTACGATTTTGGTTATGTGGCATGAGTTTTGTGGATGGTTGAGCTTGCAATTAAGGCAAGGTAGGTGCCTTCCTTGAGTTATGGCCACCTCATGGGCTTGGCTTCCATTGATCACGAGTTTCATTTACTTCAACTAAAGACTTGGTCTCCCATGCTAGCTCACGCATTCTCCTTGATAGCTCACGCATTCCACATGGAGATTCACCATTGGGTTGTTGATATTCACGAGGGAAGGATGGGGGGCGCCTTGCTAAGGTGGAGGCCACCTCCCCATCCACCATTACTTCAAACTCGAGTTGATTGGTTGATCTCACTCCAAGCTTGGCTTAAGATTGGGATTCGAATTCGAATTCCTTGACTTGTGTCATTGGCTCTCTCTTGAAGCCAATTCGACTTAGGGTTCTATGCTTTAGTTTTTGTATAAAAGAAGTGCCTTGCCTCCTCATTCTTCATGGAGATTTGTGCAAAGAAACTCTGGAGAATTTTGTATTACTTGTTTAAGATTTAATAAAGTGGAAAACTTTGGAGGTCCATGTTGGAGTTCTTTGAGTGTCAATTTCATCTTGTGTGAGGTGATACCTTTCTTACCTCAACTCTCTTAATTTTTAATTGTATGATCATTGATAGGAAGGCTAACAATCTAGCATGTTATTATTTGATCTACTGTTTTCTTTTGAGTGTTGTGGTTTTCAGGTACACTTTCAGGTGGAGACAAGACTTGTCTCTTCTCATCCATCAAACAAGAGCTCTTTTTGACTAACACATTCATCTTGCAGGTTCCCAAAAGGTCTTCTACTTCAAATAATCGAGAAACACAAGGCCTTCTTGCCTCATCCATCAACAATTATAAAACTCTATTTTCGGTTACTGGTTACTTGTCCTACCTCTAAGCTGTGGAAAATCCTAGATCTACTTTTCTCCAAGCCTAGATCCCCCCATCAAGCTTGCCTTTTGTTTGTGGCTTGTCTTGATCTTTGCCTTCTTTTTCTCGTCCTAGCCTTGTTCCTCTTTTGTTTTTTCCTCCTTCCCTTTCGTCCCTCTTCCCCTAGATCTCTTTTAGCTCTCATCCTAAGTCTTCTCTCCTCTTGCCTTTCCAAGCTTCCTCCTCCTCGTCTCTCTTCAAGTCTCTTCTCCTTGCTCTCGTCTTCTTTCCTTTCCTTGCTCTCGTCCTTCCTTTTTCCTCACTTCTTCCCTCTCGTCTCCCTTCATTCCTCCTCCTTTCTTCCCTTCGTTTTCCCCTCTTCAACCCTTTCATTTTTCCTAGCTTTCTCCTCCTACCTTCTTGACCTTCTCTCCCATTCTTTTTACTTGATTATCTCCTTCCCTCACTTTACTTAAAGTTTAGTCTAGATCTTAAGCATTTGCATTTAGTGTCTTTGATTAAAGTTGTTAGATCTCATCTTGATTAGCTTAGCTTGCATTTCATTTTGGTTAGATCTTAGATTTAGTTTCATTTTAGTTTGCATTCCATTTTTCAATTCTTAGATCTCATTTAAAAGTTGAAAAGCTTGCATTTAAAAAATATTTGATTTTTGCAATTCTAGATCTAAGTAGCTTCAAGTTTCATGTTGATTTTTGACTAATGCTAATGGGTGCTTGAAGTTTGAATTTTGTTGTGTTGTAGGTTTGAAGAAAAGAAAACTCAAGAGAAGAAGTGAAGAGAGAAAGAAGAGATCATCAAAGTTGAGAAGAGGAAGATTGCAAAAACAAGAAGTTTGAAACCAAGCATCAAAACCATGACTTAAACACTCTCCTTTTTATTGTAAAGCTCTTAAGAGCTCTTAAAATTTACTTCTACTTTCTTCATCTCTTTTCCAAGGTTGAAAATCCTCAAAAGTTGTAATCATTGAATAAAGGCCATAAGTGGGTTTTTTAATCCCCCACACCCAACTTCCCCCATTTGGGGAAAAGTTTGTAGTGTTCTTGTGTGATTGGTTTTGTTCTTTAGATTAGTTTACATTTGCAAGTAGTTTAGTTTCATCTTTTTACACTAGGACAATAATTGCTTAGATTAGTTCAATTTTGCAAGTAGAAATAAATTGTTTAGCTAAGTTTACTTTTTCATTAGCATACTATTGTTATTTAGTTTCATTTCAAGTTATTTGCACGTTAATTATCTTGTTTGCATTTTATATAGTGTAGATAAGTCTCTTGAACTTGTCGCAAGACAAGTCAAGAGCACTCTCTGTCGGAGAGCATTTTTATTGTTGCATTGCATTGCATATAGTGTAGATAAGACTCTTGAATCAAGCCTTAAGGCAAGATCAAGAGGCAAGATCAAGAGCACTCTCTATCGAAGGGCATTTTAGTTATCTGTGTGCTCTAACTAAAATTTGCAACTCATCTTCCCCATAATAAAATTTGAATTTACTCGTTTCTCCACGCCATGTATGCTCTGACCAACCCTAAAAAGTTGGATTACTCAGAAATGGTGTTGGTTGCCTAATCTTGCAAGATTCAAACCATAATCAAATTTTCACCCATAACCAACGAACCGACGTTGTTCGATAAGTACTCAAAAGTGGGGAACTCCTAGTGAGGGCACCGGGCAACCCAACCACAGACACAATTGCTGGTTAAGTTCCTTGAACACCTAGCTGTGATTCAGGCCGGTCCGTCATGGCCTTGAACGGGGCCACCTAGAGTACTTCTTCCGGTTAGCTTTCCAAGACACCTAAAACAAGATCATCATTACAATTTACAATAAAATTAACCAAAAACAATTGCAAAACGATCTCACAAACGTACTTTCGAATTCTTGTATCAAGCAACCCAAGCACTCAAGACTATTTTTGACTCCATAAGGCATTGGTCCTTGTCATCACATTTAATTTGCTTATTATCTATCTGGAGTATTTGTCTTTTAATTTCCATATCATATTGTGAGTGTCTTGTACTTAAGTTCATCAAGTGATTGTGCCTTTACATATCTTGCAATTGTCTCTTTGATTATTTATTTTGTTATTGTAAAAACTTTGATCATCTCAAAAACTCCTAAACAACACCCATCCGCATCCATACACCATAAAAACATTTGAAAACACAAGAACCATAGAAAACTCTTTGTAGGGTCTACCCCCCTTGGCTTCATTAGGAGTTTGCCTAAACGGAGGAGCTGGGATTCAGGTGACAATACCTGGCTCATTGCTTGCCCCCAAGGCCACACCTTCCCCACTTGTAGTGAGGGAACAGCTTTCGAAAGATTTCTGCTGCTGGTGTGCATCTCGGCGGACAACATCTTTGGCACCGTTGCCGTGGACAAATCTTTTTGTTCCTGGACAACCTTGGTTTTTTCTAGTTTTTTACCTTTTTGATAGATTTTTTAGTTTAATCAACTCTCTAATATTAGATTTGAAATCCATCTGGCGACTCCACTGTCTTTAAGTTTACCAAGGTATTCAACTAGGAGAAACTCTGAAGGCTTACTTAGTTTCATCCCTGAACCTGAAAAGGTTTATAGGAGGAGACTAAATAAGCTAGCTTCTCGTAGGATCCTTGAAGATCTTGGATCTCAATCTATCTCAGACATCCATAGTTTGTTTTTAGAAAGTAATTTTGAAAAAAGCAATAACACTTGTATTTCCGACATAATGACTGAATTTTACAGTCCCCTTGACATTACTCAAATAGCAGGTCAACCTCATGATATTCCTGACAAGGCTATAGACAAACTTCCTACCTTCACTGGCATTGATGCCATTTCTGCTGCGCAGCATCTCAAGAATTTCTCAAAGTGTATCTGTGGTTATGTCAGAGATCCTGATCATAAGCATGACGATGTGTATATGAAGCTATTTGTTTTATCCTTAGACGGGGATGCTGGTGACTGGTTCACCGGATTACCAAACAATTCCTTTGCAACGTATGCTGCTTTCACCAACAAGTTTGGTGAGAAGAAAGAACCTCGGCATCAATTGGCTACATTAACAAACATCAAGAGAAGTGAAAATGAGACCATGGAGGAATTCAACAAAAAATTCACTGACTTATCTAATGCAATCCATGCCGATTATAGGCCAACTGCATCGACTATTTTGGTATATTACATTGAAGCCTTGAGTGGGGAGATGTAGTATGAGCTTAGAGACAAAGAGCCTGTTACCTCCCATTTTGCATGGGTGGTCACTTGAAGACAGGATGCACGAGGAAGTTGTCCCACAGAAACATCTTTTTCAGCAGAAGACCTTTTTGCAAAACCCACAGTCAAAATGTGCTCAAGTTCTGATAATTATTATTGTTAAGGAAGAATTTTCAACAGATAGAGATACTTGACATAAAGCAAAACTGATATTCAAGTTGAATATTTGGTTCTGTTCATCATTTATTTGACAACAGCCATTGAGATTAATTAAAGGAAGACTTCAGGTTACTATTAAGCGGATCAATAGATGACACTGTTGAAGCTGGGGATCCTTGCGTGGGAAAGTCTGACTCTAGGCTGAGAGTAAAACTGTAACAAGAGACCAATGTTGGCTTATTTCCCTCTCTTCGGATGCGAGGATTTCTTAGGAACTACAATGGAACAACATAAAAGAGCAGCTGCAAATTATGGTGATCTTCAACCTATGGTTCTACATTCTATGGAGTACAAAAAAAAGATACACAGGACTTCATCTAATGGAAATTTTCATTAGGCGTTGCGAGGAAATTGGGTTTCCGTATTTGGAAGTCGTGGTCTTGGACCTGTACAGAGGGCTTGAAATATGCAATGATGACAGGTGGAGGTGTGGCTCCATTGAGTTCAAGGGCTATCACAAAAAATTCATCAACTATTTGATTGGGCTACAAAGTCTAAAAAAGGCTTGTTACTCTTTATTCATGAGGCAAATGCCTTTTTTATGCAAACGAAACAACACATACACAAGCAAAGCTCAGTGAAGTACTCTGAATGCACTTTTGTTCCGAACTTGAGATCAATTTAAAGATATTGTTCTTGTCCTTGCAACAAACAAACCTGGCGACCTTGACGTAGCTGCTACTGATCGAATTGATGAAGTTCTTGAATTTCCACTTCCTGGAGAAGATGAACGTTTTAAATTGCTAAAACTTTACTTGGAAAAATATATTGCACAAACAGGTGAAAAGAAAACTGGTCGGGAATTATTCTTTCGTGGGCAACAATGGAGAACACGACAGCTAGGGATAAATACTTCTGCAAAGAAAGACTTGAAGGGACCGACCGATGGTTCAAGTATTACAAATACATCGAAATTTAGGGCTCCGATCCGCACTTCATCGGCGGCCAAGTTTTGATGCAGTCTTTCTTTCAACGCGCAACAAAGGTTCAGTTCAACGATATAATCAACACGTCGATTGATTAAGGCGGAGTTAGAGTCAGATCTCGGGTTCGAACTAGATTGCTCAACATCAGAACTTGAAGTTGCTTTGAAACCTGCATTGACGTTGTTCCTATCTTTTTCCGTGGAATCTCTGCTCCAGAAGATCACGAATCATGAAAACAATTGTTTATCCCCGCGTTATTCAAGCGTTCATTAGGAGCCGGTTCCATCTGATTTCGTGGCAGCCGGCGTGATCACCACTTTCTGACTCATCTTTTGGAGCGGGCCACAGCTGGTCATAACGTGGTTTTTATACTCTGTTTTCAAAAAAGATGACGCCGGTTCACAGGTAGCACTCGGGGTTTTAGCGATAAATTAGCACAGCGAAAGACAGAGCTCGAGTTTATTAGCTCACAGCTGAGTTCAAACCTAAAACTGAGGTTATGTCATCCATGACAGTTTCTGTTAGTTGAAATTTTGGAGAAATGGGCATGTCCACCGAGTCAAAACGCCAAATTACAGCATAATTAGCAGTGTTACGTGGAGTTCTTTTAAAGTTCTCGCTGGTAGTTGGTTTTGTTTATTATAAACAAGTGGCTATTGGTGCCCAGTCCACCTCATATTGGAGAGCAGAGAAATCACTAGGATAAGCTAAGTATCGATCACATAAAGGGGCAGTCCCTGTTATGCATTAAAGTTTTTGGTGAAACATTGAGGGAAAAGTGGATCTTCACCCACGTTTTTCTCAATGTTATTATTTTATTTTTATTTCCTTTTTGCTTCAAGAGAGCCTTTTGGGGCCTATAAAGAGGATAACCTCTTCCTTTGTAATGATGGAAAACTTTTGGGGTTTCTTTCCCTTCTTGAGCTTAATGAAAATATCAGCTGGGTTTGTGGACAGATTGAGCATCTTTCATGTGGTTGTGTGATGTATTTCAAGTTGCAGAATAAATCTAGCTTGTGAGGGCTTTTTTAAGCACAATAGATTAGCCATTTATGGTTTAATTTGGTTAATTATGCTTAAACGATTAGTATTTCGATGGACATCAGTATCTGGTTGTACGAAATGTTGATTAAGATTTGATTGTTTGGGCATTCTAGATTAGTCTCACTTTTATGAAGCACAAGGCCTCCATGAGTCCTCTTTTGACTCCATTTCCCCTTCTGGTACTGGCATTGGTCTTTCCCTTAGAATTGATCTTCCCTTCTTTTCCATCACCCATTAAAAAACCCATCTTTCTGTTACCCTTGTTTCTCTAAGGCAACCTCTTCAATTCACCTTGCCTGTTTACTGTACCTTCCTTAGCGATCCTATCTTAGGGATACCCCCCTAGAGTTGGAGAAGAGCCAACCTGAAACGAAGAGGAGAGGAGTGTGGTGACATTGGCCTCTCTCCTGAGAGAGTTGTCATCCAACTGGTGTGTTACATTTTGGGCTTCAACAACACGCATGCCATCTTGGTGGGCAACAGAGCCCACCACCCTTTTACAAGACCAAGATATGGCCTGCATAATTGATAAGAACATGTAATCTTCCGGAAAGTCTAACCTTCCTGGTTTCTCAAGAGATGCAACTCCTTTAAAGCCAATAGTACACAAAGAAAAAGCTCCTTTATCTGCTATGAAGGATGCTTATCAACAACAGATGTTGGAAATGAGAAATGAAATAAGGAAGAAAATGGAAGAAGCTGAACTAAAACACCTTGCACAAATGAAGGAAAATCAGAACTAGGTGGTAACCATAGAAAGAACGCAAACTCCACCTGCTCCTAGAAATTTTCTGCAAAACCAACTTGGCAGAGAAAGGCTCCCAACCATGAAGAAAGGCCTCCTCATCAGCTAGAGGCTACTAACATGGTTGAGAATTACAATCCATTTTGTAGGGCATGCAGAGACTTCCACGAAGAATCTGGTTGCCACTATGCATGCTATGTTCAAGAGCATGGTCATCCAGAAGGTTGTGGCCCTAGTACATCGACAAGCGAGCTTGATTACATTAACCATGTAGGTGACATCCATAGCATTCCCAGGGAAAATTGGACACAAGCCAACCAGTATCATCAGAAGGTTGATAACTTGACTCAGTATTATGGTGAGATGCCTTCGGACGAACAAATCAACAACATTCAAAATTTCAAAGGGGTGACTTACCAAAGGAAAGCAAGGGATGGACCTTCCACACAGAATGCACCTAAGGTAACAATTCCTATTGCTAAAGAAATAAATGATGTTAAAGAAACTGTTGATTTAAGTTTTGACTTGGGTAATTGGTTAGCCAATTCAAAAGTTCCTATTCCTATCTTAGAGTTGTGTAAAATATCTGGGCAAAGAGAAAAATTGTTGAAAATCTTAAATCCTCCAATTGATACAAGTCATCCTACACTTTCAAGTCCTCCAAAACTGTTACACCCAAAATCTACTCATCATTAGATTCAGTGTATACATCCCTGAAGTCACCTGGACTAAGTACTTTCATCTGGGAGGATTTGCACTCAATCCTGCAAACTTTTGAGAGGTCGTCGCAGGTTGCACATTAGCAACGTGCGATGTCGCAGCTTGCTCCACTGCAGGGTGCGACGAGGTCTGTTAATGGGCAAAAATAGCCTATTCGAGATCCTTCTCGAAACTTACCCATTTAGAGGCTTATCCCTGACCTCTAGGAGAGTTGGTACTCGACCCCTAACTCTTTGGGAAGAAACTCTATCTCTCTACTATCATCTCTCAACCTATCCTATCCATACCCTATCCACTTAGTCCTATATAAGTGAGGCTCACTCCCATCCCAAAGGGAGGAAGACTATGGTATCTACATGCCGGTGAAAACTCTCTTAAAGCATCCCCATTCACCTATTGGAGAGCTCATACTTCCTTGGAAGAACATGACAATTGGCTTGGTCAGAGAAGGGCTACTGCGTTAAGTCTTTGGTTGTAGTTCTATATTTCTATCATGTACTCCTCTATTTGCAGTAATACAAATGCTTTCCACCAATATTGTTCTTATGTGTAATGATATTGTGTTGTTTACCTTCTTAACTGTTTACTTAGATCGCTTATTGTATAGATGTTCTTTACTCGTTTCTCTTGTTTCTGTGTCTTGACAGGTCTTGCAGCTTGGATCTGACGACCGTGGGACGTGGATCAACATTCGGGAGAAAGGATTGCGTAGTAAAAAGGTAGGACATCTAGTACTTGGTCCTTAAGTAGATCTAGGAAATGTGTTTGTAGTCTGTTCTATTTGTTCTAGACTCACATTGAAATAGGGAGATCCGGCTCGCGTCCGCTCGAGTGGATTGTCCGGTAACAAATCTGGCGACCATACTGGGGAGTAGTAGTGTTTTTCTTGTTTAGTGGTCATAAATCTGAGAGTCATTTTCAGTTGATTACTTGACACAAGCCTCTTTTATCATTTTTTGCCATTTTACTTCTTAGGATTGATTTCACTATCAGATCTTCGCACTGAAGATTTTGATCTTCTTCCTTTGAGTTTGTACAACTCATTTTCAAGCATGTTTTTGGTTCATTGTTGAGAGATCTGGTTCATTTTTGAATCTAGACCTCGCCTGTCGCACCTGGTGTAATGACCCTTTTTCAAAATTCTATTAAAATGCCAATTTTTCTACTTTTTCCCCAATTTCGACCTTTGACTAGTTTAATTGTTTTAACCTCCAAATCAACCCAAATGCTCCCAAATCTTCTGTAGGAGTGTATGAATGGTATTTAGACATGAATATCAGGTTCAGGGATGTTTTATGGACCTCCAAATACTGCTGCAAACTTGATTTGTATTCTGATCAATATAGGTAATTTTGACTAGTAATTTGTGCATCAAATCCCCCCCGAGTAACACTGAAAATGGCCTTCCAAATGCCTCCAAACTCCCACAAATTTATGAACAGAGGTATATAATGTGTTAAGTATGTGATTTAGGTCTCATATGAACCATTAATTGATTTTTACTATTGTTCTAACTCTCTCACATTCAACAGCAAAAACCCCCAATTCGACCCTTGGGGAAATGGCACTATTTCACCTCCCAATACAACTAAACTGAGTAAAAATGCTTCAAATGCTCAAGTACAGTACATGAAACTTGTAGAAGACATCCATGGCATTATATTGATCACAAATATATCAGATAATCATCCATCCATTCGAAATGATTAACATTATAGTGTCATATATCAATGCATTGGGGAAATGGACATTGTTTGCTCATTAATCAATAGTTTTGCATACAACCAGTGGGTATTTCGACCTGAGACTTTCTGAATATTAATAACAGAGGATATGAAGCTATTACAATCATAAATATATAATGAGAAGCTCTCTCAAGAAGCACAAGTGCTCACCAAAAACGCCCTCCCTCAAGGAGCATGAATATGCCTTCAAAACTGGAAACGGTGGAGAGAAAGTGCTGCACTAAACCAAACCATGAAACTTCCTGTAGCTGCTACCTGCAAATACAAACTCCATTAAAGCACCATGAAAGACCTGAGTGGCCTCTCCAAACACCAACTTGGATGGGAATCTTTCACCCTCGAAATTGGCTAAGGCAAGAAACTAGTCATCCACTAGCTCTCTCTTCACAAATGCAATTTTTCTCAAATCATCAAAAGCCATTCTCATTCTTCATTTCTACATTTTATAACCAACATTAGCCTTCTAAGGGTCGAAATCCTCTCAATAGATTCAATAGATTTCCATTTAGGAAATATTCCACATTTGCCACTTGTCTCCTAGTTCCAACCTTCCATCTTCTCCCAAATTCGATTTTGAGTCTCTTTGGCTTCTCCAACTCCCAAATTCGCCTTCCTTGAGCCTATTTTTGGTGCTGACATGTCATAGTGGTCAGATGTCAGAGGTCAGGTCTGCAATTTGTCATAGTTGTCATAGATTCTCCATCATTGGTGTCATAGGGGCTAGGGAATCTAGCCCAAGTGTCCACAAACTTCTACTTTGACTCTTTATCTTCCATGGAGGTTACCAATCCTTCCAAATTCGACCTAAGATGCTCAATGACATGTGTTATGACTTACCAACTCACCCAAGATTGTTCACATTCCCATTAATTCGAATTTGCAAAAGAGAGATACCATGTATTATGAAAAATCAAGCTAGTGTGGGTCCCACCACCTCCATATGTCTCCAAAACCACTTGCCACTTAGAATTTATCTTGAATTTATTTATTCACCATATTTATTAAATGCTTGAACCCCTCTAAAGTCTAAATATCATTTATTAGCTTCCTTATTACCATCCCACATGTGCCCATCCAACCTAGGAAACTAGTAGGATTGATGGGATTGTCTTACTATGCACTTATTTGAATGGGGACATTACACCTGGGCAGTGGAAACAGAGCGACACTGTGTCATTCTGAGCTTCTGTTCTTCACTTGTTAGTAACCCGTCGCATCCTTTACATTGGTATACTGCGACATCGTCGCACCTCCCGTGAAGGCAAACTGCGACGTCGCACTGTGTGTGAAGGCAGAGTGCACCGATCTGTCAAAAGTTGGCATACAGGCATCCCTTTCCCTCATCTGACAGTTTGAACCTTGGTCTGATGTATGAACTCCCTCTGTGCTGCAAGATCCAGTCAGAGACCCCATTTATGATTTGTGTGTTGAGCGTTTGGTTTCATTTGGATTGACTTCAGGTTCCGTCTTGGACAAGTTTGAAATCGGTAGTGGTGGATACTTTTGTATCCTCCACCTTTATCCATTCACTCTTGCATTCCCTTCCTTCCATCCCTGATCTGATCATTGTATTGGATCAACCTCCAGACCTCATTTACATTTGTTTTGAGCTTTGCTTGCTTAGTTTGCTTGCTGCTGCTTGATTTTGAGTTAAGTGTGTTTTTCAGCTTGGTTGAGTGCTTGTCTTTTCTCGAGTTTCCTAAATATATGAGTGCTGCAAGTAGTGTTTTCTTTTCAGTCATTTAGGTATGAAAGCAAAGTTGTTATCGAGTTTATTCTTTGATGCATCCATTGAAAGATTTAAAAGTGCTTCTTTCCCATTGTTTCTCAAAACTTTATTGAAGAAAGATTGTTGTGCATTGGAAAATTCTTGTTTACGTTTTGCAAAAAATTGAATGAATGTATGATCTATTGTGTTTTTCTCGAATTATGGATTGCTCATTTTCTTGAAAGGCTCAAAGCACGCTTCGATTTTTGCAAAATTAATTCCATGCTAAGGAAAGATAGATGCATTTTTAATTCTTGTTGCTCTTAGATCATTGAAATTGAAATTGAAAAGCTTGCATTTCTCGTTTCAGAATCCTCTATTTTCATCATTTAGTGTCATTTTACTTTGAAAAGAAGAAGAAAAGAAAAAGTTGTTCTGATTTGGTTTAGTAGTGTTGTGTATTTTTTTGTTTCGTTGAAAAGGAAAAGAATACTTTCATTGTCAAATTTGTTTGCATTTAAGTTTGTTTTGGCAATACCATTGAAAAAAAAAGCTTCCTCCTTCCCATAGCTAGAATTCATTGAAAGAAAAGAACATTTCGTGCATGTAGTCAGGACTTACATTATGCTTCCGATTATGTACTCACCTCATGCATTCACCTAACCGTCCAAGATAAAATTAACGGTAGAACTAGGTAAAATTTTTAGCAACTTGTGTGTAAGTTAGAGACGTGTTCTAGCGTCGTTAAGCATGGCAGCTGTCGTTATTTGCTAGCACTGTAGTCCGGGGGTATTGTAGTCTTCCACGTACATCGGTATATCGAGCTCCTTCACGTACCCACCAAGTACCATAATCCGTACTTGGCGTATATCGAAGAGTGTATCACGTACTCGACACGTATATCGGAAGGTCTCGCGCCAATGGCTGTTGATTAGACAGCACCACTACGGATTTGAGCTCCCATGTACCTTACGTATATCGGGAGACACCATTAGAATTCATGAAACCAACCGAGTTAACCATTTGGCCATCTTGGCAAAGCAATACACCGAGAACAACACTCGGGGAGATTAGCACGCACGTTAACCCTTAGGAGAAACGTTGTTTCGGCCTTTCTGGCTGATTTTCCTGATACTCTGGCAGATTTTCCCTGGAGAAAGTCCCGTAGGATCTTGAACTTATCACCCGAATATCCCCTTAATCTGGAGGTTATTTCGAAGATAAGAATGGATCAACGTAACGCGGTCGTAGCTACTGAAGTGGAGAACCCCACTTTGAATATTGGCGGACATTTGTTTCCACTAGATTCACCTGCCTCTCATCCCCCGCAGGATGAAGAAGCACACACCCCCACTTCACAAAATCCTTCTCCCGTCATCCTGGGAGAACCTGGATCGTTGGAATGGATAAACCGACCCTAGGACGACCCTACAGCAGCTATTGGTCCTTCAGCAGCTTATTGGACATCTTCTACAGACCACCCAGTGGCTTATTTTGCCATCTCATCCCCACCTAACTGGACTCCTCCAGAGTTCTCTAGGCCTTACTGTAGGCCTGACCCTGCCGAAATTTTTGGCCCCATTCATGAACGTTTGGAACAGTTACGTATCAAAGGAGATGAGCTTCGAAGACAAAGTCTCGAGCAACACTCTGAAGAGTTCCATAATCGTCATTTCCAAATAAGATTTGGCGACGGAAACATCCCAGTTCATTCGATATCTTTCGGATCACCTGAAGCATCCCACCACGTGACCACTAATGAGACTGGTCAACCCTCGCAAGAGTCCAGTCCTGCACCTCAAGTGAACCAACCGATGGAAGGACAACAGTCCAACACACTTGTCACTACCACGGTTACTTTACCAGTTCCTCCCCCACCTCAGAATTCGAGGGGAGGGTATTCCATTCCTACGGATTATCTTATTGGTAATGTTATTACCACGGTAGCTAGTCAACAACCTACGTTGGTTCAACTTTTGAATAGTGGTCAACCTGTTGTGGCTGGGGGGCAACCCCTGTTTCCTAACCAGATTGTAAGCGGTGGAATCCCCAACGAACCTTCCATTGGACCTTCCCAACCAGCTAGACCGTCCACCACGGGATTATCTCATGTTGGAGGGTCGTCAAATGTAACTCAACCCTCATGGAGTCGAGCGTATCCAGGTTCCGTTAACCCTGTGCCGGGCCAACCTAATCCCGGAAACGCACCATACGGGGTACCTTATCCCGGGAATCCATACACTCTATGGGGGCAACAACCTGTGTTGCAACACGGACCCCAACCGACTATCCCTCAAGTACCACCACCCCCGATCGGTCATCCCCCACCTCTTGCCGGAGGCGGCGGGCCCCCACCTAACGTTGGTAGGGGCCCACCTCATTTTACCTACAACATCCCTCACCGCTCCGGCGATGACGGGAATGGTCCACCACCTCCTCTGGGCGGAGGCGGCTGGGGACCACCTTATCATGGTGGAGGACATTTCCCTTCGGGTGGCAGCGGTGGTCCACCACCCCCTCCAGGCGGAGGCGGTGGAGGACCTAATTACTATGGTGGTGGCGATGGTGGTGGAAACCCTCATCCTTCCGGCAACGGAGGTGGTGGGGGCCCCCATCCATCTAGCGGTGGAAGTGGTCCACCACCCCCTCCAGGCGGAGGCAGTGGTGGGCCACCTTATTACGGTTATGGACCCCCACCTCCTCCCGGTGGCGGCGGCGGACCTCCACCCCCTCCCGGAGGTGGAGGTGGACCCCCACCTTATTGGAATGGACCACCTTATGGTGGCGGACCTCCTTACAGTCCGGGCGACACACCCCCCTATGGTCAGTTTCATCCTAGTACACCTTACGGTCAGTTTAGTCCTTACACGCCTTATCCGTATTATCAATACGCGCAACCTAATCCACAGCTGCCCTTTCTGGCTACTTTGGACCTGCCTAACCTCTCTCGTTTAACTAACGATCCTATTTACCATGGATCTAACTGGCCACCGATTCCGGTGAAACTTCCGTCTGATATCCCCAAGTTTGACGACAAGCCGAGTGAAGACCCCAAAAACCACGTGATGACATACCACTTATGGTGTTCATCTAATTCCTTAATGGACGATTCAATTCATCTTAGATTGTTTCAAAGGACTCTCACCGGTTCGACTGCCAAGTGGTACATTGAGTTGCCACCGCACTCTTTTCCTGATTTTGGCTCTCTTGCTATGAACTTTTTGACGCATTTCCAGCGGCCTATACACTATGAGACTGGTACTGAGCTTTGAACCTCGCTCCGTCAGAATACCGCCACCCACATTTCGGATCATATCCACGAGTGGTGAAGGAGACGACGTCTCATTAAAGCTCCAATTCCAGACCAGCTCCTAGCAGACTGGTTTACTAAATCGCTCATTCCCACCATAGCAAAAGATGTCGCCATGAGAGGTGCTGTCACCGAAAAACAAGCCATCGTGAGTGCCCATCTGCTAGACCTAGTCTACACTCAATCTGGCACTTTGTTCAATATTCTACCTGACGCACCCCGTGATGCTAATGACCCCACGAAACCACATAAGGGACCCCAAACTGATGGAATCATTGGTTCCCTTAACAGCCAGCCTGCTGCTAGCACTGTTGGATCATCCAACCCGGCTCAGGCTGGACACAACACCACCACGTCAACCACTCCTGCTGTAACTGAAGAGGTGAATTCTGTTCAATCAACTTCATCTCAGAAGTTTAATGGCAAAAAGAAGAACAAGGGGAAACCCAAAAAGTCTTCTGCCCAGCAGGAACCGAAGAGCACTCCTGACGATACCAAGCAGAAAAGGAAACTGAAGTATCCTTGCTTACTGTGTGAAGAAGACCATTTCTCCAAAGAGTGTCCCCATAGAGACGAAGTGCAAAAGTTTCTTAGGGGTAAACCGACTCCCGTAGTCCTCAACGATCCGTTTCCTACCCAAAACCAGCAGATGATTGTTCAAACCCCCCCAGCCCAGGGGGAACCATCCAATACCGCGCATGTTCTCATGTTGCGTAATGAGGCAATCAATTTGACTACTCGCTCGCGATCTTACGAACCAGTCCCTTCGAAGGAATCCACTGGAAGCAATGCTGAAAAAGCTTCCGACTCCTTAACTGATGTCACTGTATCATCGACTTCTCTCACCATTGAGAAGCCATCCTTAGACTCGATATTGCGTCTGCCCAAGAGTACGATTCGAAAAGCTGTTTTCAATCCTAATGCTCGAGCGGCACAGAATTACAATATCGTAGAGGACTTGGCCCAAACTCCTTGCGCCATGTCTAGCCTGGAAGTTTTGCAGAATTGTCCCAATCAACGCAAAACTCTCCTTGCAGCCATTGGTGCAGTTGACCCGGATTCCTCGAACACCATCATGTTCCGACTTGACAACTTTAAGTCGAGGCTCTCACACCAATTCGCATTCCAAGTTTCTGCGAACATTGCTGGGAAGATTATCCATCGTACCCTTTTGGATGAAGGAGCCTCCACTTCTGTCATGTCCATCGCCTGTTGGAGAGCCATTGGCTCCCTCGAATTGAATCGTTCTCCTACCACGTTGAAAGCATTCGACGAGCATGGCTTTCAACCTCATGGGCTCTTACAAGCTCTTGCAGTTAAGTTGGGCGGAAAGACCGTAACCATTAACGTGGAAGTGGTCTCGGCCCCGTTAGATTATAATCTCTTGCTTGGTCGCAATTGGTTTTACACCATGCAGGCGGTCGCCTCTTCAGTCTTCCGCATAATACAATTCCCCCACCAAGGACGAATTGTTACTATCGACCAGTTAGATTTTTGTACACCGGACGCCACTACTCATCCTGGTGACCATGTTCCTTCCATTGGATAGATGTCAAAACAGTATGAGAGTGTAGGGGTTGGCCTTTTGAAAGATTCATCTCTCATGGGCGTTTTTCCAGCCGCGGACCCCCCTAATCATGTTGCTACGGTGAACATGATCTCCACAGAGATTTTATCTCACTCTAACGATGCTTGGCTTGTACCGGATGAAGCCACAACACCCCTGCTAGGAGATATGATGCCTCTTTCACCCGTTGAACGTATTTATGAGGCTATCCAATCAACATCGGAGGATCATTTAACCGTGGCCTCCCCATCCTGTTCTCTACAACGGACGTCCTCTCTACCTGATCTCTTACTTCGGACTTTTCATTCAGACGAGTCCATCATGGAAGTAATGAATGTTGATGACAGTCCGTGGGATGATCTTCATCATAGGTTATCTTTTATTCCTGCTTTGGAATACATAGAGAACAACATCCATACCCTCTTTTCACCAGATATCTACCCATCACCTTAGTCCCCCATTCTTACATGTCTTACGGACACGGAGGGCAACTTGGCCAACATTGAGCCAACCACCCCGGTAGACATCTCGGTGAAACCTGCTATAGTGGAACACATTCGCATAGGCCAGAAGTGTTCCCTTGAAGAAATCGTTGTTAGCACGGCCTTGTTCAAGCAATTTCGAGACGTATTTGCTTGGTCCTATGAGGAGATGCCTGAGATAGACCTCGCAATTGTTTCTCACGAAATAAAAACCTATCCCGACATCAAACCTGTACGTCAAAAGTTGCGACCGGTACACCCCCGGAAGACTGCGGCAATAAAGGCAGAAATTGAAAAGCTCTTAAAGGTTGGTTTTATTTAACCTGTCCCATTGACGGATTGGGTCTCAAACGTCGTTCCGGTGAACAAAAAACAGGGCACCATTCGCGTCTGTGTTGATTATCGAAACCTTAATCGAGCTTGTCCAAAAGACAACTACCCGACCCCCTTCATCGACCAGATCATCGACAACTGTGCCGGAAGCGTCATCTTCTCATTCATGGATGGCTTTTCTGGTTACAACCAAATTGAGATCAACCCAACCGACCAACATAAAACAGCTTTCATCTGCCCGTGGGGAACGTTTGCATACCGCAAACTCCCATTCGGCCTTAAAAATGTTGGAGCCACGTTCCAGCGGGCTATGTCGTATGCCTTCCACGATATTAAGGACTTTGTGGAACCTTACTTGGATGATCTCCCTGCTCATTCAAAGCAGCGCGAGTTCCACATTGATCACCTGACAGCCATTTTCCTCAGATGCAGACGGTACAATATCCGTCTGAATCCTCATAAGTGTATCTTTTGCGTTGAGCTCGGACGCCTCTTAGGATTTATCGTTTCGAAGGATGGGATCCGCATTGATCCCTTAAAGGTGGAGGCCATCATCAACCTACCACCCCCGACTGATGTGACATAACTTCAAAGTCTCTAAGGGAAGGCGACTTATTTACGACATTTTGTTTGTGATTTCGCGGAGAAGACTCAGGGCTATATGAGACTGCTCAAGAAGGACGTCCCATTCATTTGGGACGATCAAGCTCAAAAATCCTTCGACAGTATCAAACATGCCATCACGCATACTTCCGTGCTCCAACCGCCTAATTATTATCGAGATTAAATCTTATATCTTGCCGCTTCTGTTACCACTATTGCCATGGTTTTGGTACAAGAGGATCAAAACGCCCAGGAACATGTGATATAGTATGCAAGTAAGGGTCTAGCTGACGCTGAAACTAGATATTCACATGTCGAAAAACTCGCATTCGCGGGAGTCATCGCCATCCAGAAGTTCCGCCACTACCTCTTGCTCCGCACCACCACTATCATTGCCAACTCGAACCCCATGTACCACGTATTGACACGTCAAGTACTTGGGGGCAAGTATTCATGCTGGATTGTGATACTGCAAGAATTTGATCTTATTTTCGAGAAAGCCAAGTCTAAAAAGTCTTTGGTGTTTGCCGAGCTCATTTGCGACCTTCCCCGTTCTGATGTAGAAGTTGAATACAATGACTTCTTTCCGGATGAATCATTGTTTCTCATTAGTACGACTGACCTGTGGTATGGAGATATCACATTGTATCTTCAAACCCAACGCTTCAACCCTCAACTCTCTCGCGACGACCGTCGTATGATTCGTCACCATGCAAAGTATTATTTAATCATTAATGATACTTTGTACTGTCGTGGCATTGATTCAATTCTTCGACGTTGTCTCACTCATGATGAGGCTGAACGCGTTCTAAATGACTGTCACGCTGAGGCATGTGGCGATCACCTCTCTGGGATGGCTACAGCCCAGAAAATTTTGCGCGCAGGATATTTTTGGCCTACTATTTTCAAAGATTGTATTGAGGCTGTAAAAAATGTCCTCCTTGCCAACACTTCCATACGAAGAAGTGCACTTATCCTGCGTCGTTACATACGGTTATTGCCGTTGGCCCATTCGCAAAATGGGGCATTGATTTTATGCATTGTAAGCCTACCTCGGCCGGGGGGCATAGTTACATCATCGTAGCTGTGGATTACTTCACGAAGTGGGCCGAAGCTATGCCTACATACCAAAACGGCGGCAAAACCGCCACACTCTTCATGTTCAATCATGTAATAGCGCGGTTCGGAGTTCCTCAGGCAATTGTTACCGATCATGGTTCTCATTTTCAGAACCATTTGGTTGATGAATTGAGCGATAGGTTGGGTTTTCGCCATGAAAATTCAACACCCTACTACCCGCAATCCAATGGACAAGTCGATGCCATTAACAAGGTCTTGAAAACTATGGTCCAAAGGATGGTAGGGACACATAAGTCCAATTGGAACAACATGCTCTTTTCAGTGTTATGGACCTACCGAACTTCCGTCAAAACCACCACAGGCTTCACTCCTTTCCAATTGGTATATGGATTGGAGGCTGTTCTGCCCATAGAGTGCAAAATCCCGTCTCTACAACTCGCTGTCGAACTTCTTCCTAACACTACTGCTGAGGAAGAACGTCTCTTGCACTTAGCAAAACTTGACGAGTCTCGCCGAGATGTCGCTCTTGCTAATGAAGCGCACAAGAAACACATCAAAGCCCAATACGATAAGTCAGTTGAATCTCGTATCTTTAACGAGGGTGACCTGGTCCTCACTTATGACCAGAAGCACGACAAACTAGGAGCAAGGAAGTTCGAGTCCATGTGGCATGGACCCTACATAGTAAAACGTGTGTTGGAAAAAGGTGCTTACGAGCTTAAAGATTATGACGAAATTTCTTTGGGTAAACCCCGCAATGGGCTTTACCTGAAGAGATACTATGCCTAATCCCTCATGCATAGACTTGCTTGTATACACTGTACATGGCGTGTTTTTGTGTGGTGTGACGCATTTCTTTTTCGAGTGTCTTTTGATCTTGTTTCCGCTTCTTATACCATGTTCTATCTGCGTGTGCAGATGGAAACGTGCTATGGATTCGCGGGCGGCACCAGCCGACATATCCGTAACCTTGCTTCGGCAGCCTGGGTACTGTATTACCCAACAGGTGAGCTCATTAGCTCAGGAGGAAGTTGCCTAGGGTTTGCGACCAACAACGCCGCAGAATATCAGGCAGTAATCGGAACCCTAGCTAACGCCATTTTCTTGGGTATGAACCACATTGTCATCCACATGGATTCTCAATTAGTGGTTTCCCATTTGAACCGGGTGTATGCCATCCGTGATCCCATCTTACTCCGTCTCTTCAGACGAGTATGTCTCTTGGAAAGGTCATTTGAATCTGTTCAATACCTACACATTCCACGAGAGTTAAACACAGTTGCTGACTCGATGGCCAACTTCATTTTGGATTGGTACATCACACACACATAACACTCATAATATGTACAAGCATTCACAACATGTAAATATAATGTATAAAAGCAAACATGTAAACAAGATCACATCACTAATCATTTTAAAAACACATAATGTATAAATCGCCGATAATGTCTGTATATATATAAATCGCTCAAAAAGCAGTGCTGGTACAAAATCTGAAGCACGATGGCTTTCAGTGAGTCTCTACAAAAATTTGAAGCATCATAGCTTTCAGTAAGTAAAAAATCTAAGGCCTTTAAGCTCTCAGTACAAGTATAGTAGTGTCATCAGGCCTGACACCTGACCCGTACACCCCTAGCTCGAACGGCACGCTGCCGCTGGGTGAGAAAGCAGTCTACGGTCTGAGCCACCTTGCGGAGTAAGACGTTGAAGCGCACAGACGCTCCAACCCCAAATCTCTGCATCGGCCTCGGTAAGTCATCGATAGCTGGCTCTAGTACATCCATAGTCAGCTCTGATAGGTTCCTGTACACCTCCTCCATCTCCTCGATGGCAGCATGAGCACCTGCAGGAACGACTGCCTCCCTGCCTCTGTCTCTCCTCGCCAGAAGGGAGAGACCTACTGGTCGCATGGGACCCACATCTGCACACACATATTACGTACTTGTCAGCACTACATCAAAAAAATGATATAATATACAAAACTAAAAAAGACAAGGGTTTTGTTCTCACCTATATCACCCCATGCTGCACCCTCTGGCAGCGCCAAGTCGGGATCCTCTCGGAAGTCCGTGCCGCTGTATGGAAAGTCCTCGACCATAAGTAACTAGCCCTCTAGCCAGTTGAAAAACTCGGGACCAAAGCTAATGATGGGCCCGCCACCATGACGGGTCATGACCTCAGCCCATCTGAACATATGGGGATCCCTGGGCTCCCTGTCATCAAGTACTAGCTGCGGACGTAGAAGAGAAATCCGCTCCAAGAGGAACGATACTATGATCAATCCATATCCAAACTGCTTGAGCTCCCCGCGTCGACACTTGGTCAGCTGAGCTCGGATGTTGGTGAGGAGACCCTCGCACCAGTTGAAAACTCTGGGAGACATACAGTCTTCTGCATACAACATCTGGGTCCGAGTAGCCGTGTGTGGGGCTTGGCTACCCGCCACCCTAGTAATGGTAAGCAATATGGTCCGCAATGGACGACTCACCACATCCCTGATGAGTATCTTCCCGCTAGAAGGCCAAGAAGTAGCAACACAGAGCTGTGACACCATGTCCTCAACTGTACGGTCACTGGCCTGTGTCCCAGTGAGTTGTACAGCATCCCCTCTTCGGGACAAACCGGTCAGAAAGTAGATATCCTCAGTGTCAATCGTGAGGATATGCTCACCTACCACAAAGTATTGTTGGGCCACATCCCAACTTTGGAGCATATGTGACAGTAGTAGGATCTGGGCTCTCATCCCCTGTATCTCAAAGAACTTGAGTAACCCGCAGTTTCTCAAAGCATCCACACATTGTGGATCGTTCGCGGCTTGTTCATCCTCAAGCTCATGTTCTCTCTCTCGCCACTCCAATACCATTTTTGCTTGCTGATAACTTGCCAAAAGGGACATTTAAACCCTGTTCGATCCTTCCTCAACTTTCATAAACTCCTTTTTTGAATTATTTTTGATGTTTGGGTTTTGGGTTTCCTCCATCGTGCCATATCTTTAGGTACAGCGCGACGTTGTCGCAGGTCTCGTTTTCGAGGCTTGCGACGTCTTGGTCTCGTCGCAAGTCTCGAAAGGGCCACTTGCGACGAGCCGAGGGCACAATGGCCCTTCCCCAAGTCACCAAAAAACCCAAAAATGGACAAGAAAGCAAAAAGTAAACCACTGGAAAGTTGCAAGATGATATTTAGGCCTACCTAGTCCGAACAGCTGGTGGAATGGCGGATCGTAGCTCCCGAAATCGGCAAAGGAAGTTTTGGCTCCAAATTGGTACTTCTCCACCCAAATTGGCAATTTGAACAATGTTTCTATTTTTGGTCCATATTTCTATTTATAAATAGAATGGAATATTTCTTTTCAAATATTTTGATGCTTTTGGGCCATTAACTATAGTTTTGACCATTTGTCATTATATTTGGGACTATTTGACGCTTTCTCTAGTGTACAGGAGTCGTAAAATGGTCTTTTGTGCCATTTCTTGCATTACCAACGGTAACTACAGGTATGAACACCCCATTGAATGTTTTGTCATTATTGTTTTTAGTTAGTCATGATTATTGCATGAGGATGAGTTTACTCTTCATTTGTTCTCGTACTCACATAACTATGAGAACAAGTACCGAGTTATGATTTATCACTTTTCCGGGCTCGTTAAACTTCCACGGAAAAGGACACCCCTCGGAGTCCATAGTTAAGCTCTTTTCAGACTCCCTAAATATGAAAAGATTGCCAAGCGAACTTGTCGTGTTCACGCTTGTTAAAGTATTTGAATGGTCGTCTTCCTGGTGATAGTTTACCCCTTTTTCGGACTAGGGGGCACTAATTACGAAAAAGGAATACTCCAGCCAATCATGACTGGAAGAGTCATCTCCCATGTTGTTTTACCCTTTTTCGGGCGATGAGGCTAACTTTACGAAAAAGGACCGTTGGAGTCTTCTTTAGTTCTTTTCAGACTCTCTAAACATGAAATGACGACCGAGTTTACCTTCTATGGACTAGTTAAATTTTCACATTGAAGGGCCTGTCATGGGACGAATCCCTCCTATCCCAGGTTTGGAAAATGTTTGGGATTGGACTCATCTATGAGATGAGCTATACCGAGCATCTGGTTACCCTCATCAAGCTCGTAAAAAACACATGAGGCACTCATCATTCATGATGGGGAAAAATGAAAGTGTTTGTGTTACATACCTTAGTGGCAGTATATAGTCGTTCTTGAACATGGCACTCATCTGCATTTGCATACAATACATGAGTCATCTGTTTGTCTATGAGTCCCCGCTTACTTTCTGAGTCCTGTTACTCCTCTGAGTCATTCAGAGAAAGCTTCCATCATCAGTTGCATTAGAAGTTTGCGTCATTCTCGTTATGTCAATACTGCCAAGTCATGCCATGCCCATGTTCAAGAACACGTCCACTATTTATCATCTACAGTCAGTACACACGCCGCCATGCCGTTGTTACTATGAGTCAGTCTTACATGTTACTGTACCATCCAATCCACTCTACACATATTTTGTCGTGTTTCGTGTCGATTGATGGGGGATTCATCATGGCCCTCTTTCGACGGATTCATCCTTGTCGACTTCAACTCATCATCCAAGGATTGAATCTAGAAACCAACCAAGTACCTTGGCCCTGCATGCCTCAATGGCAGGTTACCTTGCTTTCATCACGAGTTTACATCATTGACTCTTGATTGAAAGATTTCATCTTGCATTCGACTTCAAATCATTTATTCACGCTTGATGATATGTACTGTGATACCTTGGGAATCATTGACATCAATGGTGATCTCCCTCGCTCTTGTTAACGGTTTATATCAATGACCGGTAATCAAGTGGTTTCTACCATGTTCGACGTCAAGACATTTGTAATCACATGGATAGATTCGTATCATTGCGGGTTCAGCTTGAAGACCTTGGGGAGTCATGTTTTACCCAGGTTGCGATGGAGTTTGTATTGAGTCATATTACACGGATCTACTATTGTATTGGTCGTGGCTGTGTTATCATCTCGTCATGGATCTACGCTTGTGTCTAGTAGCCATGATTGTGTTTAGTCGGTCATTACTACCATGGATCTGCAATGTATTGGTTGGCAGCCATGTTGTACTTCATGTGAGATTGCCTGTTCAGAGTCAGTTGTACTGCATCAACGTCCTTCGTCCGTTGAGCCTATTGCCATTATTTCTTTCAAAGCACTTCACCTGTACATCCTTAACAACTTCATGCTTTGGGGGGCATTCTGTTACACCCAAAATCTACTCATCATTAGATTCAGTGTATACATCCCTGAAGTCACCTGGACTAAGTACTTTCATCTGGGAGGATTTGCACTCAATCCTGCAAACTTTTGAGAGGTTGTCACAGGTTGCACATTAGCAACGTGCGATGTCGCAGCTTGCTCCACTGCAGGGTGCGACGAGGTCTGTTAATGGGAAAAAATAGCCTATTCGAGATCCTTCTCGAAACTTATCCATTTAGGGGCTTATCCTTGACCTCTAGGAGAGTTGGTACTCGACCCCTAACTCTTTGGGAAGATCCTCTATATCTCTCCTATCATCTCTCAACCTATCATATTCATACCCTATCCACTTAGTCCTATATAAGTGAGGCTCAATCCCATCACAAAGGGAGGAAGACTATGGTATCTACATGCTGGTGAAATCTCTCTTAAAGCATCCCCATTCACCTATTGGAGAGCTCATACTTACTTGGAAGAACATGGCAATTGGCTTGGTCGGAGAAGGGCTACTGCGTTAAGTCTTTGGTTGTAGTGCTATATCTCTATCATGTACTCCTCTATTTGCAGTAATACAAATGCTTTCCACCATTATTGTTCTTATGTGTAATGATATTGTGTAGTTTACCTGCTTAACTGTTTACTTAGATCGCTTATTGTATAGATGCTCTTTACTCGTTTCTCTTGTTTCTGTGTCTTGACAGGTCTTGCAGCTTGGATCTGACGACATGGGACATGGATCAACATTCGAGAGAAAGGATTGCGTAGTAAAAAGGTAAGACATCTAGTACTTGGTGCTTAAGTAGATATAGGAAATGTGTTTGTAGTCTGTTCTATTTGTTCTAGACTCACATTGAGCTAGGGAGATCCGGTTCGCGTCCACTTGAGTGGATTGTCCGGTAACAAAAACCTTTGGAAACTCCCCCACCTGTGAGACCTTCTACCCCTAAGAAGGTGACTTTATCAGACATCATAGAGCAACCTTCAACAAGCTATAGCAGTACTTACGAAGGATCCTCCTGTAATTCTACATACTGGGGACCCAAGAAAAGAAGATCAACCACCTTTTTATATATCATTGATGATAGGAGATCTTCTTCTACATAATTGTATGTTGGATTCAGGATTTGGTTCCAACTTAATGACTAAAAAGGTTATGCAACAGCTTAACTTGAAAACCACTAGACCCTACCAGAATGTATGTGCCATGGATTCTAGACCGGTTAAAGTTGAAGGAATGATTGAAAACCAACCTGTCAGATTAGCTAAATATCCGGACATCCATGTTACCATGGACATCCTTGTTATTGATGTACCGGATAAATGGGGGATGTTACTTTCTAGAAAGTGGGGTGCCACTTTGGGTGGCTCAATTCAAATAGATTGGTCTTATGCAACTATTCCAGCATCTGAAGATTCACTTGTCAAATTACATACTGAGAAAGAGAAAAGGTACCATGTGGAAAACCCTCAAAGGCCATTGAACGAGTATGTTTACAACACTGATGAACTTGGTATATATCAAATCAACTCAACCTTTTTGGCCCCCATTCAAGAAGAAATTAAGGATGAAAAGGTTGATGAACTATGGAAAATGAATTTTGATGGTGCATAATCAAGAGCTGGGAAGGGGGCTAGGATAGTCATAACCTCACCCAAGGGTAAGATTTTCAACTTTGCTTTCAGGCTAGAATTTGAGGCCACAAATAATGTAGCAGAATATGAAGCACTTCTACTAGGCATCGAGCTAGCCAAGGACATGGGTATAAAATTGCTAAGCATAAAGGGTGATTCAAATTTAGTAGTCCAACAAATCAAAGGCAACTTTGCATGTAAATGTCAAAGACTTAAGAAATATAGAAATGCAATTTGGGACACTATGGAATTTTTTGATGCCCTAAACATAGAAGCAATCCCTAGAGATTAGAATAGTGCAGCAGACAGACTGGCAGTTTCAGCATCAACCCTACAACCATCGGATGAAATGTTGGAAGGTGATTGTCCACTTGAGATAAATTTCAGACCATCAGTACCCGACAACATTGAGCATTGGCAAATTTTTTAGGATGATAAGCAAATTTTGAAATTTATCAACAATATAAATGAACTTTCGGACTACAAAGCAAGTGAGCAAGAAGAAGGAAAAGAGTATCAGAGTGAAGGCAATCGGTATAATCCTGTACCGCGTGGCTTTGTGGCCTTAGAAAATATTTTTGATAGACATGATAGAAGGAAAAATAGCATAGATCAAATGAAACCGGGAGACTACATTGAAATAAACATTGGGTCGGAAAATAACCCCAAAATGATAAAAATTGGAAAAGGAACTTCTGAAAAAGAAAGGAATGACTTGATAAATCTTGTGAAAGAGTATAGGGATGTGTTTGCATTTACCTACGATGAATTGAAAGCTTATCGGGAGGATGTCTTCCAACACACCATCCCCCTCAAACCTGAATGTCAAAAAGTCAAACCTTTTCGACAAAAAACTTAGGCAAATAAATCCTAAGTTGGCACCTACTGTGAAGAAGGAATTAGAAAAAATGTTAGCAGTAGGAATCATAGCTCCTACAAGACATTCAACGTGGTGTTCCAATTTAGTTGTAGTCAGAAAAAAGAATGGAAGTTTGAGGATATGTATAGATTTCATAAATCTGAATGCTGCTTGTCAAAAGGACAACTATCCTCTTCCCAACATGGAGACCCTCCTCCAACAGGTCACTGGATCCAATATGATGTCCATGCTTGATGGATTTTCTGGTTATAATTAGGTTGTTGTTCAAGATGAAGATAAACATAAAACCACATTCACAACCCCTTGGGGCACATTTGAATATCTGAGAATGCCCTTTGGTCTTCTAATGCTGGGGCCACTTTTCAAAGGGCCATGGATTATGCTTTCAAGGAGTTAATCAGTAAAATCATTGAGATCTACCAGGATGATGTCATTGTGTTTTCAAAAGAAAGATCCAGCCATGTTGGTCATCTCAAACAGGTCTTCGAACGATGTAGGAAATATGGTATTTTTTTAAATCCGACAAAGTCAGTCCTAGGCATCGATGAGGGAAACTCCTTGGTCACATCATATCTAAGGATGGGGTCAAAATTGACCCTGAAAGAATAGAAGCCATACAAAAGATACCTCTTCCTAGAAATGTGAAAGGCTTCCAGTCTTTCAATGGTCATATCAACTTCATTAGGAGGTTCATCTCTAATCTAGCCAAACTAATGAAACCCATGCAAGCTTTACTTAAGAAAAATGCCAAGTTTGTATGGATAAATGAAGGAAAGGATGCCTTTGCTACCATAAAGGATGCTATCACTAAGTCACCTGTTTTGGTTAGCCCAGATTATACCAAGAACTTCATGGTTTTCTCCTTTGCTTCCGAAGATACTATTGCTGGTGTGTAGCTCCAAAAGAACTTCGAAGGGTTTGAGCAACCAAGTGCTTTCATGAGTAGAGCTTTACAGGGTTCAGAATTAAAATATACTATTATGGAAAAGCAAGCCTATTACTTAGTAAAATCTCTAAAGCATTTTAGAACATACATTGGCTATTCAAAAGTTATAGGGTATGTCCCCCATGCTGCAGTAAAAGACATCTTGTCTCAACAAGATTGTTTAGGATAAGGGGCACATGGGTATCTAAAATCCAGGAATATGACTTAGAGATTAAGCCAACTAAATTGATAAAAGGACAAGGCCTTGCCAAGATGTTAACTCAAAAAAATGAGGAAGCAATAGACATGATTTGTGAAAACACTACACCTAATCCTGCCATGACACCAGCTTTGCAAGAACTTGATCATCATTGGTACTCTGGCATCATCTATTTTCTGCTAGATTTTACTTGCCCAGATCACCTTAAGGGTCATAAACGAAGGGCATTAAGACTTAAAATTGCTAGGTATTGCCTTACTCAAGAAGGCCTGGGTTGGAGGAACCCAGATGGTGTAATACTTAGATGTGTTCATGAACAAGATTCCAAGAAAATCTTGACTGAGTTCCACTCAGGATTTTGTGGGGCCCACTATGCAGCAAATACAACTGCCCATAAAATCCTTCGAGCCGGATACTGTTGGCCAACCATCTTTGCAGATGTGCACAAACATGTTAAGTGTTGCCAAGAGTGTCAGCTCTTCACTAGGAAGCAGAAGTTGGCTGTTCTTCCCCTTACACCTGTAGTAGTCCTTGCCCCCTTTCAGCAATGGGGGCTTGATTTCATAGGAAAATTCAAGGACAATTCTAGCAATGGATTTTGTTGGATTCTCACTGCGACGGACTTCTTCACTAAGTGGGTAGAGACCATACCCACCAAAACAGCCACATAAAAAGTTGTTATGTACTTCATCGAGAACAAAATCATCACACGATTTGGTACCCCTCTCAAGATAACAACTGATAATGCCAAGGCTTTCAGTTTAGTAGAGATGAATGATTTTTGTTTCAAATATGGCATTATCCTATCCCATTCTTCTGACTATTACCCACAGGGAAATGGACTTGCTGAGTCCACCAATAAAAATTTAAATGACCATCCTTAAGAAAACTATGGGGGACAACAAAAGATCTTGGGATAGCAAAATCAAGTATGCTCTATGGGCAGATAGGATCACCAAAAAGAATTCTACTGGAAAAACTCCTTTCGAGCTTGTATATGGTCTCACAGCCACCTTGCCACTCAGCATGCAGATACCTATATTCAAAATGTTAAGTGAGTATGGAACAAAAAGATTAGAGATGGAGGACAGGACCAACCAGATTATAGAGCTTGATGAAAGTAGAAAGACATCACTTGATAAATTATTGAGACATCAAGAGAGCATGAAGGGAACCTTTGACAAATCAGCCAAGCCTAGAGTCTTCCAAGTTGGAGACACGGTCCTTTTATGGGACAAAAGAAGAGAAAAAACGGGCATGCATGGAAAGTTTGATAGCCTTTGGAAAGGCCCATTTATTATATGCAGCATTATCGAAATGAACTCTTTTATGCTTAATACCATGGATGGAGAGAGGTTGCCATTACCTATGAACAGACAGCATTTGAAGCTGTTCTACGGCAACAACCTCTAAAAAATGGCCATGGAGTCATTTCAAGGCTTCTCTAAACCCTCTCTTGTTGTACTTTTATGTATTTTTTTTATGTATCACCATATGTACTTGTACCATATTTTTCATGTATATTATGCTTTATATTCATGGAATAGATTTCATTTTATGTTGGTTTATATTTGGCAGTTTATCATGTATACATGGGACTAAGACACTTCTGTTTACATGTAGGTACCAGAGATTCTTGGATTCTCGGGCACTCTCTTTAATCAATAAATCAAACGAGTACCAGTCCCACAGTTGGAGCCAGATGTTACCAACTTTTTTGTACCATAGTTGGACTTTCGACGAGCAGCCATTTGATGAACATGATTTATGTTAATATGCAGTGTTTCAGAAGTTCCAGTTGTCGTTCCTAGCCAATTTTGGCTAGTCATTTTTATTTTTCTGCTGAAATGACCATGGCCCCAAGGGGTTTGTAATAAGTGTGTTAGTAGGGTTTTGAGTGGCTCGGTTCCCCATGACTAGACTATCAACTAAGGCATTCCAAGGAATTTTTTTCCCTTATTAATTATGCTTTGCCTATAGCCGAGTAATAATCGACGAGGTTTTCTCCCGCTTCCTCCAAAGTTGGAATGCCCGATTTTGAAATTTGAGCCTTGGGGAGTTATTAGAGTCCAATTGATGTATATGAACCTACTAGAAACCATGTATGTCTTAGATGGTCATTTCCTAGGTCCCTCGTCCATTAAAAACAATGTCCAAAATTTTTTTACCGGACGCGTTGGATGAGTTTTATTTTTTATTATTATTTTTCCAAATATTTAATTGGAATTCTCAAATTTGTAATATGTCAGTCGTTTGGGGGTGGATTCAAGTGATTGGAGGCTTAATTCCTAAGCCAATAATCTCAATTAAACCCCAAACCCACTTATCCTAAGTTTCAGATAGTCATTCAGCCTGATAATTAATAACTTCTCAAAAAATCAATAAAAGAGAAATTATTAATTAAAAATATTAAAAATGAATATTTTGGAGATAATCCAAATCTCTCCAAAATAAACCAAATTGAATAAATAAATAGGCTAAATGACATGGCACAAAGCATTCATGATGATTCCAATCAACTTCAGTCAGCTTCAGTGAACTATCTAGTCAGCAAAAGTCATCTTCAATGGGGAAATTCGCCTCCTTCCATGAGATTTACGATTCTGGTTATGTGGCATGAGTTTTGTGGATGGTTGAGCTTGCAATTAAGGCAAGGTAGGCGCCTTCCTTGAGTTATGGCCACCACATGGGCTTGGCTTCCACTGATCATGAGTTTCATTTACTTCAACTAAAGACTTGGTCTCCCATGCTAGTTCACGCATTCTCCTTGATAGCTCACGCATTCCACATGGAGATTCACCATTGGGTTGTTGATATTCACGAGGGAAGGATGGGGGGTGCCTTGCCAAGGTGGAGGCCACCTCCCCATCCACCATTACTTCTGTTGTCCGCCAAACTGCACACTAGCAGCAGAAATCTTTCGAAAGCTATCTCCCTCACTGGAAAGTGGGGAGAGGTGTGGCCTTGGGGGCAAGCAATGAGCCAGGTACTGTCACCTGAATCCCAGCTCCTCCGTTTAGGCTAACTCCTAACAAAGCCAAGGGGGGTAGTCCCTACAAAGAGTTGTCTAAGGCTCTTGTGTTTTTAAATGTTTTTTGTATGGGGTGATGCGGATGAGTGTTGTTTAGGAGTTTTTTGTATGATGATGAGAACACAATTAAACACGCTATCCACGTTGCAAATTTACAAGATACAAATTAGAAGATGAACAATATACTTTGACTTAGAATTAAAACAAAGCATCCACAAGATAAAGATCAAACAAATGACAAGGACATATGGTCCAGATTCAGAAGATACATAAGAGTTTTTAAAGACCAGTGCCAAATGGAGTCGAAAGAAATGCTTGTGATGCTGGAAAACGTAAGTCTCAAAGTAACTGTTTGTGAGATCGTTTTGAAATTGTTCTTGGTAAATTTTAAGTGTTTTAGGTGTTCTTGATTATTAGGCTAAAACCAAGGATATCAAGAGAGTGTCCGGAAAGATAGTATCAAGTGCCTCCGTTCAAGGACATGTCAAGCCACCCAGTGCTCTAGCCAAGTCGCGCAATGCTAACCAGCAAACTAGAGGCTGAACATGGAACCCCGACGCCCCCAACTAGGAGATTACCCACCGAACTTATCTTATCGCTCAACTCCGGATTGATTGGTTATGGGGGTGAAAGTTTTATTAGTTATCACTTATGAACTTAATAAGTCTTCCACCTTTCTGAGTACTAGCCCAACCATTTCCGGTTGGCAGAGCATACAGGTGTTGGACTTGTTAAGCTCATAAGTGATAACTAATAAAACTTTCACCCCCATAACCAACCAATCCGGAGTTGAGCGATAAGATAAGTTCGGTGGGTAATCTCTTAGTTGGGGGCGTCGGGGCTCCATGTTCAGCCTCTAGTTTGTTGGTTAGCATTGCACAACCTGGCTAGAGCACTAGGTGGCCCAACATGTCCTTGAACGAAGGCACTTTATACTGTCTTTTCGGACACTCTCTTGATATCCTTGGTTTTAGCCTAATAATCAAGAACACCTAAAACACTTAAAATTTACCAAGAACAATTTCAAAACGATCTCACAAACAGTTACTTTGAGACTTACGTTTTCCAGCATCACAAGCATTTCTTTCGACTCCATTTGGCACTGGTCTTTAAAAACTCTTATGTATCTTCTGAATCTGGACCATATGTCCTTGTCATTTGTTTGATCTTTATCTTGTGGATGCTTTGTTTTAATTCTAAGTCAAAGTATATTGTTCATCTTCTAATTTGTATCTTGTAAATTTGCAACGTGGATAGCGTGTTTAATTGTGTTCTCATCATCATACAAAAAACTCCTAAACAACACTCATCCACATCACCCCATACAAAAAACATTTAAAAACACAAGAGCCTTAGACAACTCTTTGTAGGGACTACCCCCCTTGGCTTCGTTAGGAGTTAGCCTAAACGGAGGAGTTGGGATTCAGGTGACATTACCTGGCTCATTGCTTGCCCCCAAGGCCACACCTCTCCCCACTTTCCAGTGAGGGAGACAGCTTTCGAAAGATTTCTGCTGCTGGTGTGCAGTTTGGCGGACAACAACTTCAAGCTCGAGTTGATTGGTTGATCTCACTCCAAGCTTGGCTTGAGATTGGAATTCGAATTCCTTGACTTGTGTCATTGGCTCTCTCTTGAAGCCAATTCGACTTAGGGTTCTGTGCTTTAGTTTTTGTATAAAAGGAGTGCCTTGCCTCCTCTTTCTTCATGGAGATTTGTGCAAAGAAAATCTGGAGAATTTTGTATTACTTGTTTAAGATTTAATAAAGTGGAAGACTTTGGAGGTCCATGTTGGAGTTCTTTGTGTGTCAATTTCATCTTGTGTGAGGTGATACCTTTCTTACCTCAACTCTCTTAATTTTTAATTGTATGATCATTGATAGGAAGGCTAACAATCTAGCACATTATTATTTGATCTACTGTTTTCTTTTGAGTGTTGTGGTTTTCGGGTACACTTTCAGGTGGAGACAAGACTTGTCTCTTCTCATCCATCAAACAAGAGCTCTTTTTTACTAACACATTCATCTTGCAGGTTCCCAAAAGAGTTTCTACTTCAAAGAATCGAGAAACACAAGGCCTTCTTGCCTCATCCATCAACAATTATAAAACTCTATTTTCGGTTACTGGTTACTTGTCCTACCTCTAAGCTGTGGAAAATCCTAGATCTACTTTTCTCTAAGCCTAGATCCCCCCATCAAGCTTGCCTTTTGTTTGTCGCTTGTCTTGATCTTTGCCTTCTTTTGGTCTCGTCCTAGCCTTGTTCCTCTCTTGTTTTTTCCTCCTTCCCTTTCGTCCCTCTTCCCCTAGATCTCTTCTAGCTCTCGTCCTAAGTCTTCTCTCTTCTCGTCTTTCCAAGCTTCCTCCTCTTCGTCTCCCTTCAAGTCTCTTCTCCTTGCTCTCGTCTTCTTTCCTTTCCTTGCTCTCGTCCTTCCTTTTTCCTCACTTCTTCCCTCTCGTCTCCCTTCATTCCTCCTCCTTTCTTCCCTTCCTTTTCCCCTCTTCAACCCTTTCGTTTTTCCTAGCTTTCTCCTCCTACCTTCTTGACCTTCTCTCCCATTATTTTTACTTGATTATCTCCTTCCCTCACTTTACTTAAAGTTTATTCTAGATCTTAAGCATTTGCATTTAGTGTCTTTGATTAAAGTTGTTAGATCTCATCTTGATTAGCTTAGCTTGCATTTCATTTTGGTTAGATCTTAGATTTAGTTTCATTTTAGTTTGCATTCCATTTTTCAATTCTTAGATCTACTTTCTTTTAAAGTTTGCATGTTTAGTCTTAAATCTCATTTAAAAGTTGAAAAGCTTGCATTTAAAAAATATTTGATTTTTGCAATTCTAGATCTAAGTAGCTTCGAGTTTCATGTTGATTTTTGACTAATGCTAATGGGTGCTTGAAGTTTGAATTTTGTTGTGTTGTAGGTTTGAAGAAAAGCAAACTCAAGAGAAGAAGTGAAGAGAGAAAGAAGAGATCATCAAAATTGAGAAGAGGAAGATTGCAAAAACAAGAAGAAGTTTGAAACCAAGCATCAAAACCATGAGTTAAACACTCTCCTTTTTATTGTAAAGCTCTTAAGAGCTCTTAAAATTTACTTCTACTTTCTTCATCTCTTTTCCAAGGTTGAAAATCCTCAAAAGTTGTAATCATTGAATAAAGTTCATAAGTGGGGTTTTTAATCCCCCACACCTAACTTCCCCCATTTGGGGAAGTTTGTAGTGTTCTTGTGTTATTGGTTTTGTTCTTTAGATTAGTTTACATTTGCAAGTAGTTTAGTTTCATCTTTTTACACTAGGACAATAATTGCTTAGATTAGTTCAATTTTGCAAGTAGAAATAAATTGTTTAGCAAAATTTACTTTTTCATTTAGCATACTATTGTTATTTAGTTTCATTTCAAGTTATTTGCACGTTAATCATCTTGTTTGCATTTCATATAGTCTAGATACGTCTCTTGAACCTGTCGCAAGACAAGTCAAGAGCACTCTCTGTCGGAGAGCATTTTTATTGTTACATTGCATTGCATATAGTGTAGATAAGACTCTTGAATCAAGCCTTAAGGCAAGATCAAGAGCACTCTCTATCGGAGAGCATTTTAGCTATCTATGTGCTCTAACTAAAATTCGCAACTCATCTTCCCCATAATAAAATTTGAATTTACTCGTTTCTCCACGCCATGTATGCTCTGACCAACCCTAAAAATTTGGATTACTCAGAAACGATGTTGGTTGCCTAATCTTGCAAGATTCAAACCATAATCAAATTTTCACCCATAACCAACGAACCGATGTTGTTCGATAAGTACTCAAAAGTGGGGAACTCCTAGTGAGGGCGCCGGGCAACCCAACCGCGGACACAATTGCTGGTTAAGTTCCTTGAACACCTAGCTGTGTTCCAGGCCGATCCGTCATGTCCTTGAATGGGGCCACCTAGAGTACTTCTTCCGGTTAGCTTTCCAAGACACCTGAAACAAGATCATCATTAAAATTTACAATAAAATTAACCAAGAACAATTGCAAAACGATCTCACAAATGTACCTTCGAACTCTTGTATCAAGCAACCCAAGCACTCAAGACTATTTTTGACTCCATAAGGCACTGGTCCTTGTCATCACATTTAATTTGCTTATTATCTATCTGGAGTATTTGTCTTTTAATTTCCATATCATATTGTGAGTGTCTTGTACTTAAGTTCATCAAGTGGTTGTGCCTTTACATATCTTGCAATTGTCTCTTTGATTATTTATTTTGTTATTGTAAAAACTTTGATCATCTCAAAAACTCCTAAACAACACCCATCCGCATCCATACACCTTAAAAACATTTGAAAACACAAGAGCCATAGAAAACTCTTTGTAGGGTCTACCCCCTTGGCTTCGTTAAGAGTTTGCCTAAAGGGAGGAGCTGGGATTCAGGTGACAGTACTTGGCTCATTGCTTGCCCCCAAGGCCACACCTTCCCCACTTGTAGTGAGGGAACAACTTTCGAAAGATTTCTGCTACTGGTGTGCATCTCGGCGGACAACAGGGTTGATTGGTCTTTCATCATATATATTCTCTAGTACCTTGATTTTGGTCCAAAGTGTGTTTGAATGGCTTAAATTCTATTTTCTAATGTTTTAGCCTTTGTTTCAGTGAATAACACACTGACAAACTACATACCTCTTCATCGATCGATCAGATAGGACTGCCTGCTCGCCCCTTACTTGTATCTTCTAGTTGATGATACATCGGGACATATAATGGATTAGGGAGATTGCAAAGGAGAACTCATGGTATCTCTCTCCTAGATGGGTTAGAAATGATCAACATTCATTTTGCCAATGATTCTTTGCTTTTGGTGTGTTTGGACCAATGTTCGGCCTAGGTTACTAGGTGGTGTTTTGATATATTTTGATGTGCTTCTAGGGCTATGGTCAGTAACAAAAAACAAATTTTTGGCTAGTTGTGCTTGTCAATCCTGTAGGTTGGATTCAAAATTGGTCAAACCTGAAAAATACCATCTGCTATCTTGGGATCTCTTTTGGGGCCGGTTTCTCAATTATTGACATGTGGAACTGGTGTCTGAGCTATTGCAACCAGGCTTTTGGTTTGGCAGTATAAGGATCTCCCTTTGGTGGGGAAGCCTATAGTTGTCTTGCACATTATTCAAGCCTCGTGCATCTTTTATGTCTCTTATTGGATCCCAAGAAGGACCTAGTTCAAGAGATTGGACCAAATTGGGTAGATTCTAGACCTTGTTCATGTTGACTTGACATATATGTTGAAGACAAGGAAAATTTACTTAAGGAAATAAAGAAATTTTCTATGAAATTATTAAACCAATGTTCCAAACATCATGTCAGCAAAAGTATCGCCAAGGGTCTGGAAAGAAAATTATTGGCAACATTAGAGAAAATATCAAAAAATATCGGCGAACTTATAAAATATAAAAATATGCAATTTTTTAAACATCTGAAGTAACCCCCCCCCCTCTAGCCCTTTCATGGACAAATGTAATAGTGAATAACCCCTTTGTTCTGAATCCCCCGCTTTCCCTCTTCAAACTGAGCAAAATAATCCAAAAATATCCTAACTCAACTGATATTTTGTCGATTTCTGGTGATGTTTTGTCAATATATCGTGATATTTAATTTGGAAAAATTGCAACTTTTTGGGGCAATAATATCGTGTAATACCCCATTTGTTAAGCCCTAGACATATGTTATTATTTTGTTTATTATTGGGCACTAGGTGTCGGGACTGTGGACTTTGGACATTATTATTATTATTGTTGTTTAGTTGAATAACTACCTCAACATGGACAACTAACGAGAATGGTGAGCCATGGATTCCACTTGTGAGGGAGTTGGGGACTAGGAATCGTTGCTCTCCCTAACATTACTCTTTGGACCCTATTTTTGATTATTTTGGTTTATGGAGGTACTTTTGAGCCCTCTTCGATGTTTGATGGGATCCTCTTGGCTAGTGCACCCTCCTTGGCTATTCCAAGCCTCTTGTGATGCTCCTCATGTGCTAGTGCACCCTCACTGGCTATTTTTAACCTGTACTCCTTGAAAAAAAAGTGTAACTCCCCTCTCTATTTCACCTTTTGCTATTCTAGGAAAGGGAATCTCTAATTGTAACCTCCCTCTCATGAATTGAGTAACCCCCCAGTAAGTTTGAGTTACCTCTCTTGGAATTGGAGTTACTTCATTGGGAATTTGAATAACTATAGAAGGATTCGAAAGGAGCTCTTTCATTCTTCTTCTTTCTCTCTTGAGCTCTCCAGTGCAGGGGAATGCTCTTTTGTTTGGGAAATACATGCTATCGAGTAGGATATGCATTGTATTGTTGAAGATTGAAGGCCTTGTAATGAGGTTTGAAGACCCTGTAACGGGAATGGAAGATTGACTGTGCAGAACACAACATGAGTCCTTGTCCCATTGCTTGTCCCTATCCGAATCTCTGCAAGTGAAGCCCGACGGTGGATGGTGATGTTCTGAGGGACTTGTGTAGTGAAGGGAATTCCATTGAACCAGGTAGTGTAGATGGAAGGGAAAGTTTAGATGGAGAAAGGTGTAGTTGTGGTTTTTGACAATGTGAAAAGGGCGCAACCATATGATTCGGTTTAGATGTTTCTGAGCATTTCTGAGTTGTGAGACCTGTTCATTACGTCCGGAGTGACGTTTCCACTCAGGAATACTTTTCGTTTCAACGAAAAATGTTTCTGTCTAACTAAGATATGGTCGTTTTGGTGTGCCAGGGTTTTCTTACAGTGTTGAGAAGGGCGCAACCATACCTTCTAGTTCATATATTTCTGAGCATTTCTGGGTTGTGAGACATGTTTCATTGTGTCCGGAGCGATATTTCCAATAGGGAACACTTTTTGTTTCATTGTAAAAGCTTTCCGTATGACTGAGATACAATTGTTTTTGTATGGCAGTGTTCCCGATGTTGAGCGCACCATGCCTGTTGGTTTGAGAGTACCTCTCCTGTGGATCTATGGCCTCAGCTCGGGGGTGACTTTCATGTTGAAAGATGCATGAGCATGGCATTTCTATGGGAGGGTGGAACATTTCCTTGTTGAAGCTAGTTGCCCATGATTAAGATGAGTATTTTATTATATGATTGTTTATTGCATATTCGAAAATATATGTGCTTATAGATCTGATTTGCTTATGATTTGCATGGCTATAGGTGATAGCCATTGAGATCTAATGTCATATGCTTGTAGATGACATCTCCCATATCTTAATTTGTTTATGTTGATATGGCTATGGTTGGTAGTCAGTGCTAAGTATTTTATTATATGTTTATTTACTGTATTTCTGATGTATATGTGCTCTTGGACCCGGTTTGCTTATGGTTTGAATGGAAGTAGGTGACAACCATGAGATATGATGTTATTATTGTTTATATGGTTGTAGATGGTAGTCCTTGTTATCACTTATTATGTACCATAGTTGGATTATCTGAAGAGCCGCCATATGACAAACATGATAAGTGTTTGTGTTCCAGTGTATCAGATAATCCATCCTTTGTGCTCAGCCAGTTTTGGTTAGTCAGTTTGTTGTTTATCTTGAAATGACCATGCCCCACGGGGTTTTTGTAATAAAAGTGTGCTAGTAGGGTTTGAGTGACTCGGTCACCCATGACTGGTTTATCAACTAAGGTATTCCAGGGAGTTTTTTACCCTGACCAATTATACTTTGCCTTCGGCCGAGATATAATTAACAAAGTTTTCTCCCGCTTCCTCCAAAGCTGGAATGCCCGATTTTGAAATTCTGGCCATGGGGGGTTATTAGAGTCCAACTGATGAATATGAACCTACTAGACACTTTGAGTCAAGTCAGTGGTCATTTCCTAGGTCTGTAGTGGTTTTTAAACATTGTTGGAAAAAAATTTACCGGACGCGTTGGACGGTTAATTATTTTATTTTTTAATAATTAATTTTTCCATAGTTTAAATGGAAAAATTCAAATTGTAATATGTCAGTCGTCCGAAGGTGTTTTTCAGTGATTGGAGGCTTAATTCCTAAGCCAAAAATCATACTTAGACCCCGGACACCTTTATTCTAAGTTTTGGATCATCATTTGGCCACTTAATTAATAATTCCTAAAAAAATCAATAAAGAGGATTATTAATTAATTAAATAAAAATAATAATAACTGGAGATGATCCAATTCTCTCTAAAATAATCCAAATTGGATTATTTCAATGGCTAAATGACATGGCACAAGGCATTAATGAAGTTTCCAATCATCTCAGTCATCATTCAGTCAACTATCTAGTCACCAACAGTGATCTCCTTCAAGTGAATTCACCCACCTGCATGCAGAAGTCGAATTGGGTGAGATGGCATCAATTAATTGGTTGATTGATTTGCATTAAAGCTTATGGTAGGTTCCCTACTTGATTAATGGCTTGGTTCCTTATGAGGGCAAGTTGCATTCATTACAACTCAAGAGTTTGTCATGCATGAATGCCCACACATTCCTCATCTCCCTCGCGTCAATCTAGGGTATGGGCTCGAATATTACACATGGCATTGGTTCATTTGATGGTGAAGCTTCCAAGATAGGGATGGGGGGCGCCTTGCCAAGGTGGAGGCCACCTCCCCATCCACATAGATTGCAACTCGAGTTGTATGGTGGGATTAGCACTCCAAGCTACGTATTGATTGGATTTAGATTGGATTAGATTGGGAATTCGACTTTAGACTTGTGCCTTTGGCTCCTTCTTTGCCAATTCGAATTAAGGTAGGGGTTTAGCGTAGTTTTGTTATATAAGGAAGGCATTGCCTCCTCTTTTCTCATGGATTCTTGTGCAAAGAAACTCTGGTGAAATTGTAAGCACTCTTTTGTTAGGATATTTAGACACTTAGGAGTTAGTTAAGATCAACTTGTGTAATATATCCGTTAGGGATAGTGTGTTTCTTTAGTATGCATTAGTATGCATTTGTAAATACTTAATCTGACGGTCACGATATGTTCCCGACATAGAGTGATCCGACGGCTCAACTTCTCTTATATCATACCTAACCTTGATCCGTGGCTTAACACCCAATTGGTCCATGATCTATATTTAAAGAGCATGGAGGGTCATTGTTTAGTTGATCGATTATGAAAAACTCATTTGTAACTTTCTTTCTTTGCATAATAAATTGTCCCGTAAAAGCTATTTGGCCGAGGCCGTGAAGTGTTTCCCTCAAGAGGGTTTAAACCACGTCAAAACATCGGTGTGTTGATCTGTGATCTGTTTGTGTGAAGTGGTTGCTCTTGGTGTTCGGTCCTTTGGTAGTACCCTGTGTACCCGAACATGGTATCAGAGCTTTTATGAAGAGCCGCTTCCGGTTATGATCTAGATCCTGAACTGTTGTTGCCGAAACTTGAAAGGGTTTCTGGTTTTGGTATTTCTGTGCATTTCTAGGCTGTGGAAGGCGTTCCATTGCGTCCGGAGCGTCGTTTCCATTGGAAAATAGTTTTCGTTTGATCGAAAACGGTTCCCGGTTGCTCCAGAAACACGTATTTCATCAGATGTGAAGGTATAATGTTACAGTGACGCATTTTTTTATTTTCTATTTTTAAAAGAAAAAAATCTCATATTTTATCATTTTTTACTGTTAGATTTTTTTTGGGTTCGGATTGTTGCTTTCCCGTCTACGTATGCTTTTTGCCATGCACCTTGAGCGATCTCGGCAAATCAGAAACAGAAAGGGAAAGGGTTTTTCTCGGCTGTGTATGCTCTTTGTCGTGCACCTTGCGCGATCTCCGCAAATCAGAAACAGAGAGAAAACGTAGACTTTCCGGGCAAGCTAACAAGATTTAACTCCAGAAGTGGAAAAGTTTTTTTTGTTTCGATTTGTGGTGTGTTTTGCAGGAAAACAAGCACGCAAACCGAGCAAGAAGAGTAAAAAAAAAAAAAAACCCTTCATCATTCCCATATTTTACATACCTTTTAATCTAGCTCACTTGGTTCAAAGTTGTTTATTCCTTATTAGGTCTTGAATTCAAGTATTAGGAAGTTACTTTTAAAATAAAAAGTGCATGCAATTTCTATTTTCAAGTTACTTTATTGTAAAAGTGCATTTCACTTAAATAATAAAAAATAAAAATACAAGTAAGTCACTTAAGTTCTTTTTTATTGTTGCACTATTTAAAAGTAATATCATTGTAAAAGTGAAATCACTTATTTTACAAAAATGGTTCACTTAAAGCAACTTTCTTGTAAAGTGATTGTCAAAAGGTTCATCTTGGGAAAAGGGAGGTTCTTTTTTTTGCTGGACATTCTCTAGCTGCCACGTCACTATTGGGGACATCTTCAACAGTTTCTTTGTTCAAGCATAACTTCATCATACAGAATCAGTTTTCAGTGCCGTTTTTTTTAAACCGCCTATTTTTTCGAGCTCTTCACATCTAGACTATTGGTTTATGCTTTTACAGCCATTAATTTACAAATATGTCCACCCCTTGTGATATTCTACTTAACAGTTCCAACTATTTCTCATGTAAATCTCGTATGGAGGATGTTCTACGAAGTAGGGGACTTTTTAGAATTACCTTAGGGAAAGAAATAGAACCCACTGATGATGATAAGAAAATAAAATGGGCAAATAGATGTGACGAAGCTCGTGGATTGATTGGGAGGTCAATCTCTACTGATTTGCGATTCCACATATCTGGAATTGATGAACCTGATGTTGCTTGGGACAAGTTGGAATCTGTGTTTGGTAAACACAATGAAATTCGAGGTCACCAACTCGAAAATGAGTTGATTTCATTAAATCCAAGTGACTTTTCATGCATTCAAGATTATTTATCTAAGTACAAAACTCTTAAACTCTTATGTACAGAATGTAAGATTAAGAAGGAAGACAAACAATGCATTTATCATATTCTTTCCAAACTTGAACCTGCATATTCTGTTTTTGTATCTACATTTTACTCCATGAAAGAATCCTTGAATGCAGCTAGCTATCAACAGCCTAGTCTTGAATCATTTTGTGATTCCTTGATTAGAGAGCAAGATAAACTCATTCATCTTGAAATAATCAACAATGCAGATACATCTGAGAAAGCCTTATTGTCGCAACAGAAAGAAAAGTCCAAGCCTCCCAAGAAACAAAATTTTCGCAATAATAAATCAAACAAAGGTCCAAAACCCTCTCAATCAACTCCTTCTTTAAAAAATGACAAAGGATCCAAGCCAAAAGGCAAGAAGACTGAGCGTCATTGCAACTATTGCGGAAAAGATAATCATGATGAATCTAAGTGTTTCAAGAAGATGGCAGCCTTGGAAGCAGCAATGAAGAAGCACCACATCAGCCTAGATTCGCCTTCAAAATCTGCCTCTCATGGACATACATTTCGTGCTTCTGGTTATTCTTATAATGCATCTTCTTCTTCTACTTCAAATGAATGGCTCGTTGATTCTGGAGCATCTTATCATATGACTAAGGATTAAACCATCTTTTCTACTATGCATGAATGTAACACCAAACAAATATTTGTTGGTAATGATAGATCTCTAAGTGTTGTAGGAGTTGGAACAGTTCCAGTAGATAATGGTCATTTTAGTGATGTACTATGTGTTCCAAGAATTTCCTGCAATTTGTTATCAGTCTATCAGATCACTCATTCTGGTGAAGGTAAAACTGTGACCTTTACACCTCACTAAGTTGTAATCAAGGATTTTAAAGATCCTCAATAGGTCCTAGCTACCGGAATTGTTGATAATATTACCAAGTTGTACAAGTTTAACAACTTTGGGTCATCACCTTTCCCTTCAGTTTTTGTTGCTCATAGTGACAACTTGAGCAAACTTTGGCATGAGCGATTTGGTCACTTAAATTATCGCTCATTGCAACAACTATGTTAGGATCACTTAGGAGTTAGTTAAGATCAACTTGTGTAATATATCCGTTAGGGATAGTATGTTTCTTTAGTACGCATTAGTATGCATTTGTAAATACTTAATCCGACAGTCACGATATGTTCCCGACATAGAGTGATCCGACGGCTCAACTTCTCTTAGATCATACCTAACCTTGATCCGTGGCTTAACACCCGATTGGTCCATGATCTCTATTTAAAGAGCATGGAGGGTCATTGTTTAGTTGATCGATTATGAGAAGCTCATTTGTAACTTTATTTATTTGCATAATAAATTGTCCCGTAGAAGCTATTTGGCCGGGGTCGTGGAGTGTTTCCCTCAAGAGGGTTTAAACCACGTCAAAACATCGGTGTGTTGATCTGTGATCTGTTTGTGTGAAGTGGTTGCTCTTGGTGTTCGGTCCTTTGGTAGTACCCTGTGTACCCGAACATCTTTTGTTTAATAAAATATTTTCGACTTTGGAGGTCACTTGCATTGGCTCTTGGCATTGTGTTTTCATTCTATGATGAAGTAATATCTCTTTCACCCTACTCCTTGATTTTAAATTTCGATTATTGGATGCTTATTAAAGACTAACAATCTAGTACTTAGGCTTCTAATCGAATTTGTTGTTGGGTGTTTGTGTCTTCAGGTATTGCATCTAGTAGAATTTTTTGGCATCTAATACCTTCACTGTGCAAGAACTCCATTGTTGATGATTTTTGTTTGCAGAGTTCAAGCGGTTTCGATCTTTCTAGCCTCATCCATCAAGCTATAAAGAAACACTCTATCAAACTTTTGGTTACTTGTTACTTGGTCCTCTTCAAGTTGTGGATTTTTTAAAGATTTATCTTTCTCCAACCTTGAACCTTCCCATCAAGTCTATTTTGTTTTCAATAGGCTTGACCTTGCCTTGTTTTTCCTCCTTCTAGTCTCCTCCTAGTTTCGTCTTTCCCTCCATCTTCTAGCTCTCGTCCTCCTATTTATCAAAGCCTTTTTGCCTCTCTTACCTTGCTCTCGTCTCCCTCCCTTTTTTCTAGCTCCTCCATCCCTCATCTCTTTTCGTTTTTCCCTTCCTTGCCTCCTTCTCGTCCTACCTTTCCTCCTTGTTCTCAAACCCTCTTCCTTTCGTTTTTCTCCTTTCTTCTCTCCTTCTTCCCTATCCCCTCTTCTCCTAGCTTCCATTCCTCTTTTCGTTTTGCTTTTGGCTTGCTTCAAGCCTCCCTTTCGTCCACACTCTAGTTCACCTTCCTTTCATCCTTTTCGTTTGCCTTTAGACCTCTTCAAATTCTTCCTTTCGTCCCTCCTTGAAACATTACAAAAACATATAAAAACAACAAAGGTTTTTGTTAAGAGTTAGTAGTTGCATTCTCTTTCAAAGTTGAATAGTTAGATCCTTTCTTATTACGTCAAGAGGCGCTCTACAGCCCAGTATGGGGGAGATCTTGTGAGTCGAGTGTTTGTCGAGTAACAAAATAATACAAAGTAAACAAAAAAAGAATAATACAAAGTAAAAAGTAAAAATGAGACTTAAACTAGAGACTTTACTTTTTACTTTTAATACAAAGTAAAAAGTAAATATGAGACTTTAGAGTGTTTGTCTAGTGCTTGTCCAGTAACAAAATAATACAAAGTAAACAAAAAATAATAATACAAAGTAAAAAGTAATAAATATTATGTCAGCCATAAACAAAAAAGAATAATACAAAGTAAAAAGTAAATATGAGACTTGTTATCACATTATATGTTGGCAGCAGGTTCCATATTGCGGACTGTGCGGCCGAGGACCGCACAGTACTTTTTTTTCCAGATCAGGAGATCAGCCACCTCAGACGAGGCAGTTTTGTTCAGATTGCCCCTAGCAGACATATCAGAGGGGACAGGCAGTTGGACTTACCATCTACCACAGGGTTACCTTTCCTTGCCAGGCTTTGACACAAGCCCATTTGAAACAGTTGCCTAGCCTTGTTCTGATCGAGAGTATCACAGTACAGTGCTGGTTTATTATGTGCCCGGATTCAACAGAGATCCAGCTCAGATACAGGTTCAGTAGCAGCAGGTATATGGTGCAGCAGGTATTGCATATATTGATTATTGCTCATGTTATAGATTAGACTCTTTTATACTTGCTAGTACACTAACTTTGCATGAGATGATATATTTGGTGATCTGCTTATGATATGATATGTTTGGGCCTTTGGTGATGTCAGTCCACTAAGTGTCGTAACTTATACTTAATGGGTTATTAGACCACCTTATTTGGGGCCGGCCCTGTATAAGTCATGTGGGTCAAAGGGTTATTAGACCACCCTATTGGGGGTCGGCCATGTGGGTCAAAGGGTTATTAGACCACCCTATTGGGGGTCGGCCCACTCAGCATTATGTTATGTGGTAAAGTTCGAGCCTACATGAGTTAGGTAAAAAGGCAAGTCAAGTCAAGTATAAATAGAGTGCGGGAGGCACTCTATTTACTCACTCACTTCTCACACATGCACTCAAGGAGGAGTGGCGCACTTATGGAGGAGGAGGATCTGCTGCTAGGTTATGGCTATTTCTCTTGGTTGGTTGTATCATTGCTCTATTTATCTCTGAGGAAGTTATTGGGGTTTTTCACCTTTATGGTTTTACCCAAGTAAATCTTTGTGTCTCTTGTGTGCTTGCATTATTGTCTCCATGATTGATATGCTGTAGATATGCTGTACATGTTGTTCTCTCAGTTAAGATCCTAGATCAGATTGAAGTAAATTCAGAAAATTTAACATGGTGATGTCAGTCCACCCCTCCGGTTAGACATATGTATATGCACGCTGAGTCATGTCCTATATATTTGGCTTACACTTGATCACTTAGCCCCTCGATAGCTAACTTTAGCACCATTATCACCTTCTCCACCCATCTGACTCATCCATGACACTTCATCCCCAACTTGGATTCTGATTTGTGATCATGAGGACCCCCTTTCCCCACTAATCTCTGAGTTTGCCATGACTCCCTGTTTATTGTGCCTCGGCTCTTTAGTGTGTGAGATACACGGTTAGACTTGGGATTTGCTCCTGTCGGTTGCCCCCGATGTTGCAATGCAGTTAGGATTGTGTAGCCTCACCAGGTGCTCCCCACTTGTCGATAAAGCTTGTATTACCCACCCCCGTTACCTTTGCAGTATGAGCACCATGTTTATATCTTTTGAGATATGTATGTGGCCCAAGAGGGCCATGAAGAAATGAAGAAATGAAATGTAAATCAGGCTAAAAAGGCCTCTATATGTAAAATCTAGCCAAAAAAGGGCTAAGTATGAAACTCATTGTAAAATCCATGCAATGTGTTTATGAACACACATGGATTCTGGTCAGCTATACATGTCAGCATTTGTAGTAGTTATTCCTCACCTAGTCCTGCGGGACAAGGAGGTGAGAAGGAGTAAGGGACAAGCTCAAGATTGCCCCCTAGAGTCTCAAGTTACGGTTTCCCGGACACCTAGTTTAGCGACTCTAGAAAAGAACCTCATGGAGTCTTTGGATACGGATGTGAGTTGTGGGATACTTGTTAGATGGCTAGTGGTGGTTTTCCTGCACTATACCCATTTGTGAGGCACCGCCCTTCCCCGTGTTTTGTCATGGCATACTTATCTCAGTGGACCCCGCTTTCCCGAGATGTCTAATGGTCACATGATCTTTATCCTCGTCCTCCCATATCTTTTACCTTGTTTTCCACATCACCTAGAGTCAGCAAGGTGGTCAATTCTAAGGAGGTGTATAGCATCCTAGTCTTTTGGAGGTGGTGGGCCCACTTCACCAGGGCCTTGTACTATTTCGAGATTTAATAAATTTTTGATCACCATGTTATCATTTATTGCTTAGTAATGTACTAACTTGTTTAATTGAGCCTTGTCACCTCATGCTTGCATACAGGTTTCAGCTAGCACTACAGTTGACCAGATTTGACTTAGTCAAACTGGGTTGACTAGGCCAAAAATGGGCCCGAAAAAATGTTGCGATTGGAATTTCGATTTCGATCATTTATTATCTACAGGGGTTCCATATGAGCATGCAATTGGCGTAATTGCAAAACATTGAACCAGTTGAGAGATTTTTAATTATTATTGGTCAACTTTGACCTGTTTTAATTAAAAATCATGGATTTGGGGAAAATATTGCCAAAGTGATGGATCGGGGTCGTTCGAGTGGTCATCCCTACTACTTTTGGGGTCCACGATCACATTGTAGCAAACGGTTCGGCAATCCGGGCAATAAAAGTGGGTCAAAAGCCCAAATTTCTTCTTCAGCCATATAAACCAGCAAAAAATACATGGAATTCAGAATTTGACTAAGGCAACTATAGAGAAATGGCAAAATCAATGGCTGGCATTGGCAAAGGTCATAAGGTAATTTTGGTATGTTTTGACATTATATTTCATGGTTGTGGGGCCCTCATTTAACCAGCTCACTAGCGGACGAGTTTGCCCATAGAGGGGGCGTTTTTTCCACTAGGGGAAATTCGACTTGGTTGATTTCATGGTTATGTTGTTGTGTGGGGCCCTTATTGTATTGGTTGGGGGGATAAAACATCCCATAGACACCCCCCAACTCCACCTTGTATTGTTGTATGGCCCACAAGGGCCCCTCTCATCCACTAGTGCGCTCTCTTGGAGCAATTCACACCCCCCACTTGGGATTCATCTCCACCATTCGATTTTGTGGATGGGAAGATGATCTCAACCCTCCATTTTGGGGGGAAACCTAGCTTGAGAGTGAGCCATCTCTATAAGAGAATGGACTCACCTCTATTGTAGCTCTCTTGGCATTTTTTTGAGTTGGAATAGAAGAGAGACTTTGCTGCTCTACTTGGCTCTTGTGTGATAGCTTCTTGATGTTGTAGATTGCCATACTATCTTGATGCACTAGTTGTAGTTGGTGTATGATTTCAGCACTGTTTTACTCACCATTGTTTGCAGCAAGCTCAAAATCTTAGAGGAGGGCGCCCCATTTGGCTTCCACTGGTGCTCCACTCTCCGGGTTGACCACAAAATGGAGTGTTTTTGCTGTTTTCAGTCAAGCATTTCTCTCATTTTTATTTGTACTATTGTAGATACCATTTGTTTGCCAATACTAATTTGATCTATTGTCTATTAGTGTTTGCAGGCAAAGAGGATGAGTTGGTGGGGAGAGAGCAAAATCGATTTCAGCTGGGACTTCTCCAACCGCTTCAATTTGATCTTTGGGACGTATCAGCCTCTTCAAAATCATAAATATCAGTCATTTCCAAGTAGGTGCAACTTCTTTTCCCACATTTCAATTTCTGAATCTTGTTCAAGAGAGAACCCATATAAAATCTTTAAAAATTAAAATCTTTAATTCCAACCGTTAGAATTAGTTTATTTTGAAAACTCACAAATGATTTATGCTTAAAAGCCTATATCCTGAGTTTCATTTGATTCCGACTCCATATGCCCATAGAACCAAGCACTAGTCTACCACTGATTTCGCCCTACCTGAGCAAACTGTCAAATCTGGTTTTTGGGTCGATTTTGGGGTTATGGGTACTCTTTAATCTGCTCCGTAGCGTCATTTTACCCTAGAGTACCAAGTATCAGTAGCTGGAAATGCTTATAAACGTTTTTTTTTAACTTCCCTAGGTCCATTTTTCCACTATTTAATCCATCCCCCAGGGCTGTTAATTTCATCTACTTGCTGGTCTGTTTTTTGCGTCTTAAATCAGCCATTTAATCCAGTTATAATCACTAGAAGATGTATTTCAATTGCTGGCCATCTCTGCCATGTATTGATAAATCATAATAAGCCTCATTCCCCATAAGCAGGGGCCCTAAACATTCTTCTAGTAATTTTATGTTCGCTGATTTAATTTCCAGCCTTTTATTTCCTCACTTTATTCATCATCTGCATGTGTGATCAGATCTGAACGTGTCTTATCTAGTACATCTCTCCATCCAGAGTCTCGATTCCACTAAGGCTGGAAGAAAACTCGCATTTAGTCATCCATTCTGTCTCTTGCTTTGTTTACTTTTTGGGTTTGGGTGTCTGATTGTTGAGTGGGTCTCCCCCCTGACTAGGCCAAGTGCCTTGTCTAAAGTGACTGCAGCCTCGTCCAGTGTGACTTCTGTCCCTTGGACAGAGGACCTGACTGCTGTTGGTTACACCTTCCTGGTTGCTCATCCTCTACCGTCCCTATTGGGATATCCCTCTACAACAACTAAAGTTTGTGTGATAACAGTTTTGGCGCCGCTGCCGGGGAGGTAGAGGCCTATCCCGTGGTCTTGATCGAGTTTGAGTCTTTTTGCTTTTTTTATTTTCTTTTTTTTCATCATTGCACTCATACTTGAACTCTGTTGGCTGAATTTTATTTGCATAATTTATTGCAGCCAACATTATTTTTGTTCCACTCTCCACTTCCCCTACGACATCATTTTTACCTTCGGTGAACAAGGTTCCAAGTTCACCTGGCGACTCCACCCCACGGCTCCATTGGAGACCGAACCCATCCACTACAACCTTCGTAGTTTAGAGCATTCTGACACTTTACATGCGACTCCACTGGGAACTCTTAAATTGACAAATCAGAATGGACCCAGATGTTCTCCTTGGCCTCTCACAAACCATAAAAGAATTAAATGAACGTGTGAATAGATCTGAAAGGAGACACAAGGAAATAAATGAATGGGATGCACAATCCCAGTATGGGTATGAACCTGAATATCTTGATGTTTGTGATACCCGCGATGCCCCTCATCACTCTAATGGAATCTTTTTCCTATCCACCCCTAATAGATTGATAAGTCAACCTGAATCTTGTCAATCCCAACCAAGGATTTTTAGCCAAAATGGTCAGTCGAATTATCATATTAGCCAATATCAAACCCAGCCGAGACCTTCGATAAACCATTCTCGCCCAATTCAAGCAACCAGAACCTTTAGAAAACCCAAGCCATCCCCTTTTGATTTTTCAGAAATACATGGGGCACCTCATCTTATGCCAAATGGATACATCAAGAGGTTGCCTCGTTTTTATGGAAATGATGGAACACCTATTGAAAGTCATTTGGATGCCCTTTGGGACAATATGGAATCTCTGGGTGCTCACGGTGAGGATGTCTATATGCGAGCCCTTGGTGCGTCCCTAGTAGGGGATGCCTATTTATGGTTTGATAATTTAGCACCGGGATCCCTCACCGGGTATGACATGTTCATGAGGTTGCTAATAGGTAAATGGGGTAAGAACATTGATGAGCCTTTGGAATGTCAATCTAACACTGATTGTGTCATGAATGATGATTATATTGATGATCTGCTTTCTCGATTGGATCACTCCTCTCCTGAGATGTTCCAAATCATGAGTGTGTCTACAATCCATAGGAATGTCGCAGAGTATCTTGAGAACAATGCTGCAAAATCTCATGCGGAAGTTAAAAGAAACATCAATCGAATCATACGAGATACTTTGTTACTATTACTTGAGGCAGTTGCAGACCGAACCCTAGATCTAATTCACCTTTCCATTGGTGACTCCAGCAAAGGATCACCAGAAGAGCAACTTCACAATCATCACATGGTTGACAATTGTCCTATTCAATGTTCAAACAATCCGAATGTTGACCCAGATTTTAATCATCTCTTGGAAGAGGATGTGAAAGGTGAGGATTGTCAGATTTCATGTGAGAAACAATCTAGTGATCATCATGAAATTGAAAACCAACTTTGTGAAGTTGAAGGAGGTGAAAGCATTGATGAATCCATGGAAGAACAATCAAATGAGGATTATGTGGTGGAGGATCAATGTCACGAAGACGATCAGGATAGCAATGATGAAATGAGCAATGATTGTCCTTATCAGTTTGATTTCTCCTCCCCCGAGCCAATGGTGAGTGTGCCTTTGATTCAGCTCCTAAATGAGCCTTCAATCTATAAGAATGTAGTAGAGTATTTGAAAAATATAGGACATGAATCTCATGATGAAGTTATGTATGGTAGTGAGCAAGTCTCAACCCCTCAAGATTTTGACCTTGATATTGACTTAGAAGGGGAACTTACCAAAATCATACAAAGCACTTTGTCATCTTTACCCAAAGAAGGCACAAATGAAGAAAGGGATTCCATTGATCATCAAAGACAAAATTCTATGGTTGAGCTTTCAACCAGTGAATCCACTAGAGATTCTCTTGAGGGGCAGCCCCATAGTCATTGCTTTGTTAGCGATTGTTTAGGTCAATGCCCAAGTGATCTTGACCTTGTTTCACTTTCCAATCATACCTTTGAAGGAGAAGAAGAAAAGGAAAATATTGAAAATAATTAGACTTCTGTTGAGAATGGATCAAACGATCATCATGGGCTTGAAAGTCAAATGTGTGAAGATGATGGGGGTTTTAAAATTGATTATATCGATATACCTCCCTGTCAAGATGATGACGATCCGGTTATGTATCAACTCGACCTTGAGTGTTCTTTGTTGCAACCTATAAGATGGGATCAATGTCACAAAGAACCTTCAAACGGTGTCATGCTTAATGATGACACAATTCCCCGCTCTCTCCTTGATCAAAATGAAATAATTGGAAATATGGTCCAAAGTCAGTTTTGTCTTTGGGAGGTTGATGTTAATGTTGATGATTTCTTTCACAAAAGTCCTTTCTCTCATGTGGAATTGGGGATGACAATTTTAGGAAGTGCTAAACAAGCCTATATGTTTCAATCCTCCCTCCCATCCCAACTCACAAAGTCAATGCCTCTTTCTAACTTATGTTTGTTGCACAAAGGGTTCGGTAAGGAGCCTATAGAATGCTTAGGGGTTGATGGTAAAACTTCTTACTTCATTTTCCAATCATCTTGGGTTAATAATATTTTCCAATCAATAGCCTTGCTGCTTGGTTGACTGAAAAGCTCTTCAAAGATCATTTTCACCTCTTTGCAATTGTTGGGCAGCAAGTGAGCCTAATTTTGATCTTGGGTTTGTTACAATCAAATTTGCCCCCATTCGGTTCTCTCATCTATCTTGGGATAAAAGAACTTGTACATGCGAGCCACATAGATGAGGGAAACAACATGTCTCAAAGAGGGTTGAGTCGAGTGTTATATTATTTTCTTACATCTAATTTAAAAGATAACTCGCACCATTTTCATGATCCTTTTTGCCTAATGATGGATGTGTTTTGCGAAACCCAGTCTCAACCTCGGCATGATTCCATTTTGCACCCCTCTAACCCTTTTCCAATCTATGAACAACTCAAGAGAATTTTGATCTTAAACTCATTAATTCTTAATCCAGTCTTGACTTGTTTTGCTAAACAACATCGAGGGAGAACTATTGATACATTAGATGAGTGGTTGCATTGGATCTATAATTTTACTTAGTATTGCTCTATACTTGTTAGAGTAGGGTAGGTAATTTGAATAAGCTCTCGTGAGTAGTAGTTAGTTGTCCTTTGGTCTTGCTCTTTTTCCTTTCTTACCTTTGGCCCGCCTTTCTTTTATGATTTGTTTGTTTTAGCCTAGCTTTCCTTTCAGTTATCCTTTTCACTTTATTACACCTCCTGTGTCGGCCTAATAAAATTAAATGCTGTGGAGTTAATTTGATTGATATATCATTGTTATCAGCATTATCATTTTGTTTACTTATCTGGATTATTACACATGTATATTGTGCGGCCTGACATGTGGTCTGTAGAGATTGGTATATCGTCAGCATTTTACAGGACTAGGTACATATTGGTGATGATGCATAGAGCATGCTGGTGCATGTACGTTGATGATGATGAGAGGGGTTCTACGGACCAGAGATTCTATGGTTCTCAAGCACTCTCTCCCTTAGAGCACTTGTCCTAGCTAGAGCCCGTGTTATCACATTATATCTCGGAAGTAGCTTCCATATTGCAAACTGTGCGGCCGAGGACCGCACAGTACTTTTTTTTCCAGATCAGGAGATCAGCCACCTCAGACGAGGCAGTTTTGTTCAGATTGCCCCTACCAAACATATCAGAGGGGACAGGCAGTTGGACTTACCATCTACCACAGGGTTACCTTTCCTTGCCAGGTTTTGACACAAGCCCATTTGAGACAGTTGCCTAGTCTTGTTCTGATCGAGAGTATCAAAGTACAGTGTTGGTTTATTATGTGCCCGGATTCAGCAGAGATCCAGCTCAAATACAAGTTCAGTAGCAACAGGTATATGGTGCAGTAGGTATTGCATATATTGATTATTGCTCATATTGTAGATTAGACTCTTTTATACTTGCTAGTACACTAACTTTGCATGAGATGATATATTTGGTGATCTGCTTATGATATGATATGTTTGGGCCTTTGGTGATGTCAGTCCACCCCTCCGGTTAGACTTATGTATATGCACGCTGAGTCATGTCTTGTATACTTGGCTTAGACTTGATCACTTAGCCCCTCGATAGCTGACTTTAGCACCATTATCACCTTCTCCACCCATCCGACTCATCCATGACACTTCATCCCCGACTTGGATTCTGATTTGTGATCATGAGGACCCCCTTTTCCCACTGCTCTCTGAGTTTGCCATGACTCCCTGTTTATTGTGCCTCGGCTCTTTAGTGTATGAAATACACGGTTAGACCTGGGATTTGCTCCTATCGGTTGCCCCCGATGTTGCAATGCAGTTAGGATTGTGTAGCCTCACTGGGTGCTCCCCACTTGTCGTCAAAGCTTGTATTACCCACCCCCATTACCTTTGCAGTATGAGCGCCATGTTTATATCTTTTGAGATATGTATGTAGCCCAAGAGGGCCATGAAGAAATGAAGACTTGAAGAAATGAAATGTAAATCAAGCTAAAAAGGCCTCTATATGTAAAATCTAGCCAAAAAAGGGCTAAGTATGAAACTCATTATGAAATCCATGCAATGTGTTTATGAACACACATGGATTCTGGTCAGCTATACATGTCATCATTTGTAGTGGTTATTCCTCACCTAGTCCTGCGGGACAAGGAGGTGAGAAGGAGCAAGGGACAAGCTCAAGATTGCCCCCTAGAGTCTCAAGTTACGGTTTATTGGACACCCAGTTTGGCGGCTCTAGAAAAGAACCTCACGGAGTCTTCGGATACGGATGTGAGTTGTGGGATACTTGTTAGATGACTAGTGGTGGTTTCCCTGCACTATACCCATTTGTGAGGCACCACCCTTCCCCGTGTTTTGTCATGGCATACTTACGTCAGTGGACCCCGCTTTCCCGAGATGTCTAATGGTCACATGATCTTTATCCTCGTCCTCCCATATCTTTTACTTTGTTGTCCACATCACCTAGAGTCAGCAAGGTGGTCAATTTTATGGAGGTGTATAGCATCCTAGTCTTTTGGAGGTGGTGGGCCCAATTCACCAGGGCCTTGTACTATTTCGAGATTTAATGAATTTTTGATCACCATGTTATCATTTATTGCTTAGTAATGTACTAACTTGTTTAATTGAGCCTTGTCACCTCATGCTTGCATATAGGTTTTAGCTAGCACTACAGTTGACTAGATTTGACTTAGTCAAACTGTGTTGACTAGGCCAAAAATGGGCCTGAAAAAATGTTGCGATCGGAATTTCGATTTCGATCATTTATTATCTATAGGGGTTCCATATGAGCATGCAATTGACGGAATTGCAAAACATTGAACCAGTTGAGAGATTTTTAATTATTATTGGTCAACTTTGACCTGTTTTAATTAAAAATCATGGATTTGGGGAAAATATTGCCAAAGTGATGGATCGGGGTCGTTTCAGTGGTCATCCCTACTACTTTTGGGGTCCACGATCACATTGCAGCAAACGGTTCGGCAATCCGGGCAATAAAAGTGGGTCAAAAGCCCAAATTTCATCTTCAGCCATATAAACCAGCAAAAAATACATGGAATTCAAAATTTGACTAAGGCAACTATAGAGAAATGGAAAAATCAATGGCTGGCATTGGCAAAGGTAATTCATAAAGTAATTTTGGTATGTTTTGACATTATATTTCATGGTTGTGGGGCCCTCATTTGCCCAGCTCACTAGAGGACGAGTTTGCCCATAGAGGGGGCGTTTTTTCCACTAGGGGAAATTCGACTTGGTTGATTTCATGGTTATGTTTTTGTGTGGGGCCCTTATTGTATTGGTTGGGGGGATAAAACATCCCATAGACACCCCCCAACTCCACCTTGTATTGTTGTATGGCCCACAAGGGCCCCTCTCATCCACTAGTGCGCTCTCTTGGGGCAATTCGCACCCCCCACTTGGGATTCATCTCCACCATTCGATTTTGTGGATGGGGAGATGATCTCAACCCTCCATTTTGGGGGGAAACCTAGCTTGAGAGTGAGCCATCTCTGTAAGAGAATGGACTCACCTCCATTTTAGCTCTCTTGGCATTTTTTTGAGTTGGAATAGAAGAGAGACTTTGCTGCTCTACTTGGCTCTTGTGTGATAGCTTCTTGATGTTGTAGATTGCCATACTATCTTGATGCACTAGTTGTAGCTGGTGTATGATTTCAGCACTATTTTACTCACCATTGTTTGCAGCGAGCCCAAAATCTTGGAGGAGGGCGCCCCATTTGGCTTCCACTGGTGCTCCACTCTTTGGGTTGACCACAAAAGGGAATGTTTTTGCTGTTTTCAGTCAAGCATTTCTCTCATTTTTATTTGTGCTGTTGTAGATACCATTTGTTTGCCAATACTAATTTGATCTATTGTCTTTTGGTGTTTGCAGGCATAGAGGACGAGTTGGTGGGGAGAGAGCAAAATAGATTTCAGCTGGGACTTCTCGAACTGTTTCAATTTGATCTTCGGGATGTATCGCCCTCTTCAAAATCAGAAATATCAGTCATTTCCAAGTAGGTGCAACCTCTTCTTCTCCCACATTTCAATTTCTGAATCTTGTTCAAGAGAGAAAACCCATATAAAATTTTTAAAAATTAAAATCTTTAATTTCAACCGTTAGAATTAGTTTATTTTGAAAACCCACATATGATTTATGCTTAAAAGCCTATATCCCGAGTTTCATTTGATTCCGACTCCATATGCCGATAGAACCAAGCACTAGTCTACCACTGATTTCACCCTACCTGGGCAAACTGTTAAATCTGGTTTTTTGGTCGATTTTGGGGTTATGGGTACTCTTTAATCTGCTCCGTAGCGTCATTTTACCCCAGGATACCAAGTATCAGCAGCTGGAAATGATTATAAACGTCTTTTTTTTACTGCCCTAGGTCCATTTTTCCACTATTTAATCCATCCCCCTAGGGCTGTTAATTTCATCTACTTGCTTGTCTGTTTTTTGCGTCTTAAATCAGCCATTTAATCAAGCTATAATCACTAGAAGATGTATTTCAATTGCTGGTCCATCTCTGCCATGTATTGATAAATCATAATAAGCCTCATTCCCCATAGGCAGGGGCCCTAAACATTCTTTTAGTAATTTTTTGTTCGCTGATTTAATTTTCAGCCTTTTATTTCCTCACTTTATTCATCATCTGCATGTGTGATCAAATCTGAATGTGTCTTATCTAGTACATCTCTCCATCCAGAATCTCGATTCCACTAAGGCTGGAAGAAAACTCGCATTTAGTCATCCATTCTGTCTCTTGCTTTGTTTACTTTTTGGGTTTGGGTGTCTGATTGTTGAGTGGGTCTCCCCCCTGACTAGGCCAAGTGCCTTGTCTAAAGTGACTGCAGCCTCGTCCGGTGTGACTTTTGTCCCTTGGACAGAGGACCTGGCTGCTGTTAGTTACACCTTCCTGGTTGCTCATCCTCTACCGTCCCTATTGGGATATCCCTCTACAGCAACTAGAGTTTGTGTGATAACAAGACTTAAACTAGAGACTTTAGAGCTTATGATTAGGTGGCTCAGGTATTGCACTCAAGGAGCTATTCAAGGAGAGGTTTGCACCTCGGGAGATTTGATCCCTCTCGGCGCTTGATAGAGCCTAGGATTTGGATCTAGCTTGGTCATAGTTTTGCATTGCATTTGTTGATAGATTAGATATTGCTTTTTTGGTAGTTGCATTTGCATCATTAGATCTCATCTTCCTAGTTAGCTTGCATTTTATTTCTTAGTCTTAGATCTAGTTTGAAGTTTGTAGTTTCCATTTCTAATCTCATTCAATTGAAAAGCTTGCATCCAAAAGTATTTGATTTTTACATTTCTAGATCTAACTAGTTTCACTTTGGTTGTTTCATCTAATGCTTAATGGGTGCTCTGAAGTGATCTATCTTGTGTAGGTACTTGGAGGAAGAGAGAACCAAAGAGAAAATCCAAGCTTGAAAAGAAGAATCAAAGAAGGAAACATTTGAAGTTTGAACCAAGGAGAAGAACCAAACCATGAATGTCATTTGAAACGAACCATTATCCTTTGTACAAACTCATAAGAGTTTTCTCATTACTTTCCAAGTTTACATTTCTCAAAGTCCTTACAAGGGTTTCATTCCCAAAGGCATTTGTACTCTCTTAATAAAATAAGGCTAAGTGGGATAAAGCCTCCCATATTTGGTTTTTCTTCCCCATTTGCGGAAGAGTGTCTTGTGTGTTCTTAGCTTAGATTTGCTTTAAGTTTTTAGAATAATTTCATTTGTGCTTAGAACTTTAATTGTTAGTTTCAGTTTTGACTTGAGAAGTGTCTTGGGATTTGATCCCAAATGCCGCATTGACCTTGCGTGCTTCTTCTCTTTCCCCACTGTGTACTGCGTATGCCCAGCTAGCTGGAAATTTCATGAACAGTGTGTAGAAGTCATTTTTGACTCCTTTTTGCTGGATTAGTTTCATTCTGTTTTAGAACACTAGCTAGTCTAGTTTCCTTCTTTGCAAAGTGAAAGCTATTTATTAATTGCATTGTTTCATTTTTATCATTTGAGCTATCATTGTGTTCTTTGCTTCAAGCTTCTTGTCTTCTAAAAAAGAACCAAAGACTCTTGAACTTGCCATAACACAAGTCAAGAGCACTCTCTGTCGGAGAGCATAAGCACTGCATTTCCTTGCATTCATCATATAGATTAGTTAAAGTCTCTTGAACTTCTGTCATAAGACGAAGTCAAGAGCACTCTCTGTCGGAGAGTTTAACTGTGTGCTCTAAACTTAAAACATTTCAACTCACATTCCCCCTTTAAAATTTATCTCGTTGCCTTCCATCACTTAGTATGCTTTGCCAACCCTAAAAGGTTGGACTCGTACTCAGAACGGTGATTGGATTTGTTAATTTTGCAAGTCATAACCATAATAAAATTTTCACCCCACAACCAACGAACCGACGTTGTTATTTCGAGAAATACTCAGTGTTAGATTATGGTAACTTCGGGATGTCCTCAATGAATCAGATGCCTTGCATGGAGGGACATTAGTACCATAGGCATCAGGATGGAGTGGAGAGTGAGATACACTCTACTCAGTGGCATGAGCCCAGCAGGGGCTGCATGCAGAGCTTTAGGGGAGATTGACCTATGCATGCATGAGTTTTGCATGACCTGCCAGCATTCAGTGAATGCATGCAAAAGTGACTTTTTGCATGCACCGGGAATTAGGGTTTTGGCAAACCTAATTCATCGGTGAGATTATTTATAGAGGCAGGGGGTCCCCAAATGGGGTTACTCAGTTGCATTATCAGAGAGAGATACTGCCAGAGTGAGGAGGGCGAATCTGTCCATGTGGGGCGACTTTCTGAGATAGGGAGGAGTTGCTGCAGGAGCTAGGAAGGTTAGATCTAAGCTAGATCAGTGACCTTCAGTTCCGGAGAGACTAGATCCTCAATACTGTGAGCTGAGAGAGCTCCACAGTGTGATTAGTGATCAGATTGGAGGAGGCCGAGTTTGCTTGGAGGAGGACGTTTTTCTTGAGGAGGAGAAGCTCGTTGTGAGCTGGATCGACCGAGTTGGAGTTCGAGACTTTCAAGATAGCCTTGCCTTGAGATTCATATCACTTGAGGTCTCAAACTGATACAGAGGGAGTAGTGATCTCTGTATCAAATATTTACATGGTATCAGAGCCTTGGTAAGGGTCAGGGTGGAAGTCATTTATAGATCTGCAGTGGTGGTGGCTAGATCTGAGATAGATCTAGTAGATCTGTGGAGATAGAGGCCAGATCTACCAGATCTGAACATTCCCGTTCAGATCTAAGTTATAGAGGTTAGATCTATCGAATCTGTGGTATTGAAGACTAGATATGAGATAGATCTAGTAGATCAGTGACGATAGAGACTAGATCTACTAGATCTGAGGAGCAGAGCTTAGATCTGAGGTTGTAGAGGTCAGATCTATTGGATCTGCTAGTTTGGAGGTGAGATCTGAGATAGATCTTTCAGATCTGGCATGAGCAGAGTCCAGATCTGTGCCAGACATATCAGATCTGAAGCATAGTGTTCAGATCTATGAGACCAGAGTGCAGATCTGAAGAGCAGTGTTCAGATCTGTGAGAGCATAGTCCAGATCTGAAGAGGAGAGTTCAAATCTGTGAGTGCAGACATCAGATCTGTTAGGATAGATACCAGATCTATCACATCTGTGAGTTCATTGGTTAGATCTGTGATAGATCTACCAGATTTGTGATCAGGAGAGATTCTTGTTCACTGTGGGTTACAGTATTTCAGTTTTGCAGAGTTATGGCCACTAGCTTGAGAGTAGAGTACAGGTTGATGGGCAAGCCTGTATGTGGGTCTAGGGAGACCTTGGATACAGTTTCAATATTAGTGACAGAGAGAGAGCATGATGCTTCTCTCAAGATGACATTGATAGAGGAGGAGCGCAGATCTGCATATCAAAGTGCAGCAAATGTAGCCAGAAAGTCTTCCAGTTCAGAGGGAGTAGCTGCAGCAACACATGATGTGTTTGATCCTGGTGGATGCTTCTCCAGCAGTACCTTCCTCGCTGAGAGGAAGTGTCAGTACAAAAATGTGCATGAGATATGCATGTGCATGAGGTCTTGCATGATGCATGTGCATGAGATATGCATGCTCATGAAGACTAAGAGATGGTTGATTCAGGATGAGCAGGTGGCAGCAGCGGAGGAGGTTGATGAGTTCTCTTCTCGGTTTGAGAAGGAGTTCTCGCTGGCCACAGCTCAGTCAGGACATGATAGTAGCCCACTAGAGATTCAGGGTGATCAGAGATGGAGAGTGGACAACACTCTCAGCAGTCATATGACAAGAGTGCGAGATGCATTCCTGATCCTAGAGCATACGACAGTACAGTTGACTTGGGATGGTCAGGGGGTTGACCATTTAGTTGCTAGAGTGGGCAGAGTGAGATTTTTGCTTGACCGTGGGGAGCTCCTGGAGGTTTCAGGAGTGTTCTTTGTTCTAGGACTGAGAGGGAGTGTTCTCTTAGTGGCAGCATTGGCAGCTGCAGGATACCCTGTAGTGTTTCACAAGGATCAGTTCTTCACCTATCCTAGAGGAGTAGACCCAGTGTTGATGGGTCACAGGATTGATGGTGAGTACTTGGTTCATGGACAGCCTACTTCATGTACATCAGGATGGCTGAGTGCATCCTCTTCAAATTCAGAGGGGGATGATGGGCGAGATGCTCACAGCAGAGATGAGGCTAGGAGGAGTGGGCCTGTTCAGCAGATGGGTCAGCGAGAGGCTCACCATGATGAGGATCAGGGCAGTGATTGCGGAGTTCCGATGGATGAGCGAGATGCTCATGACAGTAATGAGTCACAGGAGATTGAGCCTTTGGGCTCATATCAAAGGGATGAGCATGTTGCTTATGCAGGCACCAGTCAGAGAGTGAGCTGGTATGACATGGTTGAGATGGACTTAGCTCAGGAGAGAGCTCAGTCAGTTCAGTCAGTCCAGTTAATGCAGAGATAGAGGGAGTTGACTTACAGAGCTGAGTCAACTTAGGGTCACAGGTAGATGGTCTACAAAGCAGTAGATCCACTTGACAGAGGTCTTCAGGGTTGGTTACAACAGCAGAGACTCAGAGGGAGTCTGAGTCAAAGTGCAGTGATAGACTCAGCAGTGGTTGATAGAGGGGCTTCATCAGAAGCCACACATATGGAGATTGTTCAGCGTTCTTAGATCAAAGGGCAGCAGTGAGAGGCAGATCAGCTAGATCAGAGTCAATAGCAGCAAATTTGATGGATCCAGGTATCGATGCTAGGACTTCCCTCGTTAAGAGGGAGTGTTAGATTATGGTAACTTCGAGATGCCTTCCATGACTCAGATGCCTTGCATGGTGGGACATTAGTACCATAGGCATCAGGATGGAGTGGAGAGTGAGATACACTCTACTCAGTGGCATGAGCCCAGCAGGGGCTGCATGCAGAGCTTCAGGGGAGATTGACCTATGCATGCAAGATTTTTGCATGACCTGCCAGCATTCAGTGAATGCATGCAAAAGTGACTTTTTGCATGCACCAGGAATTAGGGTTTTGGCAAACCTAATTCATTGGTGAGATTATTTATAGAGGCAGGGGGTCCCCAGATGGGGTTACTCAGTTGCATTATCAGAGAGAGATACTGCCAGAGTGAGGAGGGCGAATCTGTCCATGTGGGGCGACTTTCTGAGATAGGGAGGAGTTGCTGCAGGAGCTAGGAAGGTTAGATTTGAGCTAGATCAGTGACCTTTAGTTCCAGAGAAACTAGATCCTCAGTACTGTGAGCTGAGAGAGCTCCACAGTGTGATTATTGATCAGATTGGAGGAGGCCGGGTTTGCTTGGAGGAGGACGTTTTTCTTGAGGAGGAGAAGTTCGTTGTGAGCTGGATCGACCGAGTTGGAGTCCGAGACTTTCAAGATAGCCTTGCCTTGAGATTTCAGGAAGGTTAGAGACGATTGGAGCTCAGATCTGTTGAGATCCGGAGCAGTACGAGCATTTGACATCCAGAGGAGGAGGGCGCACTTGTGCATGCAGAGATGGCCGATTTCATCAGTGGGTTGTCTTCAAAGTGAGCGGATCAGAGTAGAGTGATCGAGGGAGGGCAGATCAGTCAGACACTTGATCAGAGCACTCAGATCCAGATTGGCAGTTAGGGCACACTCCATCAGTGCATGCATCAGCTGGATGCATGCAAATCAGGGTTTTCCCTAGTCAGAGGGATTGAGCTACCGGTTGAGGTAACTCTGTATTGTATCTTCTTTCATACATCTATATGCTATGGGCTCGATATTGAGAAGATAGCCCCCTAGTTAGTTGGTTTCTCTCGAAAGGGTTCCAGGGTACATCTGTTGTCTATATGATTGCTTTATGTGTTAGTTGGAAGATGCAGGCCTGGTTATTTGGATCTATGTTTATGAGTATGTACTGACATAGAGATTCATATCACTTGAGATCTCAGACTGATACAGAGGGAGTAGTGATCTCTGTATCAAATATTTACACTCAGGTAGTGGGAAAAGTTCCTAACTAGTGGCGCCGGAAATCACCGTTGTCATAGAGTTCTAGTACTGGTTAAATCCACTGGACTCCTAGCCGAAGAATTTTGGACGGTCCGTCATGTCACCAAGGGGAAGCCACTGAAGGTATATTTTTTCAGTTGGACGCATACCTTGCTTTTTCAGCAATAATAATCAAGAACATCCAAAACACTTTAAAATTTACCAAGAACAATTTCAAAACGATCTCACGAACAATCATCACTGAGACTTACATTTTCAGCATCACAAACATTTTTTTGACTCCATTTGGCACTGGTCTATAAAATCTTTATGTATCATCTTGATCTGGACCATTAGTCGTTGTGCATTTTTCAATTATCTTGTGGATGCTTACTTAAATTTCAAAGTCAAAGTATATTGTTCGTCTTTAAATTGTATCTTGTAATTTGCAACGTGGATTGCGTGTTTAATTGTGTTTTCATCATCATTAAAACTCCTAAACAACACTCATCCACATCACCACATACAAAAACACTTAAAAACACAGAGCCATAGAAGCTCTTGTTAGGGACAATCCCCCTTGGCTTCGTTAGGAGTTAGCCTAAACGGAGGAGCTAGGATTCAGGTGACAGTACCTGGCTCATTGCTTGCCCCCAAGGCCACACTTTCCCCACTTGTAGTGAGGGAACAACTTTCGAAAGATTTCTGCTGCTGGTGTGCATCTCGGTGGACAACAGTCCTCATATACAAATTTGTTTATGTTATTATGGCTGCAGGTGGTAGTTAGTAGATCTGGTTTTTAACATTGTTAATATCTAAGTTGCCAAGGGACGTGGACAGGTGCGGGGGCAGGGACGCTACTTTTTGAAACAGGGTACTTGGGTTTGTCGGGGTACTGTATATATATATATATATATTATTAAATTATAAATTTTATAAGTAGTTGTAACTTTTAACAAAAATAAATAAAAAACATATTTGACATTTCCTATGTTGCACAAGTTTCTGGAATGCGGGAACGTAGGGAACGTGGGTACGAGTATCAGATACGTCTAAAAGTTTCCCCCCAAATTTGCAGGAAACGACAGGTTGGGAACGGCAATAATATATATTAAAAATATAAAAAATATTTAAAAACATATGAGAAGAAAAGAAACATTGACACAAACCAGATGACTTAGCTTATCCCTCATATTATGGTTGTAACTGGAACCTCTTAGCAAATGGAAATAGAAATAAAATCAAGATTACCATCCATGTCATTGATTATATAATGTAGACTCTTTCTAAAGTGGGGACTTTTAGAAGCTATAGTCCCTATATTTATGGCTATATGTATAGAGTAAGTTTCAGTTTTGTGTCAACTATGATTAAAATGTAAATTAGAATATTATATGTTTACAAGACCTTCAATCTAGGGTATTTGTAAAGGTGTATAAATAATCAAATTTAAATTATTGTAAAATAAAAATCAAGATCATTTATATTTAAATGTAATATATGAATTTAGTTTTAAAGTAGGATTTAAAACTATTTCCAATTAGTTAAAAGTTTATTTTTGTATTCATAAAGTAAACAGTAAAATGTATAAATTTACTTTCTTTTATTTAATATGTAAAAAGTCAAAATAGATTTACATTTATTATTTATTAGCGCACCAACTCGACAAGGTAGCATGAAATAGACTTTTACTGTAACTTGGTTTTGTAGAGAAAAAATTCAGAGTCAATCATGTATATATATGGTTGCTAGGAAAGAGGAATGTCGTTCACAACCTGCGTGGCAATCATGAATGCGTGGAAGCTCCTGGTGAGGGAAACGCGCACAAGAAAAAGTCCCCAAGTTCCCAATTTTAGAGGGTAAAAGTTCCTAGTAAGTTCCCAACCAACTTGAACAGTTCCCACTAGATTTGGCAAGTTCCCAAGTTCTTTGGAACGTCGGAACTTCGGGAACGAGTTTCGTAAAAGCCGAGAGCGGTTCGATTTCTTCAAGTTCATAATTCAACGATTCATCAATGTCAATGATCATTCATTCAACATTCAAATTGGAACATAAGTTACATAACTAAAATTTGATATCAAGTGGCAGTTCTATTAATATTATGATTTCATTGTCATATATATACTATATTCAAAATTTGCCAAATGGCATTTGAGTCTTTGACATTTCTAGACATGAAATATGAAAATACAAAATTCCGGAAAGTAGAACACTGTGCTAGTGAACAATGGAAAAGTTAAAAGATAAATGATTTGGCTTCATCAAGCCATGTCATCAACATCCTCAGGATCAATGTCATCAGCATCACTGAGGTCCTCTGTCAACAGGCTCTCTAGGTAGGTGTCACTCTCAAGTGCAGGCTCCTGCTCATCATAAAATTGGAGGAAGCTCAACAAGGCCATTTGGCTGTACCTCCTCGTCCACACATATAACATCATCTATGTGTTGGTCCCCGCTCTTGAAAGGACCCTCCTTGTACCCTGAAGTTAACCACCTGTCCAAGCCTGCCGTAGCCTACTGCTCTTGCCAGAGCTGAGTAAATGGAGAGTCATCGAGATGGAGAGGCCCGAGAGGGAGATGGAGGGCCCTAGCAGAACTCTGAGATGAAGAGCCCGAGCTATCTATGTTGTTGTGTCGCACTTCCGCCGCATGAGAACATGTTCGCCGAGAAGGTAAGATGGGAAGGACAGGGAGCAAGGTAGGTAGATCACTAATAGGTTTTAATTTTAATTTTTTATTTTTATGTAATTTTTTTTAAAAACGTGACCCATTGACCCTAAATCGAGGTTGGCGAACCCGCGGTGAACCCAAAATCGGGGTTTGTCGTACCCTTTTGCACTACCGCACCCATTTTTTTATGCCGACGTCTCGGGTTCATGCGGAAAGAACCCAGTTCGTTTGGGTTTGTCGATGGTGAACCCGAACCTGTACCGGGTACATCGGTTCGTGAACCCGGGGCGAGGACGTGTACCCTACCCCTGGGTACGTGTACCCATGCAACTTAGGTTAATATGTTTGATTGTGGCTGCCTGTAGATTTGTTTGTTTACATTGTTTATGGTGGTTTGCAGGCCTGATTATTTTAAAGTTAAATGGCTGTAATAGATCTGATATATCATGCTTTAAATCATGTTAATAGCTTGCTCAGCTCTGGATGCATTTCATGCATGCATTTACCTTGCATAACATGTGAATTGGGGAATGATCTGCATTATATTCTTGCATTTTATTTTAAAGAGGCTGAACATTTTATTTTATGGGATTTTTGGCATGCTAGCCTAGCCTTAGTTACCTTTATTCCACTGTCAATTACCTTGGTTCAGCCTTCCCCTTGGGTTCCCACGTGTCCTTGGTCTTGGTTTAGGAGCTGGGGACATCACATATCGCCAAGCTGAGAGAGTCACAATATATCATGATGTCGGCAATAATTTTGCGATATTTGCAGCATATAATTAAACCCTTCCAAAATGAGCTAAAATCTCTAGTAGAGACCTGATGTATTATGTTCCAAAGGTTTAATTTATGCACAGGAGTAATGGTCATGTCAATAATAAACCATACCTAATGTCATACATCTATACCTAACCTCTACAAAAGCCTCAATCACCAAATGTCCCAATCATATATAATATAAATTAGTAATGTACAAAGAATTATGATAACAAGTTGATGATTACAAGACTTATTTTGAAAAATGCAAAGATTTATTATTGTTTGATAAGTACTTCTGATATGCTTAACTTATTGGAATAAGGAATGATGATATACAGTTACGAACAATGCATTTGTTATTGTTCAAAATAGGGTGTTTGTTCTAACTTCTATGCAACTATTTTTGTTGCGTCTTTGAAGCTTTAGAAAATTCGAATCAGGAAACATGTGCATTTCCCATATAACATGCAAAGATTACAATCTTACCTGTTGTGGGAAATCACCATTCTCCATTTGTGAATTGATAAGTACAACTGCTGCCCGATGAAGAGGTTCTGAATCCCTCAAAGCCTAAGTTACTCCCAAAAGAAAAAAGAAAAATTTAGCATCACTGTAATGTTGCTTCAATTTATAATCCAGAAAACCATTTCAAAATTGCTTATCTATGAAATCTAATGTCTTATATCTGCATCAAGACAACCAGAAGTAGCAAAGTCAAATAAAGGTTTCGAATCACAGGATACTTGAATCCATCAGTGTGAGCCTGAACAAAGAAGATGAATGAAGGTTAAATATGTAGTGATGTTCACTTGCCTAGATGAAAAGGAGCAGGTATCTCTATTGAATGTGAATTCACAACTTTTTTGGCATGAAACAATGTTTGCAGAATATGAGTTTTGATATAAATATATGGCCTTATATTCAGTATAGGTTGCAGGGATGCTTGAGTTCAGGTTTCTTATCAACTTCATTTTTGTCAATGGTGGTGTTCCATTTTGAGAAAACTAACAGTAAAAAAAATTGCCATTTCAGTACAAATATGATAAAAAGCGTTTCAAGCTTAAAAAATGAGAAAAAATATAAAAGATAATCTTTAAATTTTTAAGAGGTTCATACACACACCTGGCCAGCAGAAATGAGAGCCAGCATAACCCATGCTGTCTGTACCAGGTGTGATCTTCCACCCTCCAATTGTGTATACACCTGATACAATAATGTTGATTTCATGCATTGAAAATTGACAAGTAAACTCATTAGTAGTTCCAAAAAAAATTGGTACACATTAAGGCACTTAATCACGTTACACTAAAACCTTCTCACAACAATTTTCTGAGAAAATACATCCTATGCATAAAATAACTCAACTAATGAAGAAAAGACCACAAGAAAGTTGAATATGACCTAAAGATAAATATATGCTTAAATTTTAGTTTGTAATTTTCATGAACTGTCCATGACCTAGCCTTGAATTCAGTTGTTGCCATATAGGGAAATTATGGTATGCCCACTTTAAACCACTTTAGTAGAACTTACCTGCCCTTTTGCAATGTCGAATAAATATGCATCAATTATGTCTAATGTAAGAAAGATAGAATTCCAAGGTCTACAGTCATCACATGGATATCCCAAACTAAGCAAGTGAAAGAATGTTGAACAGAAGCAATAAAAGTAACACCAGTTTGAATTTTACTTTCTAAATGGTTTTGATTTCCTCACTTGCAAAAGATTCCTATATTCCAAATATCAGTACTACTACTAATTACTCATTCGACTTGCTCTTTGAAACATTACATTATTAAGATATTAACAATGAGGAGAATGATCACTCCAATTGCCACACTCCACCCAAATTGGTTAAGGTCCAGCATGGTATAATCATACATTGGGCTTGTTAACCTCCAAATCCTTTGCAGTGTACCTGTTATCACACAACTTGTAGTTGTCCCTAAAGGTATCCCATCCGGGATGGTAGAGGAGACGGACAACTAAAGAGGTGACCCAAGAGATGCCATGGTTCCCAATGCAAGCTGGGTGTAGTTGTCCCTTAGTTCATTTTTCATTGCAGCAACAAACCTTAATTTCCTAAGTTAAAGAGAGACTTAAAATCTATTAAAATTTACAGGACCACTTGCACAACATTGCTATCTTGTTCACAATATTTGCTTCAAAGTACTTTATTTTCAGCTTAATATTGTTACATGCATCTTTGATTCTTTAAGTCGTTCGTTTTCTGTAAATCAATGCTTTATGTGATATCTTGATAATCTTGTTACAAGCATCTTACATTTATTTGTTCATTTACTGGAAATTGTTATATCTTGTTATACTTTGTAAGTGAATGAGTTAATACATTGGAAAAGTACTTGATAAGATTGTGACTCCATAGCCCGAGTAGAGACGACACTGGTCTTGTTGGTTAATTAGTTGTTTCTCTCTTACATACTTATTTGATTCATTGTTAAAAGGTTTGCTTGCCATTGAAATAATTGCATCACTGCACGTTGACTGTCATTTTCAATTTTCAGTAATTTACAACTCCCAAAAACAAAAGAAACTTAGTAATTAGGGACTACCTCCCTTGGCCTTTAGGATTTGTGGTCTAAGACTCTAAACAGAGGAGTTTAGGACCGAGGTGACATTGGGTTTTTAACTCATAGTTGCCCTCAGGAACACACACAGCGGTGGGGAGACTTACCCGTGTCCAAGTGTGTTTTAGGCGGCAACAAAGAGATTGGTTGGTTTCCATAAGGGTGAAGGTTGAAGATAAGGAGTTGGTGCCCATTGTACTAAATGGATTTTCCACATCATGGAAACAATTTATCCAGGGTATCTATGCTTGTCAAGACTTAGAAGATGCCCGCCTTTGAGAATCTTTGGGATGACTTTGTGCAAGAGAAACAAAGCTAGAGACTGGTTCAACAAGGATACTGAAGTAGAATACCTTGCCCTTGTTGGGAGGATGAGGTAGGGATGCAAGAATGAAGTACCCACAAAGGTAATGAAAGATGAGTCAAGGTTTTGAACCTAGGTAAGAAGGGTTTAAGTCATGTGAAATGTTTCAGGTGTCTATTGAAAGGACACTATGCTAGCAAATGTCTAAAGAAGAAGAAAGGGAAGGCCAAGCAACAACAAAATAAATCAGGAGTTTAAAGACTATCACGGGATTGAACAAGCTAGAGTCCAAGCTTGAGACCACCTTCTCCATTGTATCTTTCAAACAACCTTGTTTTTCCATGATGTTGGATGGCATGTGGATAGTTGGGCATTAAAAAATATGACTTATGATAGAAAGATATTCACAAGTTTCGAGAGAAAAAGGGAGGAATGCAAATGGTATGCCTTTTGGTGATGTTCTTGAGTTAAATGATGTTTTGTTTTTTATTGGTTTCAGGAATAACCTTCTTTCAATTTCTTGTATGATAGATTTGTTAGAGTTTGCACTTTCATTCAATGTTAACTAGGATCTTTAACTGAAAGAAAAAAAAGCACAACAAAACACAACAGACACAATAGTTTTCCTCGGGGAAACCATAAAGGAGAAAACCCCGCAACTTCCTCAAAGATAGATTCGTCACTAATACAATATCAAGCAAAATGGAAAACCCAAATATATGTCTTATGCATCTTCTCTCTTTCTCCCCAGCGAACTTGTCTTCTCTCTCTTGCTTATGTGAACTTGAGTGAGTGAGTGGCGTGTCCAAATGAGAGAGCAAATCTGTCTATTTATACTTTATGTTTGGGTGACCTAATTCCCAATTAGGTCGGCCTCACTAATCTGACTGGGCCAACTTGTCCAAGGGGACTTAATAATACATTTTACATTTGACCTTTGGGGGATCTAATGCTCTGACTTACAATGGATGTTTTACCTCAATGACCTTGCATGACTAGACATAATAATGACATCCCTGAACGGAGGACAAACATCTCCGACAGAGGTACAATAAAAATACAATAATAATATAATAATAATAAACAGAAGAATATCTTCCGAAGTTACAATTACAACAACACTCCCTCTTAACTAGGAAGGTATTCTCTCGCCACAGTCATCAACACTCTGGACACAAATTCTGGACAACATCATCATCATTGGATCATCTTCAATGCTAGAACATCATCGTCGCTATTACAGTAATCCTCATTTTGTTGATCATTGATTAGTGGCATCTCTCGAATCTATCCATCATAAGAAGTTCTACAGAGACAACCCTTTTTCATGTTGAATCTTGTGTAGGTCTTCATCATCTCTGCGAGCAAGCCATATCAAGTAGGTACATCCCAGGACCACACAATACATTGCCACAACAATCACCCTCATCTCCTACTATCATTTCATCGTATCCAAATCATCTCATCATGATACACGGAGCACAAGTCAGATGCACACCTCATGTCCAACAGACCACCTATGTCTCCCACCCAGTGGGTATAGCCTAGGAGCACCCCAGGTGCATGGCATCTCTCAAGGTGCATTACGTCTCTCAACGGGCATCCCGTGTCTACCAACATGGGAGCACAGTCAGGAGCACCCTAGGTGCATTACGTCCCAAGGACCACCTACGCCTTTCACCATGCGAGATCCTGCCTAAGCGCACACAAAGTGTCTTTGTGACCGGTGGACCTCTCAACGTCTCCAGCATGGGAGTACAGTCAGGAGCACCCTAGGTGCATTACGTCCCAAGGACCACCTACGTCTTCCACCATGCGAGACCCAGCTCTACATCTTCTCCAGCATGGGAGTACAATCAAGAGCACCCCAAGTGCAGTACGTCCCAAGGACCACCTACGTCTTTCACCATGCGAGAACTAGCTCTAGTGCATCTGCGTCTTCCGGTCTCATCACTCCCTTTTTCGAGGAACCTTGATCTGGATAACACCAAGCCTCTCTTTGAAGTACTAGAACTTCACTCTAGCTAACGGCTTGGTCAACACATCGGCTATCTGCTCGTCCGTCGCCACATACTGGAGCTTCACTGCTCCTCTTTGCACCATATCCCGGATATAGTGATACTTGATCTCAATATGCTTCGACTTGTCATGGAACACTGGGTTCTCGGACAACTTCACACAACTCTGGTTGTCACAGAAGATACAAGTCGCCTCTAACTGGAGATCAAACAAATATGACAGTAGCTTCTGAAGCCATACTGCCTCACAACTAGCCAAACAAGCTGCAACATACTCTGATTCGGTTGTACTCAGCGCCACGCATAACTGCTTCCTGTTAAACCAGGAGATCATACCGAATCCCATACTGAAGCAGCATCTTGAAGTGCTCTTCCTATCTGTGGCACTGCCTACCCAATCCGAATCAACATAACCACGCAGGTTAATCTTCTGATTCGCCTCATACTTGAGCCCACAGTCAATTGTACCCTTTAGGTACCTCAATATATGCTTTGTAGCAATCAGGTGAACATGTCTTGGATACGTCGGGAATTGACTCAGGGTGTTCACAACAAAGCATATGTCTAGTCTCGTGTTCGTCAAATACATCAACGAACCAATCATCTGACGGTACATCGTGGCATCAACTGTCTCTGATGAAGCATCACACAGTAGCTTCAAGTTTGATGCCATTGGTGTCGCCATTTCCTTGCAGTCCATCATTCCGAACCTCTTCAAAATCTCCACTACATACTTTCCTTGACCAAGGAAGATTCCATCTACACTCTGCCACACCTCCATGCCTAAGAAATAATGCATCATACCCGAGTCCTTCATCTCGAACTCTGCGGCAAGCCTCCTCTTTACATCTGCAATGAGCTCACCCTCACTTGTCAGAAACAGGTCATCTACATATAGCAGAAGTATCACTAGTCTTCCACCTTCAACCTTGAAGTAAAGGTTGGAATCTTCTTTACTCTTGGTAAAGCCTAAGCTCATCAAGAAACTTTCCATCCTGCCGTACCACGTCCTGGGTGCCTGTTTCAATCCTTACAAGGCTTTCTTTAACTTGCACACATGAGTCTGACTGTCATGTGTCTCAAATCCCAGTGGCTGCTCCACGTACACTTCCTCTTCAACTACACCATTCAAGAATGCTATCTTGACGTCCGTCTGGTGTACTTTCCATTTCATTACTGGAGTCAATACCAATATAGATCTGATGGACGTGTATCTTGCTACAAGTGCAAATGTCTCCTCATAGTTATGCCTTCCTTCTGGGAGAAGCCACGTGCCACAAATCTTGCCTTGTGTTTTTTAATGCTACCATCTGCAACATGCTTGATCTTGTAGATTGTTGATGTATATGTAACTTCAGAATCTATTTCACCTATGTATTTCATCTATGTATATTGTATTCCTATAGAGATGTTATTATTCCTCTATACGGAAGTGTCGTCATTTATATTGTACGTGTCGTAACTTATACTTGATGGGTTATTAGACCACCTTGATGGGGTCGGCCCTGTATGAGTCATGTGGGTAAAAAGGTTATTAGACCACCCTAGTGGGGGTCGGCCCTGTCAGCATTATGTTATGTGGTTGAGTTAAGGCCGACCTAGTAAAGGTTATTAGGCAAGTCAAGTCATGTATAAATAGAGTGCGGGAGGCACTCTATTTGATCATTCACTTTCTCTCTCACACACTCATTGAAGAGTGGCGCACTTGTGGAGGAGGAGAAGCTGCTGCTAGGAGGACTATCTCTTATGCTTGGGTTGTATCATTGCTCTATCTATCTCTGAGGAAGTTGCGGGGTTTTTCACCTTCTTGGTTTTCCCCGATGAAACTCTGTGTCTCTTGTGTGCTTGCATTATTGTGTCCATGATTGATATGCTGTAGATATATTGTAGATATGCTGTACATGTTATTCTCTCAGTTAAGATCCTAGATCAGATTGAAATTTCTGAAAAACTAACATAGATCCACTTTGAAGTCACAACAGACTTCCCTTCTAGTCTCAAAACTATCTCCCGAACATCATTCTTCATAATCGACTAGTACTCCTCGATCATGGCATCCTTCCATTCTTTCTTCTCTGTTGCTTCTTTGTAGTTGGAAGGTTCTTTATCAATGATGTCACATAGTAGGGCCACATAGCTGGAGTATGGTATGGGTCTCTTGCTTTCTCTGTGCATCCCCTCTGGAGCGCCATACTTCTCTGCATCTTGTAATGCTTCTCGTACCCATGTTGGTCTTCTTTTGTGGGAGTTCCTCTCACGAGGTAGATCTACAGGTTCTTGTGGTCCTGCCATGTCACGGTCTTCATGATCTCTGGAATCGCTTATTCCGTTGCTTTGTCTCTGACTCTAGTTTATTCAGATTCTTCAATCTCATCAATAGGTAGTTTTCTTGATTTGTTGTATGTTGAGTCTTCGTCGAATGTTACGTCTTTGTTGATGTCGATCTTCTTGAATCCTGGGACGTATATTCGGTAGGCTTTTGAAGTGTCGTTGTATCCCACGAATATTCCCTTCTTTCCTGAAGGATCTAGCTTGGTTCTCTTTTCCTTCGGGATGTGTATGTACACTGGGAAGCCAAATATCCTAAGATGGCTAACTTCGAGTTTCTCACCGGAGAAAGCTTCTCCGGGATTCTTGTTGCTTAGTAATCGGTGAGGAGTACGGTTCTGTACATATACGGTTGTCCTTGCTGCTTCCGCCCATAAGTGTATTGGAAGATCCTGGTCATGTAGCATTGCTTTTGCTGCTTCCATTATCATTCTGTTCTTTCGTTCTGCAATGCCATTCTGTTGAGGATTGTAAGGAGTGATCAACTCCCTCTTAATCCCAGATTCTCTGCATAGGTCCTTGAATTCTTCCGAGGTGAATTCTCCTCCATTATCCGATCGAAGGGTCTTGATCTTTTTCTCAGTGTGATTTTCAACCAAGGCTTTGAATTCCTTGAACTTGCTAAATACCTCATCTTTACTTTTCAAGAAATAAATCCAAGTCTTATGGGAAAAGTCATCTATGAAAGAAACATAATATACATACCCGCTTAGTGAGCTAGATGACATGGGACCGCATACATCTGAGTAAATTATCTCCAATATTCCTTTTGCTTTGCTTTCACTGTTGGGAAACGCCTTCTTTACATTATTTCCTTGTGCACATCCCTTGCAAATGCCTTCATGTCTTGTCTGGATTTCTGGAAGTCCTGAAACTGCTTTGCTTTCAATAGGTAGTGCTCTATACTGCACATGTTCAATCCTTCTGTGCCATAGTTCACTTGGTTCTATTGAGTCATGAACCAATGCTTGTTCAGGTTGTCCCTTCAACTTGTACAAGCCTCCCTCTTGCTCTCCAATCACTAATGCATCATCTATTGTCTTTCCTTTTGGCCACATTAGGACATGGCCATCAACAAATGCAACCCTCATTCCCTTTGCATCTAGTCCTGAGATGGAGAGAAGATTCTTCTTTAGTCCTGGAACATATAGAACATCTTTCATCTTCAAAGATTTGTCGAACCTAGTTTGTAGGAAGCTTCTCCACTTCCTTTGATGGGATATTGATAATCATCCCCAATTTTCACCTTGTGAGGTGACTCATGCTCAGATAGATTGACGAAGGATTCTTTGTATCCCGTCATGTGCTTGGATGCTCCACTATCTACAATCCAATCATTGCTCCCATGTGTGACAATGCCCGTGAGTGCTGAGATTAGGACATATTCTTCATCACTTGAAGAATCGTCTCTTTCTTCTTCTCTGGTTCTTTTCCTTATTGGTTCATCGTCTTAAGCGGTGTGAGCATGATGTCTCTTCTTGTTAGTCTTCTTGTAGAAGGAACCTTTGTTTCTGGGACAATCTCTGGAGTAGTGTCCCTTCTCATCACACGTGTAACATCTAATATTGGATACATCTCTTATGGGTCTCCTTTGTCTTCGTGATGGTTGTTCTCCTTCTTGTTGTGATGGTGGTCCTCCCTCTTGTTGTGGCTTCTTCTAGCGTGAACTGTGAGAGCTTGATCATCATTTGCTCCCATCTTTTCTTCTCTTGCTATTAGGCGAGCTTCTTGAGTGCATTCTTCCCATAGTCTGCTGAAAGTGATCAACTTCTTTCTGGCACATATACCTTGAAAGAAAGAGTCTCGTGATCTTGGGAGACCATTCAAGGTGGTCATAACGATCTCTCTTTCTTCTACCGATTCTTCAACTGCTTCAAGTTGTTCCTTGATTTGAGAGACCCTTGTGAAATAGGATTGCATGGTCTCTGAGTTTAGGACCTGTTATCACCTATTTTGTACAAATAGTTGAACTTCCGATGAGCCGCCAGTTTATTGAACATGATTCATGTTCATCATCAGCATTCAGAAGTTCAGAAGTCAATTTCAGGGCAATTTTGCCCCATTTGTAATAACTGCATGTTCATACCCCCATGGGGAATTTGTAAAAAGTTGGTCTAAACGGGGTCCTTTTATAAAAGACTCGGCTATCCGTAGGTTTAGCCATTTGGGGGATACTCTAGAGTGTTTTTTCCTTAGGAATTATGCGCTACTCATCAGTGGCGTATAATCCCCGAGTTTTTCACTCAAACCTCCAAAGCTGGAGTATTTCCCATGGTGGTCAAAACCTAAGGTGGTTATTAGAGTCTTGTGTCTAGAATTTTTTACGTGTTAGCCACATCGATTGAGTGGTATGAACATGCACTAAGTCCCCTAGGAGTTTCGTTGGATTCCGAGAAGAATAAATTTTTTCATAAATTAAACAATTTTTTAATGGTTTAATTAAAAAATGGTAAAAGCCTCATCTGGAGGCAGAATTGGGCGTGGGGATGCTCGTTTTGACGCTCAGAGCGTCCTCTTTACCCTAGCACCCTCGTTTGTCAGTTTTTGGGCAGTTACGTCACCCCAGGAGCAGTTTTGGCTAAAAATGCATCATTTTGGCTAAAAAATGATAAAATACACTAAAGGACAAAAAATTTAAAAAAATCAAAAATGATTTTTTAAACTTTGGAAAGGGTTAAATATGAATCTCATGAGGAGTACGATTCACTTAAAAGATATAAAGCACATGTTAAATAAAGATTAGAAGTGCGAATTGCTTTGAGAGGGTGACGTGAGCATGGCTCACGTGGGCTTCTTCACGTGGGAGGCTTCCATTTGTTTGAATGTTGGGCGAGATTTCTTATGGAGAGGGGCTCCACCTCTACAACTCCACCAACCAAACGCCATCTCTCCTTCAATCAACGCAAATCACCACTTACCTCCACACATGGTTCAATCACTCACACCATTCTCACATGGGGGGTTCAATCAACCGGTTGGCGTCTTGTGGTTGACTCGTTGTTAATTCCAATGCTGGATGGTGGGCTCTTGGCTTATGTGGAGGCCATGTCGCCCATTCCCATCTACCAAGATCCAGTTAAGCATTCGATCAAAACTCCAAGCTCTTCAATCAGGTGGAATTCGACTTCTATTTGGCTCTCTTGGATGCCAAGTTCGATTGAGGTGATTTGAGACTCTCTCATTGTATAAATAAGGGGCCTTTTGGCTCTCATATCATCGATTCTTGGATGTAAACTTACTCTACTATTTTGTAATTGCAAAGCCATTGGCTTAAGGAAATAAAGCGACTTTGGAGGTCCATATGTGTTGATGCTTGTTATAGGAGTGCTTCATCTATTCTAAGGTGAATTTGTGCTTGTTTATTGCTTGTAATTTCATATCTTGATCTATAATTTGCTTAGAAGGCTTTCTTAAGCCCATAGGATGGGCATTTGAGTTCAATTTGTCCATTTATGTTTAGTTTAAGTGTGATTTGGAAGGAGTAGATTGTAGTCGGAAATACTTAAGTCTTATACTATTCTAATCCCACTTTCATTATGCATACTATTATGATCAAGATGCGTTTATGAGTGATTTCTTGTGCAGATCTCATAGGTTGAAGAGAGGCTTGAGCTCGGTTGCATCTCTCATCTCTTCAAAGACCTATTTCCTAACATTTGTGTGCATTTCAGGATCTCCCAAAGTTGATCTCGAGCAAATATAGATTTGGCAAAAGAAGTGCTAAGTTCAAGCTTCCATCCCTCACAAAACTTCAAACTTTGGTTACTGGTTACTTCATAAGAGGCCCTAATTCTTAAAGATTCATCTGTTGGCTTCTTCTTTTCTTGCCTTGTTTGTCTTGCTCTCCATTCTTCCATCCTTGCTCTTGTTTCCTTCTCTTCTCATTTATCTCACTTCTTGCTGCCCTCTTTCTTCTCTGCTTTCTCCCATCTTTATCTGACTTTCCCATTGCTGGTTTTTTGCCTCATTTTTGCCATTTTTGGCTTCTTTTAAGTGTACCCTAGTGCGGCCACTTTTCCAAAGTGTTGGGCAAATTGTTGCCCCTCTTCTTCACCACAGTTTGGGCGCTTAACAGCCCGCTGTTCACCCCACTTTTTGGGCATCTAGCAGCCCATTGTTTGGGCACTTAACAGCCCACTGTTTGCCCCCTTTCTTACCCACAGTTGGACAATTTTTGCCCACTGTTTTGGTCCTCTCCCAGCCTGCTGTTGCTTGTTGTTTGCTGCTCAAGTTGGGCTCACTGTTTTCTTCTTTTCATCTCTGAATTTGCCTCTCTTTTGCCCACCTTTCTTTGGCTTTTTATTTGCTCACCGTTCCTTGTGTTTCACAGCCATCATCTTCTCTCCATTGTTGACTGTTTTCTCCTCTTTTGCAGCCATCTTTTGCTCACTGTCCGCTGCCCCATTCATCCATGTTTGGCTGCCTTCTCCATCCCTCATCTCCTTCCTTTCATCCATCTTCAAAAGCCCTATAAAAAGCACATAAAAAACAAAATAAAAGGTTTGGGTTAGTGAATTAGTAGTTTCATATTAGCTTGCATACTTTGCATCTTAGATCTATTTTCCTAGTTAGTGTTGCATTTTAGATCTAGTTTATATTTCCATGCTAGTAATTTGCATCTCATTTTTATACTTACATTTTAATTGCATCTAGTTTCATTTTTTGCAAGTTATAGATTAAAATAGTTTCACGTTTTATTTTCTTTGTGTTTTAACATTAATGGGTGCCTTGAGTTGAATCATTTTGTAGGTGCTTGAAGGAGAAAAGAACTCAAGAGTTTTCTTGAAACAAGAAGAGAAAAAAGTACAACTAAAAGGAGCATTGAGAAAACCAAGGAGATGATCCAAACCAAGAAGAAAAAATCAAAAAACACTCTCCTTTTGTAAAAGCCACTAAGGCATATTCCATCCTATTTTCTAAGTCTTTTTTCAGATGGTTGAAACTCCTAAAAAATATTGTACTTAATCAATAAAGTTTTCTAAGTGGGGTTTTTAATTCCCCACACCCAACTTCCCCCATTTGGGGAAGTCTTGCAATGTCCTTTGAAGTGATTTGTTTTTTTTTCTAGTTTAGTTTTCATTTGCCTTAGTTAAATTTTTGCATCATTTAGAAGCACTAATTGCTAGATTAGCTTTTCATTTGCTAGATCAGTTCAGTTTTTATACTTAGTGTTCTAATTGCTAATTGTTTATTATTTGATTAAAAGCTTTATCTTTCGATAATACAATTGTTTAAAGTAGAAATCTCTTGAATCTCACCAATAGTGGATCAAGAGTGCTCTCTATCGGAGAGTTGCTTTTACTTCGATTTTTTACTTACCCCCATGCTCTCCCGAGTACGGTCTTTGACATGAAAGAGATTCTTGGGTAGATTAGAGTTTATTTCCAGTACAGTACTTTGATTCCGTGCATCATAAGCCTCTTGAATCTCACCACAAGGTGGATCAAGAGCACTCTCTGTCGGAGAGGTCTGTGTGCTCTAATCAAAATTTTCAACTCACATCCCCCTTTTTAATAATTTATCTCTTTGGTTTCCAATCACTTAGTATGCTCTGCCGACCCTAAAAAGTTGGACTCGTACTCAGAACGGTGATTGGATTTGTTAATCTCATAAGTGATAACCATAATAAAACTTTCACCCCATAACCAACCAATCCGGAGTTGATCGATAAGATAAGTTCGGTGGGTAATCTCCTAGTTGGGGGCGCCGGGGTTCCATGTTCAGCCTCTAGTTTGCTGGTTAGCATTGCGCGACCTGGCTAGAGCACTAGGTGGCCCGACATGTCCTTGAACGGAGGCACTTGATACTATATTTTTTGGACAGACTTCCAGTACCTCGCGTATCGGTTGGAAGTACCCTTAGCCATAATAATAATCAAGATCATTGAAATTTACTTTAAAATTTACAAAGAACACTTGCAAAACGATCTCACGAACACACTGAACTCTTGTATCAAGCATCCAAGCACTCTACTTTTGACTCCATTGCCCAACGGATAAGGCACTGATTACTTATTTTATTTCAATTATCTATCTAAAGTGCATACTTTGAGTTTATTGTATTGTCTAAATTGTGGATGCTTTGCCTGTCAATCAGTTGTGTTTCATTTAAATAATCTTGCAAGTATATCTTTGTGTTGCTTAATCCCAAATTATTATAAAGATGTGATCTCTCATCATTAAAAAACTCCTAAACAACACCCATCCGCATCACCACATACAAAAAATACTTAAAACACAGAGCCATAGAAACTCTTTGTTAGGGACAACCCCCCTTGGCTTCGTTAGGAGTTAGCCTAAATGGAGGCACTGGGATTCAGGTGACAGTACCTGGCTCATTACTTGCCCCCAAGGCCACACCTCTCCCACTTGTAGTGAGGAGACAGCTTTCGAAAGATTTCCGGGCTGGTGTGCATCTCGGCGGACAACAGGACCTTCACATTCTTGAGCTAGTTCCTTAATGTCATCTTCCAATTGATGTTCTTCTCTTCGAATAATTTCGCCAAAGCATCGAACATCTCCTTGGGTGTCTTCAAGGATGACACATGGGGGATGCGATGATCTTTAATGGAGTCTGCAATAATTCTCTTGGCCTTGACCAAGTTCTGCTTGTGGATAGCCTTAGCCTCATCTCCCTCTGGTGCTGGAACCTCTTCATTAACATATTTGTCGAAATCATTTTCTTCAAGTACAAGAGCAATCCTATACTTCCATGCTCGGAAGTTAGTAGCTCCCTCAAGCTTATCCTCAAGCTTGGTATGGTGAGTCATTTTGAAATGAGAACCTCAAATGGAAATAGAAGAGATTTAGGTCTTACCAATTTGAGATGCCCAATCTGGTTCTGAAGCTGGCTAGCCTAGGGTTTGTTAGAGAAACGCCTAATTTTCCAAAGATGGAATTTTGAAATTCTGATTGGATGGGAATATGCGCTTCTGCAAGGCGAGTTGTCCAATGTACTCCTTTTTCCAAATTGATGGATAAAAACCCTAAAACTTGATGCCCTAGTTTTCCTCCCGGTAGTAGTGACAGGGCCAAAAATGAAAATTCTCGGAATTTGATTTTGTTGCCTCCAAAAGATGCGCCCTCCTAGGGAGAGTTAGCATAGCTCTCTTTTTCAGATGATATGTGAAGAGAAGACCTTGAACTAGGAAGCCCTAGTTTACCACTTCTGCACAATGCCTTCTTTTCAGGTTAGATCTGATACCATGTTAGAGTTTGCACTTTAATTCAATGTTTAACTAGGATCTTTAACTAAAAGAAAAACAAGCACAGCAAAACACAATAGACACAATAGTTTTCCTCGGGGAAACCATAAAGGAGAAAACCCCGCAACTTCCTCAAAGATAGATTCGTCACTAATACAATATCAAGCAAAATGGAAAACCCAAATATATGTCTACTGCAACTTCTCTCTTTCTCCTCAGCGAACTTGTCTTCTCTCTCTTGCTTATGCAAACTTGAGTGAGTGAGTGATGTGTCCAAATGAGAGAGCAAAGCTCTCTATTTATAGTTATACTTTATGTTTGGGCAACCTTTGGTATCCTTTTTGTTGCCCTCCCACATAGTTTCTTAGGTATCCTTCCAACCATTGGTTTACCCTCTCTGTTTGTCCATCAGTTTGTGGATGATAGCTGGTACTTGGAGTCAATTGAGTGCCTACCAATCTAAAAATTTCTTGCCAAAAAGCACCCATGAATCTACTATCTCTATCACTGACAACTCTTGGGGAGCCCATGCAATCTAAAGATTTCTTTGAAAAAAATATCAGCCACTTGTGCAGCACTAAAAGATGATGTAACAGCAAAGAAATGAGCAAATTTTGTCAACCTATCAACTACCACATAGATGCAATCCTTACCTAAGGATTTAGGCAATCCGGTGATGAAATCCATGGAAATACTGTCCCATTTTTGCTCCGGAATGGGCAATGGTTGTAATAGGCCGGCTGGACATGTAAGTTCTGATTTGTTTTGTTGACATGCTTTACATTCATTCACATACTTCTGAACATCTTCCTTCAGCCCCTTCCAAAAAAATCTTTGCCTCAACTGTCTATAAGTTTTGAAGATCCCCGGATGGCCCGCTAGTGGGGAATCATGTGCTTCTTGCAAAATTCGATACTTGAGCTTGGAGTTATGAACTAAATAAATTCTTCCCTTATAATATATCAGCCCATTCAAAATCCTATAATTATCATCCCCTTTGATTCCATCCAACACATCACAAGCAAATTTGTCTTTGGCATATTCAACTAGTAGCATGTTTTTCCAATCCTTGGCAATATCCATGAGAGAAAAGGAAGGCCTTCTTGACAAAGCATCTGCTACTATATTATTCTTTCCTTTGACATATTCAATATCAAAATCATAAGCTTGAATCTTGCTTACCCACTTTTGTTGCCTTTCATTTAGATCTTTTTGGGTGAGAAAGTGTCTTAGACTATTATGGTCAGTTTTCACCACAAACTTGCTGCCCACCAAGTATTGTCTGAATTTGGTCAATGCATGCATAATGGCCAGCATTTCTTTATCATAGATGGAGTAAAGTTTTTCATGAGGCTGCAACTTTCTGCTCTCAAAGGCTATGGGGTGTTGGCCTTGCTTTAGGACAGCCCCTATTCCTCTACCTGAAGCATCACATTCCACAACAAAAGGTTTAGTAAAATCAGGAAGTGCAAGTATGGGACAACTACTCATTACCTCTTTCATTTTTTTGAATGCTTTTTCAGCCTCTTCATCCCACTTGAAAGCATCCTTCTTAGTCAAATCAATGAGTGGAGAAGTCAACTTGGAGAACCCTTTCACAAATTTTCTGTAGTAGGTGCATATGCCAATAAAGCCTCTCAATTCGGTAATATTTTTTGGTGATGGCCATTCCAAGATAGCCCTGATTTTTTCCATGTGTACCTTCACTCCTTCTTGCCCAATAATGTGCCCAAGATACAGTAGTTCTTTCATCCCAAACTCACATTTTGATAATTTAGCAAATAAGGACTCTTCTTGCAAGATTTTCAACACAATCTCTAACTGTTGCAGATGCTCTTCCCATGTTTTACTGTAAATGAGAATATCATCAAAGAAAACCAAAACAAACCTTCTTAGTTGCTTGCAAAATATCCTATTCATACATGCTTGAAAGGTGGCTGGAGCATTAGTTAACCCAAAAGGCATGACAAGAAATTCAAAGTGGCCAAAATGACATCGAAAAGCGGTCTTTTGCACATCTTCATCTTTCATTCGAATTTGGTGATACCCTGATCTAAGGTCAATTTTTGAGAAGTATTTGGCCCCATGTAGCTCATCCATGAGCTCATCAATCCTAGGAATAGGATACCTATTCTTGATAGTCTTTTTGTTCAAGGCTCTAAAATCTATGCACATTCTCAATGTTCCATCTTTTTTCTTCACTAGCACTACTGAAGAAGCATAAGGGCTAGAGCTTGGTCTAATGAGCCCCAACTCTAGGAGTTCTTGGATAGCTTTTTCAATCTCATCTCTAAACCTTTTAGGATGTCTATAAGGTGGTATCTGAATGGGTGAAGTACCCTCCTCCAAAACAATACTGTGCTCAACCCCCCTATCTGGTGGCCTACCATGTGGAAGGTCTCTAAAAACCTTTTCATATTTTTGCAAAAGTTTCTCTATCTCCTTTGGGTGTTTGACAATATTTATAGTTGGCTTGGGAGATGTAATATGACATTCAGCAGCCCATTCTATATCCCCATGCCTCAATATAGATCTCATGCTATTGCAAGTCACTACTTGATTTGGATAAGTGTGTTGCCCTCTCACAACTCTTTGTACTCCTTTTGAATCTTGGAATTTCATTTCGGGAATTTGATAATTTACTGTATGCTCTCCTATTGAATACAACCATTGCACTCCCAAAACCACATTAGTATCAGCAACATCAACCACATAAAAACTATCAACAAAAGTATAGTTACCTACGGTGACTTGCAGCTTTGGAACCCATGTTTTGCATTGCATTGTGTTGTGACCGGGAATGACAACTGTGAAGCCATCAAATGGTTCAATAGGTATCTTTCTTTTCTCTACCATCTCTGCATCAATGAAGTTATGAGTGGCTCCTCCATCTACAAAAACTGAAGTTCTTTGTCCTTGTACCACACCTTTGCATCGGATAGTATGATAGCGAGGTACTGCTGAAAGCACTGCCATTCTTGCTTTGTCCGGTGAAGGCTGATTTTCTTCTTGTCTTTCCTCTTCTACTGCTGTCTCATATGCCTCTTCTTGATCTGAAATATGTCCATCTTCATCCATGCCCCCATCATACCCCTCATTATCAGAAAATACTTCTATGTATTGAGCCTTTCCTTTGGTACATTTGTGCCCCGGTGTCCATGGTTGGAAGCATGTGAAGCATAGTTTCTTTTTTCTAAGTTCATCCCTGTTTAGTCCCTCTTTTTTATTCCTCTCAAATGACTCTCTTTGCCAAGGTTTCTTTTCAAATTTATAGCTAGGCTTAGGAGGAAATCTCGTTCTAGGAAGCACATTTTGGAGATCCCTAGTCAAGCTCATTGCATCTTTTAATGTAGTTAGCTTGTGGGCTTTGACCAAACCTCTTAAGGGTTCAGCCAAACCTTCAGTGAACAGCAATACTAATCTTCCCATAGATACATCAGCCACCTTGACTAATAATTTTTGAAAGTCCAACATATATTCAGTAGGGGACCCAGTTTGCTTCAATTGAGCTAGTTCTTTGAAAGGCAATTCTGGATCTTTTTGTTCAAATCTTTCTAGTACCCTGTCAACAAATTCTCCATATGTTTTAACTTGATTATGACCCAAGGTTTTCAGCCCATGAAACCACCATTCATTGGCATCTCCTTCCAAATGCAAAATGGCCATTTTTAATGCATCCTCTTCCAACATAGGATTCAGCTGAAAATATACATCCAATTTTTGCACCCAAGTGTTAGCAGAATTTTGAGAAGAACCATCAAAAGTAGGAAGTGACATTTTTCCAATAGCACTATTCAATTCTTTGTTGTGGAATGGACTCCTATTGTCTCCCTTCATTTTAATCTTTTGCATAGCATCAATGTAGTCACTGAGTGGTACACCTCTTTTACACTCTTCATTCAAATCATTCCAATCATTTACTAGTTTCTTGTAATCCAATTCAAGATTGGGCTCTTCTTTGGGTGTGAGAAATTTAGGTGCAGTATGCCTTTGTGTGCTTTGAAATTCATCAGGTCTATTATGAGGTCCTGTACTTGAGAAAATATGCTCATTCCCTTTCATCTTTTCCCCTGAGTGTGAACCACTATTATCTCCTATCATCCCTTTGCCTGAAAGTTGGCTACCCAACAATTCGAAACCTTTCATCATTTGTTTATTCATATCTAGCATAACCATGGTAAGTCCTTCAAAACATGGTTTTAAGGCTTCAATAAATTCCTCCTTATGTCTTAATTTTTCCTCCTCCTCTCTACCCATTGTTTTAGAAAAAAACTCTTTTTCTGCTACTATCTCTTCTTCAACCAAAACTTCTTCAACTACTGATTCAAAGGGTGGTGTTTTATTTGTTTGGCTTCTTGTTAATACCATCAGGTGCCAAGACCATGCTCTGATACCACTTGTAATATCCCTTTTTCAAATTTTATTAAAATGCCCAATTTTCCACTTTTTTTTTCCAATTTCGACCTTTGACTAGTTTTACTGTTTTGACCTCCAAATCAACCCAAATGCTCCCAAATCTTCTGTAGGAGTGTATGAATGGTATTTAGACTTCAATATAAGGTTCAGGGATGTTTTATGGCCCTCCAAATACTGCTGCAAACTTGATTTGTATTCTGATCAAAATATGTAATTTTGACTAGTAATTTGTGCATCAAATCCCCCTCGGGTAACACTGCAAATGGTCTTCCAAATGCCTCCAAACTCCCACAAATTTATGAACAGAGGTATATAATGTGTTAAGTATGTTATTAAGGTCTCATATGCACCATTAATTTATTTTTAATACTGTTCTAACTCTCTCACATTCAACAGCAAAAACCCCCAATTCGACCCTTGGGGAAATGGCACTATTTCACCTCCCAATACAACTAAACTGAGTAAAAATGCTTCAAATGCTCAAGTACAGTACATGAAACTTGTAGAAGACATCCATGGCAGTATATTTATCACAAATATATCATAGAATCATCCATCCATTCGAAATAATCAACATTATAGTGTCATACATCAATGCATTGGGGAAATGGACATTGTTTGCTCATTAATCAATAGTTTTCAATACAACCAGTGGGTATTTCGACCTGAGACTTTCTGAATATGAATAACAGAGCATATGAAGCTATTACAATCATAAATATGTAATGAGAAGCTCCCTCAAGAAGCACAAGTGCTCACCAAAAACGCCCTCCCTCAAGGAACACGAATATGCCTTCAAAACTGGAAACGGTGGAGAGAAAGTGCTGCACTAAACCAAACCATGAAACTTCCTGTAGCTGCTACCTGCAAATACAAACTCCATTAAAGCACCATGAAAGACCTGAGTGGCCTCTCCAAACACCAACTTGGATGGGAATCTTTCACCCTCGAAATTGGCTAAGGCAAGAAACTAGTCATCCACTAGCTCTCTCTTCACAAATGCAATTTTTCTCAAATCATCAAAAGCCATTCTCATACTTGATTTCTACATTTTATAACCAACATTAGCCTTCAAGGGGTCGAAATCCTCTCAATAGATTCAATAATTTTCCATTTAGAAAATATTCCTCATTTGCCACTTGTCTCCTAGTTCCAACCTTCCATCTTCTCCCAAATTCGAATTTGAGTCTCTTTAGATTCCTCCAACTCCATGAGCGCCTTCTTGAGCCTATTTTTGGGGCTGACATGTCATAATGGTCAGGTGTAAGAAGTCAGGTCTGAATTTTGTCATAAAATGTCATAGATGCTTCATTATTGTTGTCATAAAACTAGGGAATCTAGCCCATGTGTCCACTAGTCTCCAATTTGACTCTTCCTCTCCCATGGAGGTTACTATTCCTTCCCATTTCGACCTAATATGCTCAATGCCATGTGTTATGACTTACCAACTCACCCAAGAGTGTTCACCTTCCCATGAATTCGAATTGGCAAGAGAGAGCTGCCATGTGTCATTGAAAAATCAAGCTAGTGTGGGTCCCACCACCTCCATATGTCTCCAAAACCACCTGCCACCTAGAATTTCTCTTGAATTTATTTATTCATCATATTTATTAAATGCTTGAACCCTTCTAATGTCTAAATATCATTTATTAGTTTCCTTATTACCATCCCACATGTGCCCATCCAACCTAGGAAACTAGTAGGATTGATGGGATTGTCTTACTATGCATTTATTTGAATGGGGGCATTACAAAGAGGGTGGACATTATATACTACTTGCCAATCTAGTGACTCTAGTGCACAACAATGGGACACCAGTTGAGCCTTCCAATTTTGAGGAGGCATATGTAGAGCAAGAAAGGCGAGATGCCATGATAGAGGAGTATGAGTCCATCCTCAAAAAGAGATGTTTGGGAGATTGTATCGACACCTGTGTGGAAATCAATGATTGATTCCAGATGGTTGTACGATATCAAACATGCAGCTGATCATAGTATTTCAAAACACAAGGTCGAGTGTGATGCCAGAGGGTTCTCTTAAATAAAGGGAGTCGATTATGATGAGACTTTTGCTCCAGTTGCAAAGTATACTTCTAGTTGAACCAATGGTTCATTAGCAGCATGCTATGGTTGGTTGTTGCAACAAATGAATGTAAAGGCAACATTCTTAAATGGTGTGATTGAAGTGTATGTAAAATAACCTAGAGGTTTTGATGTGCATGGGCCAGATACCCATGTTCGTAGGTTGAAGAAAGCCCTTTATGCATTGAAGCAGGCTCCACAGGCTTGGTACTGAAGGATCAATGAGTACCCACTAAACTTGGGATTTTGCAAGAAAAAATGCTGCTACAAATCTTTATTATTTGTATGATAAATCTGATTTGGTTGTCTTGGTCCTGTATGTAGACAGTCTGATTCTCACAGGTAGTTAAGAGAAGCTGGTTATGTGGTGCAAGAAGAAATTGGCAAGCAAATTTGATATGAAGGATATTGATCTATTGCATTATTTTTTAGGGTTATAAGTTTGGCAAGGTCCAAGAGAAGACTTCCTTGGGCAAGAGAAGTACACTTTGGATATCCTAACCATAAAAGGGATAAACAATTGAAATTTCTCAATATAACCGCAGTACAAAAGTCCGCAGATCAAATAAGACAAACAGGCTTATAGGAATGGCGCAAATAAAAACAGCTCTCAGACAGGCCTCCACATGAAACCAGTGCATCATGACTCCCCTATTCATCAGGGAGTCCATCCCTAGACGAGTTCACAATGGAAAAGGATTGGCAGTGTTGCAAGTCTGCCAAATTTTTTCCAATTTAAAAAACAAAAACAAGAAAGACGGAGACTACCAACTTTTTGGGAAAAGAGTGAGCCTGCTTGTTTAAAAAAAACAGTTAGCATGGGTGCTTTTATCATCTGAAAGTCAGTTTTTGGGGCTCTGCTTGCTCATTTTCACTTGCAGTTTTTGTTTCAATGAGGGAGAACTGTGATTCACAGTGTCAATAGAGGAAAAAAGGATAGTGTGACTATATAACGTTGTTTAAGTTTATATTTTAATTTAGTTGAAAACAATAAAAAAATTATGCATTTTTTCATTGTTAGCTAATTTTGTTGAGTTGTTGCCAAGTTTTTCCAAGGTTAACAATTCAGGACCTTGGTCAGGTCATTACCAAGTCTGAGTTCTGTAAGAATGCATGAAACAGATACTATGTTACTTTTCTAATGCAGTCATTCAGTAGTGTTATTTAGTAAGTCCAGCAATCTAGCTTTATAGATGTTCCTTCTCAGGAACCTTAACTAATTAATCAAAATTAAATTTCAGGCTAAATGAAATTTGAATCAAATCTAAGTACAAACTTTAAATAATTTAAACATTTATCTTTACTTTCTTTTTTAATGGTGAAGTTACAATAATCAAATACAACAAGATTATTTACTAATTTTGTGTGTGATTTACTAACACATCAACATCATTAGTGGCAGGACCTATGGGTGTTCTCCATCCACTACTATTGCGGATGTGCTAGTAACTAATTAGTCAAAACCATGAGAATGAAAACATCCTTAAAACAGTGTGATGTGCTAGTAACTCATTAATCAAAACCATGAGAATGAAAACATCCTTAAAACAGTGTTCAGATTCTTTTGGGAATAAGACAACAGAATAAAGAAAGCTATTGAAGAAAATGTCACCTTATTTTGGCATGAAAGGTAGCTTTCTCCCCAACCACCAGAAGGAAGCTGCTTTGAAAGAAGGAACTCGCAAGCTTTACGAATATGTGGACAGTTTTCGTAGGTTTTTCCAGCAGCCACTAATCCCAGAACACCAAACCATGTGCCATATGTGAAGCAAACTCCCCATGAAGCATACCTGAAAGAACCATTTTCCAATAACATGAAATTGTTTTACATTCTCCCAGAACACCAAACACTAATCCCAGAACACCAAACCATGTGCCATATGTGAAGCAAACTTCCCACGAAGCATACCTGAAAGAACCATTTTCCAATAACATGAAATTGTTTTACATTCTATTTTGATATTGTTTACATATGTATACTAAAATTACCTAATTGCAGAAATCGAATTGAATTTTGAAAATTATGTTCCGAGCGAATGATGATTCGAGGTTCACCAACACCCCGCTATCCACATTCATTCATTGATGGAACCTGACATTTACTTACACTGAGAAATAATTGCCTCCTTCGACTAAACTTACTGCTTTTCAGAGATCGATCCGCAGGTACTTGGCAGGTAAATGCGGGTTATGCCACGAGGGGAAGGTCCATCCCCGCCAACTCCCCCTCGACCCTCTATTTCTTTGCCTATTTCTTCATTTAGCCAGGCCAACGTATATTTTTTTCCTTTCTTAATAGGATCCTTTCTTGGATAAGTCTAGTCCTTAACCGTTAGTAAGCCATTTCAGGCATATCCATATGAAACCAAGAGAAAGTAGGATCAGGAGAAACCTTAACCTATGGTTGATTTTCCCAGCGAAAAGGAAAGCGATTACTGGACCGTATTTATTTACCGGACATGTTCTTATTTTACTACTCAATTCTTGATAATTTCAAACCACGTTCTAAAAATTCCACCTAAATTGTTAACCCAAAAGTGTGCACAGGGGTTGTTACCAACTATTTTGTACAATAGTTGAACTTCCATTGAGCCGCCAATGTTTGAACATGATCCATGTTCATATCCAGAGTATCAGAGATTCAGTTTTCAGACTTAGCCAATTTTGGCTAGCCATTTTTATTTTTCTGTTGAAATGACCATGCCCCATGGGGTTTTTTGTAATAAGTGTGCTAGTAGGGGTTTGAGTGGCTCGGTTCCCCAAGACTTAACTATCAACTAAGGTATTCCAGGGAGTTTTTTCACTTGTCGATTATGCTTTGCCTTTAGCCGAGTAATAATCGATGAGTTTTTCTCCCGCTTCCTCCAAAACTGGAATGCCCGATTTTGAAAGTTTGGGCCTTGGGGGGTTATTAGAGTCCAACAGTTGTATATGAACCTACTAGACACTATGAGTCTTTTCTATGGTCATTTCCTAGGTTCCTAGCTGTTTTAAAACGTTGTCCAAAAAATTTTTACCGAACACATTGGATTTTCAGTTTTTATTATTTTATCATTAAATTTTTCAATTATTTTAATTGAAAATTTTCAATTTGTAATAATTGAGTGGTTTGGGGGTGGATTTAAAATATTGGAGGCTCAATTCCTATGCCAAAAATCCCAGTTAAACCCCAAACCCACTTATCTTAAGTTTCGGACAATCATTTAGCCACTTAATTAATATTTTCTCAAAAAATCAATAAAAGAGATATATTAATTAAAATAATCAAAAAATATTAAATTGAAGATAATCCAATTCTCTCCAAAATAATCCAAATGGATTAAACAAACAGGCTAAATGACATGGCAATCAGCATTTATGAAAATTCCAATCATCTCAGATCAATTTCAGTTAACTATCCAGTCACCACAAGTCAATCTCAATCAAGGAATTCGCCCTCTCCTTCATGGATCACGAATTGGTTGATGTGGCAAGCATGGAATGGGTTTTTGGTTGTGCATTGATTAAATGGTAGGCGCTTTGCTCAAATTGAGGCCACATCACAAGCTCTTAACTCCTACAACTCAAGTTAACCATTCCATCAAGCTCCAAGCTTGTCTCTTGAAAGGATTCACGCCCTCCTTGCATGCACACGACTTCATGATGTGGAGGATGCGTATTGGATAGGTGATAGTAACAAGGAGGAGTGGGGGCGCCTTGCCTAGGTGGAGGCCACCTCCCCACTCACAACAACCAAAGTCATGTGTTAACTTGATGGATCTACACTCCAAGCTCTCTCTTGATTGGAATTCGATCTCTCTTGATTGGAGTTGGCTCCTCATGCATGCCAAGTTCGAATTAGGGTATTAGCTCTTAGTTTTGTATAAAGGAGAATCCTTTGGGCTCTCTTAGGATGGATGGTTGATGTAAGATTACTCTGCACAAATTGTAACATGCTTTATGCTCTCATTTTGGAATAAAATTTCGACTTTGGAGGTCCATGCGTCTTTGCAATTGTAGTGAATGCCTCTATTGTTGAGGTGATCTCTTTCCAAACCTTTCTCTCAATACTTATATGTTGTGATCAAAAGCTAGCTTAAGAAGTCTATATTCTAGTCCATAAGATTGATCATTTGTAGTCTTCAATTTGGTCAATTATGCAATGTTTATCAAAGAGTTATATGAATAGGACGTACTCAGTTATATTAGTATTGATATAACCTTGATTTTCTTAGCATACTGGTTTATTTTGATCTCACTTTGTATTGAGTTATATGTGCTTTGGTTAGGTTTTTCCAAGTGGAGAAGGGTGCGAGCTCAGTTGCTTCTATCCCAAGCTTCAACAACTTCAAGTTTTGTTTAACATATTTGTGATTACAGGATCTACAAGCGTTTGAAGCATTTTCCAAGAAGAAGCTCAAGAGAACTTGCTCCTCATCTCATCAAGAAGAAACAGTCATTTAAAAACCCTCGATTACTGGTTACTATAACAAGAAGCCCTAAGTTCTAAAGTTCTATTCCATTGGCTTCTTCTCTCCTTTGCCTTGTTTGGCTTGCCTTTTCTTCCTTTCATTTTCCTCATTTTTTCCTCTCTTTCATTTCGTTTTTCTTTACCTCTCTTCCTCTCGTTTTATCCCTTGTCTTCTGTTGCCGCCTGGTTCCACACCTGGGGAAAACGCAGCAGAAGTCTTCAAGCTGCTGGTGTGGCCTTGGGGGCAAGTCAGAGTCAAGTGCTGTCACTTGGGACTCGACTCCTCCGTCTAGGCTTTCCTAGCGAAGCCAAGGGGGGTGGACCCTAAGAATGAAAAGAAAACTAAGGCGTCTAATCTAGGAGTTAGAAAAATATTTTTTATAACCAAGACAAAGTAGCATATACTTTTGTAAAGCAAAGCAAATCATTTATCAATACATCATTTGCTCTCATTTATCATTATCATTCATTTGCATCATAATAGCATGAAATAACATTAATATAGACCAGTGCCTTGTCATGGAGTCAAATAAATGCATGAGCAGAAAAGTAGATGTAGTGCGAGTGTTCTTGGTTTATTTTAAAATTAATGTGATGGTGATCTTTTTATTATGGCAGGTGGGTTCCCAATATACGCAAGGTACGGGGGAACATGTCCGGAATTTTGAAGCGTGGCTTCCCTCTCAGGCTTGGGCTGAATCGGAGTCTCGAGGAGGTGTTCAGATGCTATACCAACGAGGGCAAGCCTAACGGTTTCCAAGAGGTCACTACTCAGTGTTGTCCCAAGCCTTCTAAGAAATTTGCCCACGACAACAAAATACGTGTTGTGCCGGATTTTCACAAAAAGGATTTTTTATTAGGGCGGTGTTAGATCCTATTACTAGTCATCCCCTCCTTTCTGATGTGTACCAACTGGATCAGACTGAGCTGCAAGTCGGCCACAGAGCATACGGGAGAAGACCTTGGTATTTTTTAGAAAAATTTTATGAACCCAAATTTTATCTTTTTAAAACCCCAGGAGTCTCTTTTCAGGCACGTATTTCGGGCAAGCCCTCATACAGAAACCCTACTTCGGGAAAGCAAGGGGGGCGTTTTGAGTTTGTAAAAAAAAATGTGAAAAACTATGTTGTGAGTGAACTTGTGGCCCGCCAGTGGAACGGACCAACAAGGTTTATTTTAATCCTAATTAATTTTATTAAATGCCGGAAAACATAGAAATAAACTACTCTAAAAATCACGCCATGAAAATGAGACGACACAGGCCACCCCTGGGGGGATGGGGTATGGGCGCTGGCTAGCCCACTTGCTCTCGTTTAATACTTGTTTACAATGATTTAGAGAAGTGCCCCAGTCTACTTTAAGTGACTTGGTGGCTTACAAAATTTTAGGAAAAAATGACCGTTTTTGGAAAATATGAAAATTTGTCCTCCGAATTGTCTGGATCTTCGAAATTTCGGCAACACTTCCTCCTACCTGTTCGTCTTTTGCTGCAAACCAGCAAGCAATGATTAGTATAAGATGCCCAAAAACACTTTAAGAGTGTCTTTGGAACACCTCCTAAAAAACCCAAAAAATTCTAAGTTAAAAACTAAGTAAAAATGACGAAAAGTAACCAAGTAAAACAGGCTATGGGGCTTGTCTACTTGGGATCTTTGCTAGCCTTTAATGGCTGCAAATTTCAAGCTCTAGGGCAGCCAGGTAATACTTTGAAATCAGATCTAATACTACTTCAAAAGAAACTTGAAATATTTTGACAACTTGAACCAGTTTTTTGAAAAGAAAGTACTAGATAACCAAGAAGCTTTGATCTATGAACAATAAACTCTTTATGAAATGAAAAGATAAAACTTCTTGATGACAGAATCTGATTTATTTAAGTTTTAACAGCAGTATGTAAATCAGATCCACTTTTGATTAGTAACTAGTAACCATAAAATTTGATTTTTTCTTGAATGAGAGAGAGAGAGAGGGAACAAATCCTTGTTGAAAATCGAAGCTTTGAAGATGGTTTAGTGATGTTTGAAGGGACTATATCTGCAAACAATGATTAGTAAAAGGGGAAACAAACAAGATCCTCCTTCTTGCCAACTCAAGAAAACACCTGCACATCACAGATCTCACCAAAAAAAATATTAAGTGTAGATATATACTCACAAGAAACTATGATTGCATATTCATAAACAAATGAAAGATACAAAAATAATCTCTTACCAAGCACACATCACTAAGCTGCTACAATAAACAAATTGAAAACAACTTATCTCATAGATTGGTAACAATCTTTCCGATGAGCACACCACACCCTTGAAGAATGAAACTTATGCACAAGTCATCTTGGAAAAAGAATCAAGATATTACATCCACATATGACCAAACACCACAAGCTGACCTCCAAAGTCTTATTTTATTCAAATGAGAAAAATATTACAATCATAAGTCTCTTGCTCCAATTCTCACTCTAAAGAAAATGGAGTGGGCAGCCATGCTTAAATAGCCAAAGATGGAGAGAAATGGGTGGAATGAGTGGCATAACTCATGGAGAAAATGGGGCTTCCCACTCCCATGTAATGGGCTGCCAAAATCAGCCCCAAATCAGCTAAAAATCAGCCATGTGACAGCCCATAAACATAGCTGCAAATTCCATGATTGAGGGGGCCCAATTTTGGGAAATATGCCCCCCTCAAATGGGGAAGTAATCCCACTAATATAGCTGCCCGGAATCTTTCCAAAATCAACTCTTACAACTCCTAAAACATAGCTGAAAAAATCAGTCCATAAATCACTCCCAAAATTTAATATTTTTATTAAGTCATATTTTCACTTTTTCAAATTTTTATGACTTTTTGGGGTTTTTGTGGAAAAATAATCACTCAAACATTAGAAAGAGTGGGTTTAGGGGTTTAGGGGGTGCTCTGAGTTAGAAAACGAGCACCCCTAAGGCAAAAAATACCTCCAGATGCCCCTTATAGGCCAATTAAAAAAAATTTAATTGAACCATTAAAAAATGGCCCAATTTACGGAAAAAATAAAACTTGTCGAAAATTAAAAACAACCTAGGGGGACTTAGCACATGTCCATATGACTCAAAATTAACGCCTAGCATGTTCATATACATTGACCCATAGACTTTAACAATCCCCTAAGGCCCGTCAGCCTCCCCAGGCATTCCATCTTTGGAGGAGCAGGAGAAAAACCCATTAATTATGTTATGCACTAATGCAAGACATAATAGATAGGTGAAAAAACTCCTTGGAATACCTGACTTAGCCAAAAAGTCCTAGGGAACCAAGTCTTTTACAAAACACCATGCTAGTACGTTTTGTTACAAACCCCGCAGGGCCATGGACATGTGGAAAATTTTAAAAACGGGGGCCTTTAAAAGGCCAGCTGGATATCAAATCACCAAAAATGAACATGTATCATGTTCCACTCTGCCCGCTCGCTTGATAATCCAACCAAGTACAACTTAGTTGGCAACATCTTCTCCATTCATTCTCTTCATTTCCTCTTTCCTCCCTTTCGTTTTCCCTCTTCTTCCTCCTTTCATCTTACCTTCTTCTCCTCTTCACTTGCTTTCATCTCCATTTGTTTTCTCTTTGACTTGCTTTCGTTTTCCCTTTCCTTCCTTTACCTTGGTTCAAGTTCCATTTAGATCTTAAGTTGTTTTAGAAGTTAGCATTGTTAGTTTTCATTCTTAGATCCTAGCTTAGTCTCTTTCAAAAAGTTTGCATTCTAGCTTTTAACTATTTCATAGATCTAATATTGCATTGTATTTCAAAGTTTGATTTTCATAGTTAAATAGTTTGCATTTGCATCTAGATCTTAGATTAGTTTTCATTTTGATTTGATTAACAATAATGGGTACTTGAAGTTTGCTTGTTTCAGGTACTTGAAGAGATAAACAATCAAGACAAGTCAAGAGACTTGAAGCAAAACACCAAGAAGAAGATAAATCCAGGAAGATCCAAAGATTAAACCTTTTTGTAAAAACCACTAAGGCTTCTTCTATTTCATTTTTCAAGTTTTCAAGGGATAAAAGAGCAAGTGGGATTTAAGGCTCCCACACCCCACTTCCCCATTTGGGGAAGTTTGTAGTGTCTTGTGTCTTTACTTGTTCCATTCTCATTTTGCAAAGTAGATTAGCCATTCCATTTTACAAGTAGACTACTAATTGCTAGATTAGATCTTCTTGCATTCTAGAACAATAATTGCTAGATTAATCTTCTCTCATTTTATTTGATCTAATTGTTGTGTGTTGTCTGCCGAGATGCACACTAGCAGCAGAAATCTTTCGAAAGATGTCTCTTCACTACAAGTGGGAGAAGTGTGGCCTTGGGGGCAAGCAATGAGCCACGTACTGTCACCTGAATCCTAGCTCCTCCGTTTAGGCTAACTCCTAACGAAGCCAAGGGGGGTTGTCCCTAACAAAGAGTTTCTATGGCTCTGTGTTTTTCAGTGTTTTTGTATGTGGTGATGCGGATGAGTGTTGTTTAGGAGTTTTATATGATGAGATCACAGTTTTTATATGAGTAAAAATAAACACAAGATAAAGCAATCCACGTTGCGATTACAAATATGATTGCAAGATGAACAATACAATGACTCGAAATTTAAGTAGGCATCCACAAGATAAACTTTAAGCAAATGACAAGGACATATGGTCCAGATTTAGGTGATACAAGTGAGTTTCAAAGACCAATGCCTTATGAAGTCAAAAATAGTGCTTGGATGCTTAAAAGTGTAAGTCAAAATGCAATGTTTGTGAGATTGTTTTGCAAATGTTCTTGGTTTATTTTAGAAAGTTTTAGTGATCTTGATTATTAGGGTTCAGAAAGCAAGGATGAAGTCCAACCGGAAAAGTATACCTTCAGTGGCTCCGTTCGAAGACATGATGGACCTGTCTGGGATCACAAGCTAGGTGTTCTGAGAATTTAACCAGCGAGTGCCTAGATTGGGTTTCCCGGCGCCCACACTTGGAATTTGCCCACTACCTAAGTATTTCTCGAAAACAACGTCGGTTCGTTGGTTATGGGGGAAAGATTGTATTATGGTTTTCACTTATGAAATTAACAAATCCAATCACCGTTCTGAGTACGAGTCCAACTTTTTAGGGTCGGCAGAGCATACTAAGTGATGGAAAGAAACAAAGTAAATTTTAGAGGGGAATGTGAGTTTGAAAGTATTTTATTATTAAGAGTACACAGTGAAACTCTCCGACAGAGAGTGCTCTTGACTTCATCTTATGACAAAAGTTCAAGAGACTTTAACTAATCTATATGCTTTGATGCAAGGAAAATGCAATGGGAATGCTCTCCGACAGAGAGTGCTCTTGACTTGGGTTATGGCAAGTTCAAAAGTCTTTGGTTCTTTTTTAGAAGACAAGCAGCTTGCAAATAAAGAACACAAATGATAGCTCAAATGATAAAAGATGAAATAATGATCTAACAATTAGTGGAAAGAAAGATCTAAACTAGCAAATTAGAATTCTAAAGCAAAATGAACTAATCTAAGTACTTGAAGTAAATCTAAGCTAAGAAACAAACCACACTCTTCCCCAAATGGGGAAAAAACGCAACAATTGGAGGCCTTTTCCCACTTAGCCTTATTTTATTAATCAGTTACAAGTGAGGGATTGAAACCCTTGAAATGAGAAGCAACTAAAAAATGAAACTAAAACCCTTTTGGGGGTTTGTACAAAGGAGAATGACTATTGTTTTGTCTTCTTGGTTCAAATCCTCTTCTTCTTTGGGTAATCTCCAAGTGGTTTTTTTACTTCAAAACTCTTCTTGCTTCACTTCTCAATGACTTGTTCTTTTCCCAACACTTGTAATAAACAAAGATCCAAAAAACTCATACACCCATTAGCATTAGTTAATAACAAACAAAAGGGAACTAGATGCAATTAGGATCTGTTATCAACTGATTTGTACAAATAGTTGAAACCTTATTGAGCTGCCAGTGATGGAACACATCAGTGTTCACTTCCAGAGTATCTGGGTTTCATTGTATTTGGGTCTAGCCAGTTTTGGCTAGCCAGTTTTGTTTTTGAGTCGACATGACCATGGCCCTGTTACCAACTTTTTTGTACCATAGTTGGATTTTCTGGAGAGCCGCCATTTGACAAACATGATGAATGTTTGATTCCAGTGTATCAGATGATCCAACATTTTTTAGCTAGCCAGTTGTGGTTAGCTTGTTTTGTTTTTTGAGTCGACATGACCATGGCCCCATGGGGGTTTGTAATAAAAGTGTGCTAGTAGGATCTGAGTGCCTCGGTCTCTCATGACTGGATTAAGCAACTAAGGTATTCCAAGGAGTTTTTTCCCTTGTCAATTATGCTTTGCTTAAGGCGAGGTATAATCGATGAGGTTTTCTCCCGCTCCTCCAAAGTTGGAATGCCCGATTTTGAAAATTTGGCCATGGGGGGTTATTAGAGGCCAACTAATGTATATAAGCCTACTAGACACTGTTAGAATAGGTGTCGGTCATGTCCTAGGTCCATAAAACCCTCAGAAAAAATTTCGAAAAAAATTTTACCGGATGCGTCGAAATTGAGGTTTTTAATTTTTAATTATTTTTAAATTTTAATTAAATTTCTCTATAGTTTAAATAGAGAAATTTGAGTCTGTAATATGTCAGTCATCCGGGGTCCGATTTCAGTGATTGATGGCTCGTTTCATAAGCCAAAAATCACACATGACCCGTGGAGCAGCTAAACCCAACTTTCGGATGTCAATTCAGCCCCGTAATTAATATTTTCTCTGAAAAGCCATTTACAGAGAAATTATTAATTAAATTAATAAAATTGATTATTTTGGAGATAATCCAAATCTCTCCAAAATTAATCAATTTGATTAAAATAAAAGGCTAAATGACATGGCAATAGACATTTATGAGGATTCCAATCAACTCCCAGTCACTCCAATCAACTATCCAGTCACCAAGTCATTATCCTCTCAAGCAAATTCGCCCTCCTCATGCAAAACTCGAGTTAGTGTGTTGTCATTTGATAATTGGGTTGGTGGTTAGCATTAATTTTAGAGATGGGCGCCCTCATGACTCACCAATCATCCACGAGCTTGGCTCCCTTTGCTCATACGAGTTAGCACCTACTATTCCATGTGTCACTCACCAAACTAGCTCGCATACTAACCAATCCTCACGTCAATCCTCACCAAGCTCACGTCTAAGCCTTGTTGGAATTTGTTTATTGGTTAATGCAATCACTATTTGGCTTGGCTCTCCTTGGATTCGAGTTATTACCTACCACATGCCACTTGCCATCTACCAAACTACCTCGCACCCTCCACATCCTCACGTCAACCTACCAAATCCTCACGACTTTCCTCATGCAAACTCGTGTTATCCTTGTTGTAGCTCGTTGGTTGGTTATTGATACTCCCTATGTTCCATTAGAGTCGAGTCTTGCCACCTATACCTTCAACCTACCACCAAACTCGACTTTGATTATTCTTTAGCATGCCAAGCCCTCCCTTGATTGGAAATCGACTTACCTATGTATTTGCCAATTCGACCTAGGGTTTTAGCCTAGGATTTAGTATAAAGAGAGGCTCATTAGGAGCTATTATCTCATGGATTTTTGTACATCAAAGCTCTGATAAAATTGTAAACGCTTTTAATTGGAATAAAGTTGAGACTTTGGAGGTCAAAAACGTGGAGGCTTTTGATGTGCTTGCTTCACTTGATATTGAGGTGATATTGTTTTACATTTCATTTGAGGCTCTTAAGTTGTAGAACATGTTCATGAAGGCTAACAATCTAGCACAAGTAGCATGTATCTAGATCTTTTCACTTGAATGTTTTGTTTCAATTATATTATTCATGCTTAAGGTTATTGCAGGTATTTCTTCACTCCATAAACGAGACCAAAGGAGCTTTAACATTTATGATTTGAGAAACAAAGAGAGTTAGATCTTCTCCATCAAACTTCTAAAATACAATTTTGGTTACTTGTTACTATAGGCTTCATATCTTCTAGCCTTCTACTTTGCTCCTTGAGTTTTTTGTTTTGAATTTGCTAAGCCATTTCTAGCCCCTCTAGCCTTGATCCAGGATTGTCCTTGTTTTTTCAAGCCATAGATTAGTTTGCCATAAGGTTGAAGTTCCTTCAACCTTGGGGAATAACTTGGGATTTGTTCCCTTGTGCTCTCTTCAACACTCGTTGTCGGCGTATCACCGGTTAACCGGAGGATTTCCAAGGCGGTGTTTTACCATCCCAAGTGTTCCACTTGAAGCCCTTGCCCTAGATCTGCTTCCTCGTAGGTTTGTCTTCATCCCCCCTTTCGTCCCACTTCATTTTTCCCTTTCTCCCTCTTGCATTCGTCTCTCTCAACCATTGCTCCCTTCGTCCTACCTTACCTTCCTCCTCTCGTCCCTCTCTTCTTCATCTCCTCCTTCCATTCGTTTCCTTCTTGGTTTTTTGCCTCTCTTCCTATCGTCCATCCCCACTTGCCCTACAACATAAAACAACAACAAAAAACAAATAAGTGTTAGTATTAGTAAGTGGTTAGTGCAATTTTCATGCTTAGTTAGTTGTTAGTTATTTGTTTAAAGTTAGTAGTTGACTAGTTGTTCTTCTTTTGAAAAGGTGAATGGTTAGATTTCTCTTATAAAAATCAAAATTTATGCATTGAAAGTTTAAGTTAGGCATATCAAAGGGTCATTTAGGGCTTGCATTTAGTCTTTTCCCTTTAAGTTTTGTAGTTCCATTTCAAAGTAGGAAAGTTGGCATATAGGATAGTGTAAAATTTTATGGTTGCATTCTCATTCCCACCATATTTTGGGGCATTTTAGCTTGCTGGTCCATTTTACCATATCAAATATTTTAAGACAAAATCTCATGCTTTTTCATGTTTTAGTCCCACTTTGCAAACTTAGACTTTATTGTTCAAAGTTTGATTAGATTTCTAACGCTAATGGGTGCATGAGTTATTGGCTTATCCTTGTGGTAGGATTGTGGGAAGAGAAAGATCCCTTAAATCCAAAGATCAAATCGAAGAGAGAGGAGGAGATTAAGTATCATAAGATATTCCAAAATATTTATTCTTATCCTTTGTAAAAGCCATCAAGGGCTTCGATCCATTAAATTTTTATAAGTTGTTCCTAAGTAGTCATTAAAAGACCTTTCAAGGATTTTCCCTTGAGGCACTTGTAATTATCTAATAAAACTTTTAAGTGGAGGAGGCCTCCACTTTTTGGGTCTTCTTCCCCATCTGGGAAAGGGTGTGGGTCTTGTGGTTGGTTTTAGCTTAGATTTACGTTTTCATGCTCTTAGTTTAAATTTTGTTCCAAATAGGTTATCTTGATTATATTCCATATCTACTTACCCCCATGCTTTCCCGAGTAGGGTCTTCAACCTGAAAGAGATTCTTGGGTAGTTTAGTTTTATATTTGCATTATTATCTTGCTTCTCTTCCAATCCTTGACCAGAGAATAGCTAACTTTGGGATCGTATCCCAAAGGCCACATAATCTTGTGGTAGCTTCTCGCTCCCCCATCAACTTCTTGTGGACATCCAGCTAGCTGGAAGGTTTCCAGGATTGGTGGCTTCTAGTGGTTGGTCTTGTTCGGAGATCAATCCCACCTAGTAGTTTAGAACTTGTGTGGTAGAACACTAGATTTCTTATCTTACAAGCATTATTGTTAGTAGTAATTTTTATCTTGTCGATCAACATTATTGTTCAAATCTGTTTCAAGTTAAATATACTGCTATTACAATTTCTGTTTCTTAAAATAATCCAAAGTCTCTTGAACTTGGCCAAATCCAAGTCAAGAGCACCCTCTGTCGGAGGGCATTTTAGTTTCTTGCATTTCCCTGCATTAGGCATTGTTAATCTAGCAAGTCTCTTGAACTGCGGTCATAAGACCGAGTCAAGAGCGCTCTCTGTCGGAGAGTTGAACAGGGCTTTCTAATAATAAAAATTTTCCACTCACACACCCCTAATTAATTTATCTTGGTTTGTCCTACACCCGTATGCTCTGCCAACCGGAAATGGTTGGGCTAGTACTCAGAAAGGTGGAAGACTTGATAATTACGATCGATAAACTTAATTAAAAATTTTACCCAAAACCTCAACCAAGGCAAAATACTGTTCTTCCCACGAGAGGTGACGCCGGGAAATCACTGTCAGACTCAGGGGCGGTTTAAACATTGGACACCAATCCTTATCGAATCTGGGTGCTTCCGACAGGTCACTTAGGGTTGCCAGTATCTTTCTTGGGTAGGGTTCTACCATCTTTTGATACCTTTTGGTCTTAGCCCTAATAATCAAGACAACTAAAACTTTGAAATTTACCAAGATAAGCTGCACAACGTTCTCACAAACTATCTATTTCAAGCATTTGTATCAGTTTTTACAATCACTCTTATTTTTGACTCCATAAGGCACTGGTCCTTCATCATATATCTTTGTATGCTTAATATCTATACTGGAGTATTCAGCATTAATCTGTGTAAAAAGTGATTTGTTAATTTGTTCAAGTGCATCCTTATTTTCTGTTGCAACGTGGATTGCGTTATCTTGTTTTTATTTTCAAGCTTTATATTGTCTATCATTCAAAGAAAACTCCTAAACAACACCCATCCGCATCACTACATCCAAAACACATTAATAAACACATAAAGAGCCTTAGACAACTCTTTAGTAGGGACTACCCCCCTTGGCTTCGTTAGGAGTTTTGCCTAAACGGAGGAGCTGGGATTCAGGTGACAGCACCTGGCTCATTGCTTGCCCCCAAGGCCACACCTCTCCCCACTTTCCAGTGAGGGAGACAGCTTTCAAAAGATTTATGCTGCTGGTGTGCAGTTTGGCGGACAACATCTTTTGGCGCCGTTGCCGGGGACAAATCTTTTTGTTCCTGGACGACCTTAGTTTTTTCTAGTTTGTTTACCTTTTTGATAGATTCTCAAATCTGTCTGGCGACTCCACTGCCATTTTTTCTTTTTTGGTAGTTTTTTAGTTCAATCACTCTCAGAAATTAGACTTGAAACCACCTGGCGACTCCACTGTCAATAAAAACCTCAAGGTATTCGACCAGAAGAAACTCTGAAGGCTTGCTTAGTTTTATCCCAGAACCTGAAAAGGTTTATAGGAGAAGACTGAACAAGCTAGCTTCTCGTAAAATCCTTGAAGAACTTAGGTCTCAGTCTATTTCTGACATCCATAGTCTCTTTCAAGAAAATAACTTAGAAAATTCTGAAAATTTTGAAAACAGTAATAATTGTTTTTCCGATACAATGGGTGATTTCTTCGCCCCCCTCAACATTACTCAGATTGCAGGTCAACCACATGATCTTCCAGATAAAGCCATCGACAAACTTCCAACCTTTACCGGCACTGATACTGTTACTGCCGTACATCACCTTATTGCTTTCTCAAAAGTAAAGGGTGGATATGTCAGGGATGCTGCTCACAGACATGAGGATGTATACATGAAGTTGTTTGCCTTGTCCTTAGATGGGGTTGTTGGTGACTGGTTCATCGGTTTGCCAGCCAACTCCTTTGCCACCTTAGCTGAGTTTTCAACTGCTTTCACCAACAAGTTTGGTGAGAAAAAAGAGCCACGTCATCAACTTGCTGCTTTAACAAACATCAAAAGAAGTGAAATGGAAACCATGGAAGATTTCAACAAGAAGTTCATGGATTTATACAATGCAATCCCTACAGACTACAAGCCAACTCCACATACTATACTGGTTTACTACATTGAAGCCTTGAGTGGAGAGATGCAATATCAACTTAGGGATAAAGAACCTAATACTTTGTTAGAAGCACAGACAATGGCATCTAAGATCGACAAGAACATGCAGTCCTCTGGAAAGTCAAACTTACCTGGTTACTCAAGAGCTCAAACTCCTTTAAAAACAGTTGAGCCTAAAGATAAAGATCCTCTAGCTGCATTAAAAGAATCCTACGAGAAAAAGATGATGGATATGTGTGAGAGGATGGAAAGAGCTGAACAAAAACATGTAGTCCAAATGAAACAAGTTCAAAACAAGATAATAAACATGGAAAGGGCACATGTACAACGAGTCCAGCAAATTCAACAAACTCAACCTGTTCAGAGAAATTACCCTCCCAAAAATAACTGGCATAAGAAAGCTCCCGAAAATGAAAAGAGGCCTCCAACTCAGATAGAGGCTGCTAGCACAAATGAGGTGTACATCCCATTTTGCAGAGCTTGCAAGCACTTCCATGAGGAATTCGCTTGTTACTTTGCAAACTATGTACAAGAGCATGGTTATCCTGAAGGGGAGGGTACCAGTAATCCAACATCAAGCGAGCCTGAATATATAAATGCTGTAGGAGATATCCGCAATGTTCCTAGAGAAAATTGGAAACCTGTTGACAATGAACCAGACAACATGACAAAAAACTTTGGAGGAAGACCCTCCAATGAACAGCTCCAAAATATGCAGAGATTTAAAGGGGTCGGATACCAAAGAAGATCAAATCCTGCACCTGCTATACAACCTCCCAAGGTAAATATTCCGAGTGATTCACCTGATTATAGTAAATTAAATTTTGATTGGAGTAACTGGTTCAATACTACTAAGGTGCCTATACCCATAAATGAACTTTACAAGATTCCTGGTCAAAAGGAGAAGTTGTTGAAAACGTTAGAAGCACCTAGTCCTACATGTATTGCAAATCCTAGTCCACCTACTCCTGCGTGTACTACCAAGCCTACTCCTCCCACTCCTCTCACTCCTCAAACTCCTAAGAAAGTTACTTTTTCGGATAATGTGGAAGAACCTTCAACTAGCTGTGAATCAACTTATGAGGACCCTCCCATAATCCTGCATACTAGGGATACAAGAAAAGAAGCTCACCCTCCTTTTTATATATCATTGATGATAGGTGACCTTCTTCTACACAATTGTATGCTGGATTCAGGATCCGGTGCAAGCTTAATGACCAAAAGGGTTATGCAACAGCTCAACCTAAGAACCACCAGACCATACCAAAATGTGTGTGCCATGGATTCCAGGCCTGTTAAGGTTGAAGGGATGATAGAGAAAGTTCCTGTTAGATTGGCTAAGTACCCGGACATCCACCTCACCATGGATATCCTTGTCATAGACGTACCAGATAGGTGGGGCATGCTACTCTCTAGAAAGTGGGGTGCAACTTTAGGTGGTTCTATACAGTTGGATTGGTCTTATGCAACAGTTCCTGCTTCCGAAGACTCACTTGTAAAATTACACACTGAAAAGGAAAGGAGATACCATGTGGAAAATCCGGATAGGCCATCAAATGAGTTTGTCTGCCATATCAGTGAGATAGGAGATATTCAAATAAACTCCACCTTTTTAGATCCAATCCAGGAAGAAGTTAAAAATGTAGAAACAAGTGAGTTGTGGAAAATGAATTTTGATGGGGCATGTTCTAGAGCAGGAAAGGGTGCTGGGGTTGTCATCACTTCTCCTGAGGGTAAAATTTTCAATTTTGCCTTTAGACTAGAGTTTGAAGCAACGAATAATGTGGCAGAGTATGAGGCACTTCTACTAGGCATAGAGATTGCCAAGGACATGGGAATCAAATTGCTAACTATAAAAGGGGACTCAGATCTAATTGTCCAACAAATTAAGGGTCAATTCGCATGTAAATGCCAGAGACTTAAGAAATACCGAAACGCAATATGGGACACAATGGAATTCTTTGATGCCCTTAATATAGAAGCAATCCCCCGAGATCAGAATAGTGCCACGGATAGACTTGCAGTTTCAGCCTCAACACTCCAACCTTTGGACGAAATGTTAGAAGGACATTGCCCCTTGGAAATCAACTTTAGACCTTCCATTCCTGACAATATAGAACATTGACAAGTTTTCAGAGATGATGAACAGATACTCAAGTTCATAAACAACATTGATGAGTTCTTGAATTACAAACCAAATGATCAGGAGGAAGGTAAAGTTTATCAGGATGAAGGTAACCGCTCAAACCCTGTTCCACGAGGTTTTGTGGCCTTGGAACATGTTTTTGACAGACAGGATAGAAAAAAGAGTAACGTAGACCAGATGAAACCAGGTGAGTACATTGAAATAAACATTGGAATGGAAAAGGAACCAAAAATCCTTAAGATTGGAAAAGGTATCCCGGATAAAGAAAGAAATGCCCTTATTAACTTATTACGAGAATTTAGGGACATATTTGCTTTCACGTATGATGAGCTTAAGGCGTATAGGGAGGATGTTTTCCAACACACCATTCCCTTAAAACCGGAGTGTCAAAAGGGTAAACCTTTCCGACAAAATCTGAGACAGATAAACCCTAAACTAGCTCCTATTGTAAAACAGGAGTTAGAAAAGATGTTAGCAGTAGGCATCATAGCACCCACTCGACATACTTCATGGTGTTCCAATTTGGTAGTGGTCAGAAAAAAGAATGGCAGCTTAAGAATATGTATAGACTTTAGAAATCTGAACATGGCATGCCAGAAAGACAACTATCCCCTTCCTAATATGGAGACCCTCCTCCAACGGGTCACTGGATCTGGCATGATGTCCATGTTGGATGGATTTTCAGGTTACAATCAGGTAGTCATCAAGGAAGAAGATAGACACAAAACTGCTTTCACAACCCCTTGGGGTACTTTCGAATATTTAAGAATGCCTTTTGGCCTTACCAATGCTGGGGCCACTTAGCAAAGGGCCATGGACTATGCTTTCAAAGAATTAGTGGGGAAAATCATTGACATTTACCAGGATGATTTGACTGTATTTTCTAAGGAAAGATCTAGTCATGTTGCCCACCTTAGGAAGGTTTTTGAAAGATGTAGAGAGTATGGGATTTCTTTAAATCCGGTGAAATCAGTCTTCGGCATCGAAGAAGGCAAGCTTTTGGGTCACATTGTTAACAAAGACGGGGTCAAGGTTGATCCCGAAAGAGTAGAAGCTATCCAGAAAATTCCCCTTCCTAGAAATGTCAAAGGTCTCCAATCCTTTAATGGCCATATCAATTTCATAAGAAGATTCATACCAAATTTAGCCGAGATAATAAAACCCATGCAACGGTTGTTAAAAAAGGATGCTAAATTTGTCTGGGATGATGAAGGGAAGGAAGCCTTTGCAACTATCAAAGATGCTATTTCTAAGTCGCCTGTGTTAGTCAGCCCTGATTATACCAAAGAGTTCATGATATTCTCTTTTGCCTCAGAAGACACGATAGCTGGGGTATTGCTCCAGAAGAATTCCGAAGGGTTTGAACAACCTATTGCCTTCATGAGTAGAGCCCTCCAAAACTCTGAGTTGAAATATACTACCATGGAAAAGCAGGCCTATGCCTTGGTGAAGTCTCTAAAACACTTTAGGACATACATTGGTTATTCAAGAGTCATAGGATATGTCCCCCATGCCGCTGTAAAAGACATCGTAGCCCAACAGGATTGCCTAGGAACAAGAGGCACATGGGTGTCCAAAATCCAGGAGTATGATCTGGAAATTCGACCCACTAAACTGATAAAGGGGCAAGGCCTAGCTAAGATGTTAACTCAGAAGAATGAAGAGGCCATTGACATGTGTTGTGCAAGCCTTTCATCTCATCCTCGTATGACACCAGCTTTACAGGACCTAGATAATCATTGGTACTCCGACATTATATACTTTTTGCTACACCTAGATGTCCCAGATCATCTTAAAGGACATAAAAGAAGAGCTCTTAGGTTAAAAACTGCCAGGTATTGCCTCACTCAAGAGGGTTTGGGTTGGAGGAACCCTGATGGTGTGATACTTAGATGTGTGCACGAGCAGGATTCCAAAAAGATCTTGACTGAATTCCACTCAGGTTTTTATGGGGGCCATTATGCAGCAAACACAACTGCTCACAAAATTCTAAGAGCAGGTTACTATTGGCCAACTATTTTTGCTGATACTTACAAGTATGTCAAGTATTGCCAGGAGTGTCAACTTTACACTGGAAAGCCTAAATTGGCTGCCTTACCTCTCGTTCCGGTAGTTGTCATTGCTCCCTTTCAACAATGGGGTCTCGACTTTATTGGCAAGTTCCAGGATAACTCTAGCAATGGATTTTGTTGGATCCTCACTGCAACTGATTACTTCACTAAATGGGTGGAAGCTATTCCCACTAAAACAGCCACTGAAAAGGTAATCATGGATTTCATCGAGGATAGGATCATCACCCGGTTTGGCACTCCCCTAAAGATAACAACAGACAATGCCAAGGCCTTCAGTTCGGCAGAGATGACTGATTTTTGCTTCAAATATGGTATTATTTTATCACACTCTTCTGATTATTACCCCCAGGGAAATGGACTTGCAGAGTCCTCAAACAAAAATTTGATGACCATCCTTAAGAAAACTGTGGGGGATAACAAGAGATCTTGGGATAGCAAAATCAAGTATGCATTGTGGGCAGATAGGATCACTAAGAAGCATTCCACTGGAAAGACTCCTTTTGAACTTGTTTATGGCATCACAGCTGCTTTGCCTTTCAACATGCAAATACCCATCTACAAAATGTTGATTGATTATGGTACTGAGAAACTGGAGTTAGATGATAGGGCAAATCAAATCATTGAACTTGATGAAAGCAGAAGGACATCATTGGACAAAATGTTAAGACATCAGGAAAGCATGAAAACTACTTTTGATAAGTCAGCCAAGCCTAGAGATTTCCAAGTAGGTGACACTGTTCTTTTGTGGGACAAGAGAGGAGAAAAGCCAGGGAAGCATGGAAAATTTGACAGCCTTTGGAAGGGTCCTTTTATCATACGTTGCCAGGCCGGAACACATTCTTTCTTGCTGAACACCATGGATGGAGAGATGATACCATTGCCCAGAAACGGGCAACACCTGAAACCATTTTATCGGAACAAAATTCAAGATGACCAAGGGGTCATCTCAGGACATTCCTAAACCTTATCTTTTTCAAAATTATGCAAATTCTTGTACCATATTGATGTATCATAGTTTCATATGTTAGTTTTGTATCATATTTCATATATATGCTGGAAAAGAAAAAGATTTTATTTTTTGCTTTTGAAAAAATGAAAAGAAAAATGTTTAAGTTGGTATTTCATTTTGGCATTTTTTATCATGGGGATGTGTTACTAAGACACTTCCGTTTCTGTGCAGGAAACTGACATTCTGGGGTTCTCGAATACTCTTTTTGAACCATAGATCAAACGAGCATCCGTCCCACAGTTGGAGCCAGATGTTACCAACTTTTTTGTACCATAGTTGGATTTTCTGGAGAGCCGCCATTTGACAAACATGATGAATGTTTGATTCCAGTGTATCAGATGATCCAACATTTTTTAGCTAGCCAGTTGTGGTTAGCTTGTTTTGTTTTTTGAGTCGACATGACCATGGCCCCATGGGGGTTTGTAATAAAAGTGTGCTAGTAGGATCTGAGTGCCTCGGTCTCTCATGACTGGATTAAGCAACTAAGGTATTCCAAGGAGTTTTTTCCCTTGTCAATTATGCTTTGCTTAAGGCGAGGTATAATCGATGAGGTTTTCTCCCGCTCCTCCAAAGCTGGAATGCCCGATTTTGAAAATTTGGCCATGGGGGGTTATTAGAGGCCAACTAATGTATATAAGCCTACTAGACACTGTTAGAATAGGTGTCGGTCATGTCCTAGGTCCATAAAACCCTCAGAAAAAATTTCGAAAAAAATTTTACCGGACGCGTCGAAATTGAGGTTTTTAATTTTTAATTATTTTTAAATTTTAATTAAATTTCTCTATAGTTTAAATAGAGAAATTTGAGTCTGTAATATGTCAGTCATCCGGGGTCCGATTTCAGTGATTGATGGCTCGTTTCATAAGCCAAAAATCACACATGACCCGTGGAGCAGCTAAACCCAACTTTCGGATGTCAATTCAGCCCCGTAATTAATATTTTCTCTGAAAAGCCATTTACAGAGAAATTATTAATTAAATTAATAAAATTGATTATTTTGGAGATAATCCAAATCTCTCCAAAATTAATCAATTTGATTAAAATAAAAGGCTAAATGACATGGCAATAGACATTTATGAGGATTCCAATCAACTCCCAGTCACTCCAATCAACTATCCAGTCACCAAGTCATTATCCTCTCAAGCAAGTTCGCCCTCCTCATGCAAAACTCGAGTTAGTGTGTTGTCATTTGATAATTGGGTTGGTGGTTAGCATTAATTTTAGAGATGGGCGCCCTCATGACTCACCAATCATCCACGAGCTTGGCTCCCTTTGCTCATACGAGTTAGCACCTACTATTCCATGTGTCACTCACCAAACTAGCTCGCATACTTACCAATCCTCACGTCAATCCTCACCAAGCTCACGTCTAAGCCTTGTTGGAATTTGTTTATTGGTTAATGCAATCACTATTTGGCTTGGCTCTCCTTGGATTCGAGTTATTACCTACCACATGCCACTTGCCATCTACCAAACTACCTCGCACCCTCCACATCCTCACGTCAACCTACCAAATCCTCACGACTTTCCTCATGCAAGCTCGTGTTATCCTTGTTGTAGCTCGTTGGTTGGTTATTGATACTCCCTATGTTCCATTAGAGTCGAGTCTTGCCACCTATACCTTCAACCTACCACCAAACTCGACTTTGATTATTCTTTAGCATGCCAAGCCCTCCCTTGATTGGAAATCGACTTACCTATCTATTTGCCAATTCGACCTAGGGTTTTAGCCTAGGATTTAGTATAAAGAGAGGCTCATTAGGAGCTATTATCTCATGGATTTTTGTGCATCGAAGCTCTAATAAAATTGTAAACGCTTTTAATTGGAATAAAGTTGAGACTTTGGAGGTCAAAAACGTGGAGGCTTTTGATGTGCTTGCTTCACTTGATATTGAGGTGATATTGTTTTACATTTCATTTGAGGCTCTTAAGTTGTAGAACATGTTCATGAAGGCTAACAATCTAGCACAAGTAGCATGTATCTAGATCTTTTCACTTGAATGTTTTGTTTCAATTATATTATTCATGCTTAAGGTTATTGCAGGTATTTCTTCACTCCATAAACGAGACCAAAGGAGCTTTAACATTTATGATTTGAGAAACAAAGAGAGCTAGATCTTCTCCATCAAACTTCTAAAATACAATTTTGGTTACTTGTTACTATAGGCTTCATCTCTTCTAGCCTTCTACTTTGCTCCTTGAGTTTTTTGTTTTGAATTTGCTAAGCCATTTCTAGCCCCTCTAGCCTTGATCCAGGATTGTCCTTGTTTTTTCAAGCCATAGATTAGTTTGCCATAAGGTTGAAGTTCCTTCAACCTTGGGGAATAACTTGGGATTTGTTCCCTTGTGCTCTCTTCAACACTCGTTGTCGGCGTATCACCGGTTAACCGGAGGATTTCCAAGGCGGTGTTTTACCATCCCAAGTGTTCCACTTGAAGCCCTTGCCCTAGATCTGCTTCCTCATAGGTTTGTCTTCATCCCCCCTTTCGTCCCACTTCATTTTTCCCTTTCTCCCTCTTGCATTCGTCTCTCTCAACCATTGCTCCCTTCGTCCTACCTTACCTTCCTCCTCTCGTCCCTCTCTTCTTCATCTCCTCCTTCCATTCGTTTCCTTCTTGGTTTTTTGCCTCTCTTCCTATCGTCCATCCCCACTTGCCCTACAACATAAAACAACAACAAAAAACAAATAAGTGTTAGTATTAGTAAGTGGTTAGTGCAATTTTCATGCTTAGTTAGTTGTTAGTTATTTGTTTAAAGTTAGTAGTTGACTAGTTGTTCTTCTTTTGAAAAGGTGAATGGTTAGATTTCTTTTATAAAAATCAAAATTTATGCATTGAAAGTTTAAGTTAGGCATATCAAAGGGTCATTTAGGGCTTGCATTTAGTCTTTTCCCTTTAAGTTTTGTAGTTCCATTTCAAAGTAGGATAGTTGGCATATAGGATAGTGTAAAATTTTATGGTTGCATTCTCATTCCCACCATATTTTGGGGCATTTTAGCTTGCTGGTCCGTTTTACCATATCAAATATTTTAAGACAAAATCTCATGCTTTTTCATGTTTTAGTCCCACTTTGCAAACTTAGACTTTATTGTTCAAAGTTTGATTAGATTTCTAACGCTAATGGGTGCATGAGTTATTGGCTTATCCTTGTGGTAGGATTGTGGGAAGAGAAAGATCCCTTAAATCCAAAGATCAAATCGAAGAGAGAGGAGGAGATTAAGTATCATAAGACATTCCAAAATATTTCTTCTTATCCTTTGTAAAAGCCATCAAGGGCTTCGATCCATTAAATTTTTATAAGTTGTTTCTAAGTAGTCATTAAAAGACCTTTCAAGAATTTTCCCTTGAGGCACTTGTAATTATCTAATAAAACTTTTAAGTGGAGGAGGCCTCCACTTTTTGGGTCTTCTTCCCCATCTGGGGAAGGGTGTGGGTCTTGTGGTTGGTTTTAGCTTAGATTTACGTTTTCATGCTCTTAGTTTAAATTTTGTTCCAAATAGGTTATCTTGATTATATTCCATATCTACTTACCCCCATGCTTTCCCGAGTAGGGTCTTCAACCTGAAAGAGATTCTTGGGTAGTTTAGTTTTATATTTGCATTATTATCTTGCTTCTCTTCCAATCCTTGACCAGAGAATAGCTAACTTTGGGATCGTATCCCAAAGGCCACATAATCTTGTGGTAGCTTCTCGCTCCCCCATCAACTTCTTGTGGACATCCAGCTAGCTGGAAGGTTTCCAGGATTGGTGGCTTCTAGTGGTTGGTCTTGTTCGGAGATCAATCCCACCTAGTAGTTTAGAACTTGTGTGGTAGAACACTAGATTTCTTATCTTACAAGCATTATTGTTAGTAGTAATTTTTATCTTGTCGATCAACATTATTGTTCAAATCTGTTTCAAGTTAAATATACTGCTATTACAATTTCTGTTTCTTAAAATAAACCAAAGTCTCTTGAACTTGGCCAAATCCAAGTCAAGAGCACCCTCTGTCGGAGGGCATTTTAGTTTCTTGCATTTCCCTGCATTAGGCATTGTTAATCTAGCAAGTCTCTTGAACTGCGGTCATAAGACCGAGTCAAGAGCGCTCTCTGTCGGAGAGTTGAACAGGGCTTTCTAATAATAAAAATTTTCCACTCACACACCCCTAATTAATTTATCTTGGTTTGTCCTACACCCGTATGCTCTGCCAACCGGAAACGGTTGGGCTAGTACTCAGAAAGGTGGAAGACTTGATAATTACGATCGATAAACTTAATTAAAATTTTTACCCAAAACCTCAACCAAGGCAAAATACTGTTCTTCCCACGAGAGGTGACGCCGGGAAATCACTGTCAGACTCAGGGGCGGTTTAAACATTGGACACCAATCCTTATCGAATCTGGGTGCTTCCGACAGGTCACTTAGGGTTGCCAGTATCTTTCTTGGGTAGGGTTCTACCATCTTTTGATACCTTTTGGTCTTAGCCCTAATAATCAAGACAACTAAAACTTTGAAATTTACCAAGATAAGCTGCACAACGTTCTCACAAACTATCTATTTCAAGCATTTGTATCAGTTTTTTACAATCACTCTTATTTTTGACTCCATAAGGCACTGGTCCTTCATCATATATCTTTGTATGCTTAATATCTATACTAGAGTATTCAGCATTAATCTGTGTAAAAAGTGATTTGTTAATTTGTTCAAGTGCATCCTTATTTTCTGTTGCAACGTGGATTGCGTTATCTTGTTTTTATTTTCAAGCTTTATATTGTCTATCATTCAAAGAAAACTCCTAAATAACACCCATCCGCATCACTACATCCAAAACACATTAATAAACACATAAAGAGCCTTAGACAACTCTTTAGTAGGGACTACCCCCCCTTGGCTTCGTTAGGAGTTTTGCCTAAACGGAGGAGCTGGGATTCAGGTGACAGCACCTGGCTCATTGCTTGCCCCCAAGGCCACACCTCTCCCCACTTTCCAGTGAGGGAGACAGCTTTCAAAAGATTTCTGCTGCTGGTGTGCAGTTTGGCGGACAACAGGCCCCATGGGGGTTTGTATCAAAGTGTGCTGGTAGGGTCTGAGTGGCTCAGTTCCCCATGACTGGATTAAACAACTAAGGTATTCCAGGGAGTTTTTTCACCGTCAGATTATACTTTGCTTCAGGCGAAATATAATCTCTTGGTTTTTCTCCCGCTTCCTCCAAAGCTGGAATGCCCGATTTTGGAAATTTGGCCATGGGGGGTTATTAGGGTCCAACTATAATGTATAAACCTACTAGACACTATTAGAATAGGTTCGGGTCATGTCCTAGGTCTCTAGGACCCCCAGAAAAAATTTCGAAAAAATTTTATCGGACGCGTCGGAATTGGGGTTTTTAATTTTTTAATTATTTTTAAATTTTAATTAAATTTCTCTATAGTTTAAATAGAGAAATTTGAGTCTGTAATATGTCAGTCATCCGGGGTCCGAATTTAGTGTTTGATGGCTCGATTCATAAGCCAAAAATCACACATGACCCATGGAGCAGCTAAACCCAACTTTCGGATGTCAATTCAGCCTCATAATTAATATTTTCTCTAAAAAGTCATTTACAGAGAAATTATTAATTAAAATAATAAAATTGAATATTTTGGAGATAATCAAAAACTCTCCAAAATTAATCAATTTGATTAAAATAAAAGGCTAAATGACATGGCAATGGGCATTTATGAGGATTCCAATCAACTCCCAGTCACTCCAATCAACTATCCAGTCACCAGAAGGTTATCCACTTGAACAAATTCGCCCTCCTCATGCAAAACTCGAGTTTGATGTGTTGTCAATTAATAATTGGGTGGTGGTTTGCATTAAAGCCTAAGGTAGGCGCCCTCATGACTCACCAATCAATCCAAAGCTTGGCTCCTTGTTGAGATTCGAGTTATACCTACCATCTACACATGTGTCTCCACACAAGTAACTCGCAAATCCCCTAAATCCTCACGTCAATCTCATATGAGCTCGAGTTTGAACCTTGTTGGAATATGGTAAGTGGTTGTGATGTTTCCCATGCTACACCTATGCGAATTAGTACCTACCTAATGCCACATGCCATCCCCTTGTTGATTCGCCCCTCCACATATCTCTAACTCGCACCTACCATGCCTCACGTGGATCCTAGTTGGAGCGTGTTAATTGGATGTAGCTCCCATCTCATACCTTCCTCCAAGTCGAGCCATACCACCTCTTCCATTCATACCTACCACAAACTCGAATTTGGACATTGTCTATTGCTCCAAGCCCTCTCATGATTAGAATTCGATTTACTTGTTTATTTCCAATTCGACCTAGGGTTTTAGCTTAGGATTTAGTATAAAGAGAGGCCCATTAGGGGCTATTATCTCATGGATTTTTGGATGTAAAGTTACTCTGCCATTTTATCATTGCAAAGCCATTGGCTTAAGGAAATAAAGCGACTTTGGAGGTCTATGTGTTGTCAAATGCTTTTCATGGAAATGTCTTCATAATCTCAACGTGAATTTGTTCTTGTTTTTTGCTTATAATCTCATGTTTTGATCCATAATTTGCTTAGAAGGTTTTTTTAAGCCCATAGGATGGGCATTTGAATACAAGTTGTCCATTTATGTTTGGTTTAAGTGTGATTTAGAAGGAGTAGACTGTAGTTGGAAATACTTATACTATTCTAATCTCACTTTTATTATGCATACTATTATGATCAAGATGTGTTTATGAGTGATCACTTGTGCAAATCCAACAGGTTTTGAAGAGAGATTTGAGCTAGGTTGCATCTTTCATCTCTTCAAAAGGCCTACAGTTTCTAACCATTTGTGCATGCTTCAGGATCCTTCTAGAGTCAATCTCAAGCATTAAGGGATTTGGCAAAAGGCTTCAAATCTAAGGTTCCATCTCTTAAGTTTATTTTAAAAAGAATCATCTTGGTTACTGGGTTACCCTAGGCTTCCCATTCTTCAAGCCATCTTGTCTTCTCATTGAAACCCCTTTGATTTGCTTGCTAGCCCATTCCTTCTAGCCCTCGTCCCCTCTCCTCATTGGCTTCTTCCCCCATTCGTTTTTGTCTTCTTTTTTGCCTTCTCGTCCATCGTAGAAAAGCCACCTTCCTCCTCTCCTCTTAGCCATTTAGTGCCTCCTTCCTCTTCTTTTTAGTCTCTACCCTTCATCCCATTCGTCCTACCTATCTCCATCTAGTGATTTACTTATTGCCCAAGTATATCTTTCATCTTGTATTGCAACGTGGATTGCGTTATCATGTCTTATATTCAAGCATTATATTGTCTCTAATCTCAAAAAACTCCTAAAAAACACCCATCCGCATCACTACATTAAAAACACTTAAATACACAAAGAGCCTTAGACAACTCTTTTTTTAGGGACTACCCCCCTTGGCTTCGTTAGGAGTTTTGCCTAAACGGAGGAGCTGGGATTCAGGTGACAGTACCTGGCTCATTGCTTGCCCCCAAGGCCACGCCTCTCTCACTTTTAGTGAAGAGACAGCTTTCGAAAGATTTCCGCTGCTGGTGTGCAGTTTGGCGGACAACATCTTTGGCGCCGTTGCCGGGGACAAATCTTTTTGTTCCTGGACGACCTTAGTTTTTCTAGTTTATTTTACCTTTTGATAGATTCTCATATCTATCTGGCGACTCCACTTCACCTTTTTACTTTGGTAGATTTTTAGTTTAATCACTCTCTGAAATTAGACTTGGATTCACCTGGCGACTCCACTATCAGTTAACACATCAAGGTATTCAACTAGAAGAAACTCTGAAGGCTTGCTTAGTTTTATCCCTGAGCCTGAAAAGGTTTATAGGAGGAGACTAAACAAGCTTGCTTCTCGTAGAATTCTTGAAAATCTTAGATCCGAATCTATTTTAGACATCCACTCTTTATTTCAAGAAAATCTAGAAAATCAAACAAATTCTGAAAATAATAACTGTTTCCTTTCCACAATGGGTGAGTTCTTTACTCAACTCAACTTTACTCAGATACCAGGTCAACCTCACGATATTCCCGAGAAGGCTATTGATAAGATCACAAATTTCAATGGCACTGATGCCTCGTTATCTGCTGAACAACATATTAGAAACTTCACCAAATTGTGTAGTGCTCATGTCAGGGGAGCTGATAAACATGAAGACGTTTACATGACTCTTTTTGCCCTATCCTTGGAGGGTAAGGCAGGGAACTGGTACGATAATCTGCCAGACAACTCTTTTGCCACCATAGCAGCATTCAAGACGGCCTTCCTCAACAAGTTTGGTTGCAGAAAAGAACCTAGACATTTAGTTGCATCTCTAACTAGTATGAAGAAGACTGAGAACGAAACCATGGATGAATTTAACACAAAATTCATGGAGTTGTCCAATTCCATCCCTGACACCTATGCGCCTCCTGCGGCTTCTTTGTTGGACTACTACATAGAAGCATTAAGTGGCAAAGTCCAATATCAGATCAGGGATAAAGAACCAGCTACCTTGCTTGAAGCTCAAGCTTTGGCCATCAAAATTGATAGAAACATGAAGTCTTCCGGAGAATCAAATATCCAGGGGTACTCTAGATCTCAACTGCTTTCAAAACCAATCGAGCATAAAGACAAAGAACCTATGAAGGACTCTTACGAAAAAAGAATGATAGAAATATGTGAGAGAATGGAGAAAGCAGAACAGAAACATGTAAGTCAGATTAAAGAATTGCAAAACAAGATCATCAACATGGAAAGAGCACAAGTTCAACAGGTTCAACATACACAACCAGCTCCTAGAAATTTTCCTGCCAAACCTACTTGGCAAAGAAGACCTCCTAACCATGAACAGAGGCCTCCTCATCAACTAGAGGCTGCTAACATGGTTGAGCATGCCAAGCCATTTTGTAGGGCATGTAAGGATTTCCATGAGGAATCTGGTTGCCATTATGCCTGCTTTGTTCAAGAGCATGGATATCCTGAGGGATGTGAGCCTAGTACTTCATCAGACGAGCCTGTTTTCATCAACCATGTGGGAAATGAATATGAGAACCTTGATATGACTCAAGCCAACCAGGGTTATCAGCAGATCGACTATATGACTCAACTGTATGGAGAGATGCCACCTAGTATCAACAACAGCCAGAGATTCAAAGGAAACACTTATCAAAAGAAACCGAAGGAGGGACCTTCAAATCAAAACACTCCTAAGGTAACAGTTCCTCACATTGCTCAAAGAATAAACATTGAAAAGGAACCACCTATTGATTTAAATTTTGATTTAAGTAATTGGTTGTCCAACACCAAAGTTCCAGTCCCAGTGCTTGAACTATGCAAACTTCCTGGTCAGAGAGAGAAACTGTTAAAACTCTTAGAGCCTCATGCTAATAATACTCCCCCTCATACTCCTAAACCTACAAATTCTGAAAAGCCCCTTGCTGTTCCTCATCCCATTGCCTCTGAAAAGCGACCTCCACCTGCAAAGTACCCTACCCCTAAAAAGGTAACTTTCGTAGAAACTAAAGAGCAACCTTCAACAAGTTGTATGAATGATTATGGAGATCCCCCTATAGTCCTACATACCAGGGAAACAAGAAAAGAAGCTCACCCACCTTTCTACATATCATTGATGATAGGTGACCTTCTTCTACATAACTGTATGTTGGACTCAAGATCTGGTGCCAGCCTTATGACCAAGAAATTCATGCAGCAACTGAATTTAAAGACCACCAGACCATATGGGAATGTTTGTGCCATGGACTCTACACCTGTCGAAGTTGAGGGGATGATTCAGAATCAAACCGTCAGATTAGCCAAGTACCCAGACATCCATGTCACCATGGACATCCTAGTCATAGATGTGCCTGATAAGTGGGGTATGCTTTTATCTAGAAAGTGGGGTGCTTCTTTGGGTGGTTCATTACAGTTAGATCTATCCTACGCAACTGTTCCTGCTTCAGAAGACACTCAGGTTAAACTACATTCAGAAAAGGAAAGGAGGTACCATGTTGAAAATCCCCACAAACCTTCGAATGAGTACATTTACAATTCAGATGACATGGGAACCCACCAGATCAATTCCACTTTCTTAGATCCGGTTCATAGGGAAATGAAAGACAAGAAAATTGATGGGCTATGGAAAATGGAATTTGATGGAGCTTTTTCTAAAGCTGGCAAAGGTGCCGGTATAGTCTTAATGTCACCTGAGGGTAAAATCTTCAATTTTGCATTTAGACTTGAGTTTGAAGCCACCAACAATGTTGCGGAGTATGAAGCACTCTTACTAGGCATAGAAATTGCTAAAGACATGAAGATCAAAATGCTTAGTATTAAGGGAGATTCTGATTTAGTGGTACAACAGATCAAGGGTAACTTTGCATGCCATTGCAAAAGGCTTAAGAGATATAGAAATGCAGTGTGGGACACCATGGAATACTTTGATTCTCTAAATATACAAGCAGTCCATAGGGAAGAGAACAGTATGGCAGATAGGTTAGCCGTTGCAGCATTTACACTCCAGCCATCAGAGGAAATGTTGAATGGAGATTGTACCCTTGAGATCAACTATAGGCCATCTGTCCCAGACAACATGAACCATTGGCAGGTTTTCAAGGATGATGAACAAATTCTAAGATTCATAAATAACTTAGATGAGTTTGCCAATTTCAACATTAATGAACAGGGAAAAGGCAAGCAGTATAAAGATGAAAGCCAACCCATGAACCCAATTTCACGTGGTTTCACTAAGTTAGAGAACATCTTTGATAGGCATGACGGGAAGAAAAACAGCATTGACCAGATGAAGCCAGGAGATTACATTGAGGTTAACATCGGAACAGAAACAGATCCAAAAATCATAAAAATTGGAAAAGGAACATCAGAAAAAGAAAGAAATGCACTAATAAACCTTGTCAGAGAGTTTAGAGATATATTTGCCTTTACTTATGACGAGTTGAAGGCCTATAGGGAAGATGTGTTCCAACATACCATTCCCCTTAAACCGGAAATGCAAAATGCCAAGCCTTTTCGTCAAAAACTAAGGCAAATAAATCCTAAGTTGGCCCCTATTATCAAAAGAGAGCTAGAGAAGATGCTGGCAGCAGGCATTATAGCTCCTACCCGACACACTTCATGGTGCTCCAACTTAGTTGTCGTCAGGAAAAAGAATGGAAGTATCAGAATATGCATTGATTTCAGGAACCTTAACATGGCATGCCAGAAAGACAATTATCCACTTCCCAACATGGAGACCCTCCTCCAACGGGTCACTGGATCTAATATGATGTCCATGCTTGATGGATTTTCAGGATACAACCAGGTTGTTATCAAAGAAGAGGATAAACATAAAACTGCTTTTACAACCCCTTAGGGAACCTTTGAATATCTGAGAATGCCCTTTGGCCTTACAAATGCAGGAGCTACTTTCCAAAGGGCCATGGATTATGCTTTCAAGGAATTACTAGGAAAAATCATCGAGATATACCAAGATGATTTAACTGTCTTTTCAAAGGAAAGATTCAGCCATGTTGATCACTTAAGAAAAGTTTTTGAACGATGCAGAGAATATGGTATTTCCCTAAATCCGGCAAAGTCTGTATTAGGCATCGAAGAGGGAAAACTCTTAGGGCATATTATAAACAAGGATGGGGTCAAGATTGACCCTGAAAGAGTAGAAGCCATCAAGAAGATACCTCTCCCCAAAAATGTGAAGGGCCTTCAATCTTTCAATGGTCACATAAACTTTATCAGAAGATTTATTCCAAACCTTGCTGAGTTGATGAAACCCATGCAGCGGTTACTTAAAAAAGATGCTAAATTTGTGTGGACTGATGATGGGAGGGAAGCCTTCAACATTATTAAAGATGCCATTACTAGGTCACCTGTGTTGGTTAGTCCGGATTATACCAAAGATTTCATGATTTTCTCTTTTGCTTCTGAGGATACTATAGCTGGGGTTTTGCTCCAAAAGAACTTCAAGGGTTCGAGCAACCAATTGCATTCATGAGCAGGGCTTTACAAAATTCAGAATTAAAATACACTATAATGGAAAAACAGGCTTATGCTTTGGTCAAATCCTTGAAACATTTCAGAACATACATTGGCTACAATAAAGTTATAGGTTATGTCCCCCATGCTGCAGTAAAAGACATCCTATCCCAACAGGATTGCTTAAGAACAAGAGGCACATGGGTCTCCAAGATCCAGGAATATGACTTGGAAATAAAACCTACCAAACTTATCAAGGGACAAGGCCTAGCCAAAATGTTAACCCAGAAAAATGAGGAGGCTATCGACATAAACTGTACAGATCAACCTGATTGTCCACGTATGACACCTGCCTTGCGGGAGCTAGATATCCATTGGTATTCTGATGTTATATATTTCCTCTTACATATGACTTGCCCTGACCACCTTAAAGGACACAAGCGAAGGGCACTAAGATTGAAAGCTGCTAGATACTGCCTTACTCAAGAAGGCTTGGGTTGGAGAAGCCCTGATGGGGTTATCCTTAGATGTGTCCATGAACAAGATTCTAAAAAGATCTTGATTGACCTTCACTCAGGATTTTGTGGAGGACACTATGCAGCGAATACAACTGCCCACAAAATCCTTAGAGCCGGATATTATTGGCCAACCATATTTGCCGATGTGTACAAACATGTCAAGTTTTGCCAGGAATGTCAACTATTCACAGGAAAACCTAAATTGGCCGCCTTACCCCTCAACCCGGTTGTTGTCATTGCCCCCTTCCAGCAATGGGGCCTTGACTTTATTGGTAAATTTAAAGATAATTCTAGCAATGGATTTTGCTGGATTCTAACAGCAACTAATTACTTCACCAAGTGGGTTGAGGCTATTCCTACCAAGACAGCTACTGAGAAGGTTGTTATGAATTTTATTGAAGATAAAATCATCACTAGATTTGGTACCCCTTTGAAGATAACCACCGATAATGCCAAGGCTTTCAGTTCAACAGAAATGAATGATTTCTGTTTCAAATATGGCATTATTTTATCTCACTCTTCCGACTATTATCCACAAGGTAATGGCCTTGCTGAATCCTCAAACAAGAACCTGATGACTATCCTTAAGAAAACTGTTGGTGATAACAAAAGATCCTGGGATAGCAAGATCAAATATGCCCTTTGGGCGGACAGAATTACAAAGAAAAACTCCACTGGAAAGTCCCCCTTTGAACTTGTTTATGGCATCACAGCAACACTACCTCTTAGCATGCAGATCCCCATCTTCAGAATGCTAACTGATTATGACTCTGAGAAGTTAGAGTTGGAAGATAGGGCCAACCAAATCATCGAGCTTGATGAAAACAGAAGAAATTCCTTGGACAAAATGTTAAGACAAAAGGAGAGTATGAAAGCCACATTTGATAGGTCAGCCAAGCCAAGAGCCTTTCAAGAAGGGGACACTGTTCTATTATGGGACAAAAGAAGGGAGAAACCTGGGAAACATGGAAAATTCGACAGCCTTTGGAAGGGTCCTTTTATTATACGCTGCCAAGTTGGAGATAATTCTTTCGGCCTCAACACTATGGAAGGAGAAATACTGCCTCTTCCTATAAATGGGCAACATTTGAAACCCTTTTACCGGAACAACATACAAGATGACCAAGGGGTCATCTCAGGACTTCCCTAAACTCTTATCTTTGTACTTTATGTATCATTATTTCTGTATCATAGTGTATTTTTGTACTATAGTTCTTATACATGTTGAAAAAGAAAAGATTTCCATTTTTGTATTGTAAATTTGAAAAGAAAAAAGCAAAAAATAGTTTCATAGTTGATATTTCATTTTGGCATTATTTATCATGTACATGGGAACTAAGACATTTCTCTTTCTGTGCAGGAAATTGATATTCTGGGATTCTCGAACACCTTCTTTGACTCCTAGATCAAGCAAGTGTCCGTCTCGCAGTTGGAGCCAGATGTTATCAACTGATTTGTACAAATAGTTGAAACCTTATTGAGCCGCCAGTGATGGAACACATCAGTGTTCACTTCCAGAGTATCTGGGTTTCATTGTATTTGGGTCTAGCCAGTTTTGGCTAGCCAGTTTTGTTTTTGAGTCGACATGACCATGGCCCCATGGGGGTTTGTATCAAAGTGTGCTAGTAGGGTCTGAGTGGCTCAGTTCCCCATGACTGGATTAAACAACTAAGGTATTCCAGGGAGTTTTTTCACCGTCAGATTATACTTTGCTTCAGGCGAAATATAATCTCTTGGTTTTTCTCCCGCTTCCTCCAAAGCTGGAATGCCCGATTTTGGAAATTTGGCCATGGGGGGTTATTAGGGTCCAACTATAATGTATAAACCTACTAGACACTATTAGAATAGGTTCGGGTCATGTCCTAGGTCTCTAGGACCCCCAGAAATTGGGGTTTTTAATTTTTTAATTATTTTTAAATTTTAATTAAATTTCTCTATAGTTTAAATAGAGAAATTTGAGTCTGTAATATGTCAGTCATCCGGGGTCCGAATTTAGTGTTTGATGGCTCGATTCATAAGCCAAAAATCACACATGACCCATGGAGCAGCTAAACCCAACTTTCGGATGTCAATTCAGCCTCATAATTAATATTTTCTCTAAAAAGTCATTTACAGAGAAATTATTAATTAAAATAATAAAATTGAATATTTTGGAGATAATCCTAACTCTCCAAAATTAATCAATTTGATTAAAATAAAAGGCTAAATGACATGGCAATGGACATTTATGAGGATTCCAATCAACTCCCAGTCACTCCAATCAACTATCCAGTCACCAGAAGGTTATCCACTTGAACAAATTCGCCCTCCTCATGCAAAACTCGAGTTTGATGTGTTGTCAATTAATAATTGGGTGGTGGTTTGCATTAAAGCCTAAGGTAGGCGCCCTCATGACTCACCAATCAATCCAAAGCTTGGCTCCTTGTTGAGATTCGAGTTACACCTACCATCTACACATGTGTCTCCACACAAGTAACTCGCAAATCCCCTAAATCCTCACGTCAATCTCATATGAGCTCGAGTTTGAACCTTGTTGGAATATGGTAAGTGGTTGTGATGTTTCCCATGCTACACCTATGCGAATTAGTACCTACCTAATGCCACATGCCATCCCCTTGTTGATTCGCCCCTCCACATATCTCTAACTCGCACCTACCATGCCTCACGTGGATCCTAGTTGGAGCGTGTTAATTGGATGTAGCTCCCATCTCATACCTTCCTCCAAGTCGAGCCATACCACCTCTTCCATTCATACCTACCACAAACTCGACTTTGGACATTGTCTATTGCTCCAAGCCCTCTCATGATTGGAATTCGATTTACTTGTTTATTGCCAATTCGACCTAGGGTTTTAGCTTAGGATTTAGTATAAAGAGAGGCCCATTAGGGGCTATTATCTCATGGATTTTTGGATGTAAAGTTACTCTGTCATTTTATCATTGCAAAGCCATTGGCTTAAGGAAATAAAGCGACTTTGGAGGTCTATGTGTTGTCAAATGCTTTTCATGGAAATGTCTTCATAATCTCAACGTGAATTTGTTCTTGTTTTTTGCTTATAATCTCATGTTTTGATCCATAATTTGCTTAGAAGGCTTTTTTAAGCCCATAGGATGGGCATTTGAATACAAGTTGTCCATTTATGTTTGGTTTAAGTGTGATTTAGAAGGAGTAGACTGTAGTTGGAAATACTTATACTATTCTAATCTCACTTTTATTATGCATACTATTATGATCAAGATGTGTTTATGAGTGATCACTTGTGCAGATCCAACAGGTTTTGAAGAGAGATTTGAGCTAGGTTGCATCTTTCATCTCTTCAAAAGGCCTACATTTTCTAACCATTTGTGCATGCTTCAGGATCCTTCTAGAGTCAATCTCAAGCATTAAGGGATTTGGCAAAAGGCTTCAAATCTAAGGTTCCATCTCTTAAGTTTATTTTAAAAAGAATCATCTTGGTTACTGGGTTACCCTAGGCTTCCCATTCTTCAAGCCATCTTGTCTTCTCATTGAAACCCCTTTGATTTTCTTGCTAGCCCATTCCTTCTAGCCCTCGTCCCCTCTCCTCATTGGCTTTTTTCCCCATTCGTTTTTGTCTTCTTTTTTGCCTTCTCGTCCATCCTAGAAAAGCCACCTTCCTCCTCTCGTCTTAGCCATTTAGTGCCTCCTTCCTCTTCTTTTTAGTCTCTACCCTTCATCCCATTCGTCCTACCTATCTCCATCTAGTTCTCGTCTCACTCCTAGTCCAACCCCTAGTCCCCATTCTTCACTCTCTTTTGCCCTACTCCTTAACCCTACAACCCTACTCTCGTCCTCTCTCTTCTACTCACTCTTTTACTCTCGTCCTACCTCACTTAGGTCCCTTCTTCCTTGTCCTTATCTCTTTGGTCTAGCCCTTTTTTCCTTCCCTCTCGTCCACCTTAATTGTCCTTCACCTTTTCTCCTCGTCCACTCCCATTTAAGCCCCAAATCACATCAAAACAACAAAACAAAAGAGTTAGTAGTAGTTAGTATTAGATCTCATACTTGGTTATTTGGTAGTTGTTTTTGCATAGTTAGATCTCATAAAAATAAATATCTTGCATTTGTCTTTTGAAGTACTTGGTCATTTTCATATCCATACTATCATAGCTTGCATGTAGCTCGTAGATTGTTTACAAACTTTTACATCTTCCAAAAGATAGAAAATTTTGCACAAAAATATTTCAAATTTTTATACTTTAGATCTCATTTCTAGGACATTTCGAGAGTTTGTTGTTCGCTGGTCCGTTTCGCCATAGTTAATATTTTACGATAAAATTTCATGCATTTCACATATTAGAGTTAAAATTTCAAATCTAGACTTAACTAGTTGCAAGTTTTGTTTTTGTCTTTTGCTAATGGTTAATGGGTGCCTTGTTTAGATGTTTTGGACTTGCGTAGATTATTTGAGAAAGAGAGATATTTGATAAAGATCTTGAAATAAAGAATCAACGCAAAATAAAGTGAAGGAGCCATGAGAGTGACTCAATCTTGATATACTTATCCTTTGTAAAAGCAAGCAAAGACTTGTTTCTTCTTTATTTTTTCCAAGTATTATCTATCTCTCAAAAGTCCTTCAAGGGTTTCAAACCCAAGGCATTTGTAATCAAGTTAATAAAAGTTCAAGTGGAGGAGGCCTCCACTTTTTGGGTTTTCTTCCCATTTGGGGAAGAGTGTGGTGATTTGTTAGGTTAGATCTTTCAATTTTTTCTTTAGAGTAGTCTTTTGTTTCATCTTGTATTTCTCTTCCAAAGCCTTTGACCGGAAGTTGTATCCTTGGGATTTCATCTCAAGGGCAGGACCACATAATTTTGTGGTTACTCTTCCTTCCCCGTCGGTTTCCTTGGTAGAGCTTTCAGCTAGCTGGAGGTTCTCAAGTGCAGGCGGTTCTAGTGGTTGACCTTGTTCGGAGGTTGATCCCACCTTAGAGTAAAACTGTTGGTAGAACACTAAGTCCTTTTAGCATTATTTCATTCTACAAATAGCATGTTAGTTGTCTCTTACTTTATTTGAGTTATCACATGGTTTAATTCTACAAAGCTTCATAACTGTTTTTCACAACTGCTTCTAATTTCTTAAAATAAACAAAGCCTCTTGAACTTGGCCAAATCCAAGTCAAGAGCACTCTCTGTCAGAGAGCATTGTTAGATTTGCACTTTTCCCTGCATTAGGCATTTTAAGCTTAGCAAGTCTCTTGAACTGTGGTCATAAGATCAAGTCAAGAGCGCTCTCTGTCGGAGAGTTGAACAAGGTTCTCTAATAATAAAATTTTCCACTCATACACCCTTTAATTAATTTATCTTGGTTTCTGTCCTACACCCGTATGATCTGCCAACCGGAAACGGTTGGGCTAGTACTCAGAAAGGTGGAAGACTTGTTAATTTACAAGTGAAAATCTAATTAAAACTTTCACCCCCATAACCAACGAACCGGCGTTGTCATAAAGTATTTTAATTAGTTCTCAGGGGAGGCGCCGGACCGCCCAATCTGCGACACGGTGGCTGGTTAGCATTGCGCGCCTCGCTGTGATTCCAGACAGGCCCCGACATGTCTCTTAAAGGAGCTGCTTAAAATTACTTTCCGGATACTCTTGAAACATCCTTGGTTTTAGCCCTAATAATCAAGACAATTAAAACTTTGAATTTACCAAGATAAGCTGCACAACGTTCTCACAAACTTTCAATTCAAGCACTTGTGTCAAGTTTTCACATTTCATACTTAATTTTTTGACTCCATAAGGCACTGGTCCTTTATCTTATATTTTGTTTGCTTAAATATCAACATTGCAGTATCTGCTATATTTCGTGAAAAGTGATTTACTTATTGCCCAAGTATATCTTTCATCTTGTATTTGCAACGTGGATTGCGTTATCTTGTCTTATATTCAAGCATTATATTGTCTCTCATCTCAAAAAACTCCTAAAAAACACCCATCCGCATCACTACATTAAAAACACTTAAATACACAAAGAGCCTTAGACAACTCTTTTTTTAGGGACTATGTGCTGTTTTGGTTATTTGCACCCATACTTGCTATATATATGAGAAACTTTGCATATTTGTGTATTAATGGTTTGGATTCATATGTATGCACATGAATATATATGGTTTTTACAAAATATGAATATTTTATGTATTTTTTAGTCGACCGGTTTTTTTCCCGGTTTTTTTCCGGTTCCAGTCCGGTTCACATTTTGGGCTTTGCCAGTTCGATGACCGGTCCGGTTCCGATAACATTGCTCTCAACACATGAGTGATCCTGGAGTGAATGCTCATCTCAAGCATCTCAGTGTAAAGCACTGGCTGAAAAAAAGACTGGAATCTGATCAGAAGAATATGGTAGCCCAGCTACTATAAATGTGATAACAGGAACATTCTATTTTTAGTCATCTCCATCCTACCTATCTGCTGCTTTCTTGGAGGTATATCATAGATAGACAGATATTATTCTTGAAGATCACCCTGTACTTCTTTTCAATTAATTGACCAACACTCAATAGATTGCATTTTAATTCAGGCACTAGGTGTACATCATCAACAGTTTTCTATACATCATTCTTCGCAACACCAATATCTTCCCTCTGCCATTGACTACAACCTTGCTGACATTTCCCAGTTTTACTTTAAATTGATTACTGGTATCAAGACTGGTAAACAAACCCATGTTTCCAGTCATGTGGTTACTGCAACCACTGTGTGACTGTCCAAGAAGCAAACATCCTTTGGACTTTCTTGACTAACATTACAAGTCTGAATATGTCTGTTGGATAAGTCTGAATGCAGGACCATTACATCAACCTATAGAACAACTTCAATGCATGTATGGACCACCTGAACAGAACTGGAACTGATTCAGCCGACTTCAATCCTTGCTACTGCAAACCATTAATTGGGCCGTCTTGATTTGATTTTCTATGATATGGGGGTTGGAGAAATAATTAATCCCAACAGAAATAGATTTAAATGTTTAAATTGAAGACACCATCACATTGTATGCTCACGTTATAGTTGAGCCGTTAACCATTCATTACTCTATTTTGACACTAGTAATTCACCTAGTAAGAGAATGAGGAAGATCACATCATGTATGTCAATACATTATATGTTATGTAACATGTTTCAAATTTGAGTTATGTTTCAAGTTGCTTACAACTAAGAATGAATGTTCAAAATTTTAAATATTGTATGTATATTTTTCAATTTTCTAAAATTTCCAAAATAGATGTTATTTTACATGTAAATTGTCTATTTAGAATTTTTTTACTACATATGCTTTTCCATATCAAACTATTCTAGACACAAACTACATGCAACTCCAAAAAAATTGATTCCTGAACAAGTACAATCATCACTGCAACTCTGATTTCCATTAACCACTATCTATCTTATTCTAGATCAGAGTTACCCCTCAAGAATACAAAAAGGACACCATGTATGGTGTAAATCTAAAAACATGTTTTTACCTATTGAAACCAAAGTGGGAAAGGCATGCTTCCGCTGTTTAATAGTCATGCTGAAAGGTGTTACTTTCAAAACAAGAGCTTACCATGAACCATCAGGCCTCTGAAAATTCTCAATGGACCGAGAGGCTTTAAAAATGCATGCTTCTATTTCTTTACGTCGGTATTCTGGATACAGTTTCCTAAATGCCGCAAGACCTTGAGTTACTGCTGAAGTGCATTCTACACACCTGAGAAGAACAAATAGATTCCAAAACAACTGAAAAAGTAAACAGCAGATGCTGCAAATAATATAATGCATAGAGAGCATGCATTAAAAAAATAACATAGATATATTTCCTTTACTTACGGATAATCAATGATAATATCTCCAAATGTTTCTGCAGGATTGAAGTTCTACAAATAGAAACAGCCAACAGATGCACATGTTAGTTTTGGCAGAAAAATAAAAGCAATAATCAGCAATGCAGCCATATAAATCTTTTGCATTTGGGGAAACCCTGAGCAATGTTTTTGTCTCGTAAATAGTTGAAAAATGCTTCTAATTTGTGCAACAAAATCATTTTACTAAATGGAATATAGTATACCATGAAATTATAGATAAATTAATCAATTATATTTTATGTTTTATAGACAGGTTTGAGCAAATATCAATGACCAAATTTTATTTCATTGAGAAATAGGGTGCGACAGTTTTTCAAAAGGTAGACATATCCCTTAAATTTACCCTTCTTTTCTGCAACATCAATTTGTATAAAGGCATTTCAGTAATTCAACCCGATGTAGAAAATATTCATTGCTCTTCTAATTGTTTCACAGATAAGATAAATAAATAATTGTAATACTGTTTAGTAAATGATCATAAAAGTAAGTCAAAGAAATATATCTTGCTCTTCTAATAGTTTCACAGATAAGATAAATAAATAATTGTAATAATGTTTAGTAAATGATCATAAAAAAAGGTCAAAGGAATAAATTGCTACATTTATGTAATTAAATGATGACATGTGAAAGCGATTCCAATACAGAAGAAACAGACGTAAATATCTAGCTAAGAACTATAAGTTCAGAGTTTAGTAATGATATACAGTCTTAATTTAAACATTGTAGAATTGGCTCTTTTTAGACATCTTAAAATAATCCTTGCTAGAACTTGGAGAATAAGAATCTTCTTGCACTTTTGCTTGAAAATCTTGTGTAAGAGTGTTGGGTGAATATTGGAGAAGTTGATTGGAGCTATAAGACAAGGGTTTGAGCCTTTCTACCCCCTCCTACTCCTTGATCACCAAAAATCCACATGCTTCCTCTATGGAGCCACTGTACTCTCTTCAAGCAACTAGGCATTAGTCAAGTGATACTATTCCATCGTTTAGTCATTCTAAAACATTTTAAATATTTTTTTTTAAATTCTTTAAATCTGGAAATTAATCTTTACCTTAAGCATAAGAGATTCAAGCAAAATCTAAGAAAGCAATTCATTTTAATCCTCTTCAAAAGGGCTTCATTGTGTTAATTTCTTGGCCATAGAACATAGAACATCCAAATGACCATAGAACATACAAATAGTGTCTAGTAGGTTCATATTTTAAGTTGGGCTCTAATAACCCCCAAGGCCTAACCGCCAAAATCGGGCATTCCAGCTTTGGAGGTTGTAGGAGAAAAACTCATCGATTATTACTTGACTAAAGGCAAAGCATAATCGGCGAGTGAAAAAACTCCTTGGAATACCTTAGTTGACTGTCAAGTCTTAGGAAACCGAGCCACTCAGACCCCCATACTAGCACACTTTATTACAAACCCCATGGGGCATGGTCATTTCAACATAAAAATAAAAAGGTCTAGCCAGAACTGGCTAAGTCTGAACACACTGAACCTCCGAACTCTGGAAAAGAACATGATTCATGTTCAATAACTGGCGGCTCGATAGAAGTTCAACTATTATACAAAATAGTTGGTAACAAGGTGGATAGACCTTGGATGATACAGATGGATGATATATGGTCTATTACATGTCACCAGATGGTTCCATGCATTGATTACAGGTTTATGATGATGATTTGGCATTTTATTATATTTGATCATTTACACATTATTATTATTTTTTATCTATCCGGGTATATTTGAGATATTATATGATCATGCAAAGATCCATATGGTGTATGAGTACACACCTTTGGTAGATTTGGGCTCTCTGAGTCTATTGAGACAATTGGTTTCCAATTTCGGGCAGTTACAGTGAGTATTTTCCTCAATTTATCATTCTGGTGCATTTGCCATTAAAAATGGTCTGTCAGAGCAATTTGATGATCTTCTTGGTTCACCTATGGCGCTACAGAGGGGATATAGAGTGTAGCCGCTTGTTTTTACTACATTGCTATGTTCCCGGACATGTTGGTACAGTCAGATTTGGCCCCTGGTGAGCAGACAGAGAGTTACAGGTGTTTTTATACTTTACAGAGGATTTACAGAGGCATAAAAATGGTAAAAATGGCTACTTAGGAAATCGATTTGAGCTACTGAGGCAAGGAATTGGCATGGGAATTGTTTTGATGACGTGTTTGATGTCTCCCACACCCTCCAAAGCAGTTGTATCAGTCAGTGGGGCCCACTCACATTTCTCTGACACATTTTGAGGTTTTCTGGAGCCTTTAGAGGCTCACGACTTTCCCAGAGGGGCACGATTTGTTGCTAGGTTGAGTCATGTGTTATTATTGTGCCATGGGGACACACTAAGGTGGTTATATATTGCCCCCTAGACCCACCATGAGCGGCTTATCATGTTTATCTAGTCATTTTGAGTGGGATGCCCACCTAGGGCAATTTTGTCCATGTATTATGTTATATTTTTGAGTTGATCCATGTACTTTATGTTGAGCTCATCTCAACCATTGATTAGAACTTTTATATCTTTTAATCTTAGCCATCCATTCAAAAGGTGGTTAGGGTTTTGGTATCTCTTCTTCCTATTTAAAGGAGAGAGCTTCTCATTGTAAAGGGACCTTTGGCTCTTGGAATCTTGATAATGAAGAATTATTTGCAAACACTTCTTGGATCTTCTTTGCGGGGATATTCTTATATGGTGATTGGAAAGTCTATTGCATCCTAGCATTTGTGAGTTTGTGGTGAATCCATATATTTTTGGAATACTTTGTCTTGTCTACAGGAGGGCGACTTCACTTGGGCGTTTTTGCAGGGCTTCCTCAACTCGTTCTTTGGTCATCGCTTGTATCAAGGGGTTTTCATTAGCATCATTGTGATCTATGATTTCATCTTGTTACTTCTTCTGTTACATTAGTCTATTTCTCTCGATGCATCAAATATGATATGGTTGACGTTTGTTGTGCAGGAGAGAAGGCGCATCGGCTTCCTTGGGCAAATCGATATTCATTGGACACTCACTCAAATCTTCTCAAAATTGATCGGGAAGGCATAGATCATTATCAGCAAGGTATCTGCAAGATTTTCCAGGTAAGATTTGCTTTTATTTCAGTAAATATTGGGTTCCAATCCATTGGGTATCTTCATCTACTATCAAAACCCTCATTAGAATTAATCGGAAAATTCTCTGGCACAAACGGCGAGGTTTACTGGCAAACCTTTTCTGGGTATTTTAGCTTTGACCAAACCCTAGGTGGGTTCTCCTAGACATCTCCTTTGGAGGACTCCCTAAGGCCCATTTCCCAAGGCACTGATTTCCTAAACCCTCGCGCATTTCCTGAGAAGGTTGGTTTGCATGTTGTTTGATGCCCTAGTTGAGACTTGTGTGTTTTGATACTGTCGTACCTGTCAATCATGTCTACCAAAAGGTACTAGATAGCCCCAATCCTGTTCCTAAGCTCCCTGCTTTGGACACGGTTCCCAAGGCAGTGGACTTTTATATCATTTACTGGTACCTTGATTCTGGATCTTTTACTTAAGCCTATAAGTCACTTGCATAATCATATTGGATCAATTTCATATCTCATAAGCCTCTTGATCCAAACCATAACTCACCTTGTGACTTCATCCATAGATCTAGGGTTTACTACACCTTACACCTTACGTATTTCACTGTGTCTGATTTGATCTGGTGTCTTGGTTTGATCTCTCCTGTCGGGAGTTGATCTGGGTGTCCCCCTTTGTTGTCTTGGGCTAAGATAACATCAAGTGAAGAGTGCCTCGATTGGCGTGACAACCAATCCTTTGGAGATCGAGGCTCTCTTGGTTCACCTCTTTGGTTGCTCGTCCCCTCTACCATCCTTACGGATCCACCTTTAGGGGAAACTACAAGTTTGGTGATAACAGGTCTCTCAGATTAAGGAGCAACTTGAAGCAGTTGGAGAAAAGGTAGAAGAAGGAGAGATTGTGATGACCACCTTGAATGGTCTCCCAAGATCATGGGACTCATTCATTCAAGGGATATGTGCCAGAAAGAAGTTGATCACATTCAGTAGGCTATGGGAAGAATGTTCACAAGAAGAAGCTCGACCTGTGGCTCGAGAAGAGAAGATGGGAGCAAATGATGATCAAGCTCTCACAGCACACACTAGAAGGAATCATAACAAGAGGGAGCACCATCATCACAGTAAGAGGGAGAAACACCACCAAAATTAGAGGGAGAACTTTAGAAGATCCAAAAGAGATCTATCCAATGTTAGATGTTATACATGTGATGAGAAGGGACACTACTCCAGAGATTGTCCCAGAAATAGAGGCTCCAACAAGAAGAACATCAAGAAAAGACACCATGCTCACACCACAGAAGATGATGAACCTCCAAGGAAGAGAGCCAGAGAAGAAAGTGATGAAGAATATGTCCTGATATCAGCACTCACGGGCACTGTCACACATGGAAGTAACAATTGGCTTCTAGATAGTGGAGCTTCCAAGCATATGACGGGATATAAAGAATCCTTCACAAATCTATCTGAACATGAGTCACCTCACAAGGGGAAACTTGGGGATGATTACCAATACCCCGTAAAAGGAAGTGGAGAAGCTTCATACAAGCTAGACTCTGGCAAATATCTGAAGATGAAGGATGTCCTATATGTTCCAGGACTAAAGAAGAACCTTCTCTCCATATCAGCACTAGATGCTAAAGGTATGAGGGTTGCATTTGTTGATGGCCAAGTCCTAATGTTGGCAAAGGGAAAGACAATAGATGATGCAATTGTGATTGGAGAGCAAGAGGGAGGTTTGTACAAATTGAAGAGCCAACCTAAACAAACCTTGGTCCATGACTCCATGGAGCCAAGTGAATTATGGCAAAGAAGGCTTGCACATGTGCACTATAGAGCACTACCCATTGCAAGCAAAGCAATCGAAGGACTTCCAGAAATCCAGTTGAAACATGAAGGCGTTTGCAAAGGATGTGCGAAAGAAAAGAACGCGAAGAAGACATTTTCAAGCAGTGAAAGCAAAGCGAAAGGAATATTGGAGATCATCCACTCCGATGTATGTGGCCCTATGTCATCTAGTTCATTGAGTAGGTATGTATATTATGTTTCATTTATTGATGACTTTTCCCGTAAGACTTGGATATACTTCTTGAAAAGTAAAGATGAAGTATTCAGCAAGTTCAAGGAATTCAAAGCCTTGATCGAGAATCACACTGAGAAAAGGATCAAGACCTTTTGATTAGATAATGGCGAGGATTTCACCTCGGAAGATTTCAAGAACCTATGCAGAGAATCTGGGATTAAGAGGGAGTTGACCACTCCTTACAATCCACAACAGAATGGCATTGCAGAAAGAAAGAATAGAACAATAATGGAAGCAGCAAGAGCAATGCTTCATGACCAGGATCTTTCGATGCACTTATGGGCAGAAGCTGCAAGGACAGCGGTGTATGTACAGAACTGTACTCCTCATCGAGTACTAGACAACAAGACTCCAGAAGAAGTGTTCTCCGGTGAGAAACCAGAAGTCATCCATCTCAGGATATTTGGTTGCCCAGTGTACATACACATTCCTAAGGAGAAGAGGACGAAGTTAGATCCTTCAGGAAAGAAGCGTATATTCGTAGGATATAGTGAAAGTTCGAAGGCCTACCGAATATACTTCCCAAGATTCAAGAAGATAGACATCAGCAGAGACGTGACATTCGACGAAGACTCAGCATACAACAAATCCAAAAAGTTACCTATTGAAGACACTGAAGAACCTGAAGTTCCCAGGATGCAAGATGCAGTAATGGAAGAAACAGTTCCAGAAGATCATGAAGACCACGAAATGGAAGAACCACAAGAACTTGTAGATCCACCTCGTGAGAAAAACTCGCACAAGAGGAAACCAGCATGGGTACGAGAGGCAATACAAGATGCAGAGAAGTATGGCGCTCCAGAGGGGATGCACAGAGAAAGCAAGAGACCTAGACCATACTCCAGATATGTAGCCCTGTTGTGCAACATCATTGACAAAGAACCTTCCAACTATGAGGAAGCGGCAGAGAAGAAAGAATGGAAGGATGCCATGATCGAGGAGTACCAGTCGATTATGGAGAATGATGTCTGGGAGGTAGTTCTGAGACCAGAAGGGAAGTCTGTAGTGACTTCAAAGTGGATCTACAAGATCAAGCATGATGCATATGGTAGCATTGAGAAACACAAAGCGAGGTTTGTAGCACGTGGCTTCTCCTAGAAGAAAGGCATAGACTATGAGGAGACATTTGCACCTGTAGCCAGATACACTTCCATCATATTTGTACTTGTATTGGCTGCAATGATGAAATGGAAGGTACACCAGATGGATGCCAAGACAGCGTTCTTGAATGGTGTAGTAGAAGAGGAAGTGTACGTGGAGTAGCCACTCGGATTTGAGACACATGACAGGCAGACTCATGTGTGCAAATTGAAGAAGGCCTTGTATGGATTGAAGCAGGCACCCAGGACGTGGTACGGCAGGATGGATAGTTTCCTGATGAGCTTAGGATTTACCAAGAGTAAAGCAGATTCCAACCTTTACTACAAGGTTGACGTGGGAAACCCAGTGATACTTCTACTCTATGTAGATGACCTATTTGTAACGGGGGAGGATGAGCTCATTGCAAATACGAAGAGGAAGCTTGCCGCAGAGTTCGAGATGAAGGACCTGTTATCACCCAAGTTGTAGTTACCCCTATGGATGTATCCAGTCATGGATGGCAATAGGGAAGGGCAACTCAAAAGGTGCAACCACGATCACCTCGACCTCCAATATATGGTTGTCACGCCAGTCGAGGCAACCTTCACTTTATGTTATCTAGCCCAGACAACAAAGGGGGAGACCCGATCTACTCCCGACAGGAGAGATCAAAAACCAAGACACCAAATCAAGTTGTTTCTAAATGAAGTAAGGTGTATGGTTTATCCTAGACCTTAGGATGAAGTCACAAGCCAAGTGTGGGGTTCAATGAGTATAGCTTTGGTTCATGGTTGATGTGAAAGTGACTTAAGATGTCTAAAGTGAGATCTAGGGTTAGAGTACTAGTTCAATGTTGGAAAATACACTGCCTTGGGACCCGTGTCCAATGCAAGGTGGTTTTTAAGGGTTAAATTGGGGCTAACTAGTACATATGACAAGCTTGACCATGGTACATGATGGCTTCAAAGGTTTAGTTCACCATGCATAGGTCAAACCACAAGTCAATCCAACAATCTAGGAAAGTCGAATTAACTTGTAGAGAAACCAGTGCCTTGGGAATTGGGAAGTGGAGTCAAAGTAGGGTTTACTTGTGGTTTAGGACTCCTAGTACATGGGACAAGTGGGCAATAGAGGTCTTGATGGATGAATGTGTCTAGATCTAGGTTTGACACAAGTGGACCACAATCCCTTAAAACAAGGAATGCTATCCCCAAGGCAAGATTTGACAAAGGGATACTCTAGACCTAGGTTTTGAATTATTCCGGTTCCAAATCCGCAAGAATCTCAAGTACCCACGTCCTAGAAGTGAGTTAACTCACTTCTCCAAGGTGGTGCGACTTTACCCAAGGAGGCTAAAAATATGGGTTAGGTAGGTCAAGACAAGTCGGATGGCATCCAATCTTTAGATACGGGTAGGTTGGTCAAGTAGGAGTGTGGATCTATAATTTCACGGCAATCCGATGGCTAGATCTTACTAGATTTGAGTTTGAATGCACCAAGTGGTCCAAAAAAAAGATTAAATCCCTTAAAATGTGGAATAGGGCCCACAAGGTGAAAATCAGAAAAGTGATGATCTGGGGGTAGGTTATTGGATGTGTAGATGACGAATCAAGTGGAATCTCAACCACCCACGTGCTAGATCTAGGTCAACTTGCTCAAACTAGGAAGTGCGCCTTGCTTGGGAGAAGCTAAGTTGACTTGGGAGGGGGGTCAAACGGAAGCCAATCCTCACCGAACTATAGATCCGGGATGCCGTGGATGCTATAGAGGTGGGTTTTCAATATTATGCCCAACAACCCACTAGATCTAAGTAGATCTGAGAAAATGCAAAATGGGGTTTTGAAATATTTAGGGTTTTTAAATATTTTAGACAATTGGATAGATCATGGAGATAGAACTTACCTTGAGATCATACCTGAGTGATGTGAATGAGATGTCTTGATGTTGAGGAAGATTCCCGCAGAGATCAAATGAGAAATTGTTGATTTGCTTGCCAATTTAATGCCCTAGCCCACAAGTGCGACCTCCTCTACCTGTCAAACCAAGGAATAGCGATTCAATCAGTAAGATCAAGCATGGAGGAAATACAAGAGAAATGCAATAGTAACATGAAATAGAAGGTCCTGGGACAGTAATACTCCCTGTTACCAACAAAGAGATCCAAAGAAGAAGTAGGGAGAGTCTTCCCCTACCAATACCTCCTCCGCAAAACAAATCGGCCTCCACCTGTAGATGCAAAATCATGGTACAAAAGATATGGCAAACAAGATCTCCAATAACTTAGTGCAAAGGAAGAACCAACAAACGAACACCAAAAACATTCACCACAACACTGGAGATAGATGCAATAATAATTTTCTATTCCAATAATCCAGAGCCAAAAGTCCCTTTACAATGAGGAGCTCTCTCCTTTAAATAGGAAGGAGAGGCATCAAAATCCTAACCACTTTTTGAATGAGTGGCTAAGATTAAAAGATACAAATGTCTAATCAATGGTTGAGATGAGCTCAACAATAAAATACATGGATCACTAATAAAATATTATGTAAGTGGACAAAATCGCCCTAGAAGAGGGGAATCCCACCAAATCATGATGACAAAATATCATAAGAGGCTTATGGTGGGTCCAAGGGGTAATTTTATCCCTCCTTGGTCAGTCTCCATAGCACAATAATCATAAAATAATCATGAATGTACCAAATCGTGCCACCATAGTCAAATCATAGGCCTCAAAAAGACCTCAGAAATCCACAGAAAGTGCCATAAGTGATGGATGCGGGCCCCGATGAAGCTGAAACTGCTGGAGAAGGTGTGGAAGACCCCGATCTATCATCACTGATCATCCCATGCCATAACTTTGCCTCAGTAGCCCAAATCGATTTCCTCAATAGCCATTTCTACCAATCCTGAAATGCCTCGGGAAGCGTGAAACTGCCTAGAACAGCCTCCTGGAGTGCCTGCGCTGTCAAGGTGAGGGCACCAATGTGTCCGGGAGGGGGGTAATATGGTAAAAACAAGTGGCTGGACCACCCCCTCCATCATCAGCGCCCTAGGTCAACCGGATAAAAATCACATCTGCTCTGACAAGGCCTCCGACAGACCAAAACTGCACTGGGATAGCCTACTGAGGCTCAACCATCACTGTAAGTGCCCGGAACTGAAAACAAATTGTCCCATTGGACTCAAAAGGTCCAAATCCATCCAAGATGTGTACTCATACACCATATGAGTCTCTGCATGATCAAAATAAATATCCAATATACCGGAACAAGGCCAATAATAATGATCTGTAAATGACCAAACTCTGCTGTAACCCAAGAATCATCATCATAACCCTATAGCTGCTGCATAGAATCATCATGTATGTATACATAGACCATATATCATCTATCCATATCATTATAAGGTCTAACATCTCATGTCCCATGGTCCTCCATGGTCAAACTGGGTCTAACCAAGACCAAATATAACTCAGACCATCATCCAAAGCTGCTGCAAAGTGTCAAGGTTAATACATGCTCTACAACTTATTCAAATAACAATTATAACACAGACTAATCATAACTGGCGATCTAAATCCAAATATATAGTGTCGTTAATTATTATTATTACTCAGACTAGACTTTCAGGATCATACTCACTTCATAGCTGTGATCAATTTGCTAGTGAAGGGGGAAGGTTGAAATAACTGGCTAGGCTAAGGGATGACTTGACTGACTTAACTTTGTGACACTTTGGCAAGGGAAAGGGAATACACACCATAGTATATACTGAATGAGCAACAACACAGGGAATGGCGGTGTCTCACAAATGGATGAGTTGTTCAAAGAGGGTTTATTCACCTTCACAGATGCGCACAATCCATAATACAAATAAGGCCAGCAATTGTTTTGATATAGCATTTAAGTTCCATTGCTTTTTGGGCCTAAAGTTTCCATAGCCTTGATCTATGTGTGTTTATAAACACATTGCATAGATTTACATTTTTTCTTTAGGCTTTCTGCTGCAGGTGTGTTTTTAAGGCACTTGTTTACCTGAGCACTTCTAGGTGTGTCATGGACAGCTTGTTTACCTAGGTATTTACATTTCCAAAAGATATAACATTTTATTTTCATGGCCATTTTCATTTGGCATGCCTCTCATTCATGTGTGTTTAGAAACACATTGCATGAATGGGCTTTTCATACAAGATATAGCATTTCATTTTTTCCATATTTTGTATTCATGGCAGCACTAAAAGTTTCAGGTTTAGCCAACACTTTAGTGACTAGGGGGAATTCCAAGGAACTCCAACTCACCATAGGTAAGTTTTGTCACCAACTCAGAGCCGAGACACAATAAACAGGGAAGCTCATCCAAAACAGAGGCTATAGTGGGGAAAAGATCCTGCATGTCACTAGTCAAGTAGTAAGTCAGGGTGATAAACTAAAAGGTAGGTCATGGATGGATGAAGACAATGAATAATGGAGCCAACACTAACAAGCCAAGGTATGGTGGAATGATCACCTATATTCTCCCTAAGGAGGGTAAAACCAATGAGTATGAATAGTGAACTTCTAAGTCTGAGTAGGGACAATAATATATATAATAGATCAACCAGGTCCACATATCTATATGATCACCAGATCATGACACTAAGTGCTAGGACATGCTATACGAATAAGTATAAAAGCAATCTAACCATAACACCATGATATACCTGCTGAGTCATATACCTGAATGCTCATCAACCTGTACCATCATCTATCCTCTGAAACTGCTGCTGCAACTCTGGGCACTACTGACTGCTCTGTACCAATGGTATAATGGCTACATCGGTCATCTCTCTGAGTGTCCTAAGACTCAGTCATGGCATGGGGAACACAACTGTTGTCCACAATCTGATAGTGATCTAATATAGATGCTCATCTCAGCATCTCAAATGTAAGGGAACTGGCTGAATAGTGTACTGGAATGAGAAAAATAATGTATGGTAGCCCGACTACTATATATGTGATAACAGGACCTAGGGCTGATGCATTATTTCTTAGGCCTGACGGTGTGGCAGAGTGTGGATGGAATCTTCCTTGGACAAGGGAAGCATGCAGTGGAGATTCTGAAGAGGTTCGGAATGATGGACTGCAAGGCTATGGCCACACCCAGGGCATCAAACTTGAAGCTACTATGTGATGCTTCATCCGAGTCAGTTGATGCCACGATGTATCGTCGGATGATTGGTTCATTGATGTACCTAACGAACACGAGACCAGACATATGCTTTGCTGTGAACACCCTGAGCCAGTTCCTGACAGATCCTAGACATGCTCAACTGATTGCTGCAAAGCATATATTGAGGTACCTGAAGGGTACAGTTAACTATGGGCTCAAGTATGACGCGAATCAAAAGATTAACCTGTAGGGTTATGTTGATTTGGATTGGGCAGGCAGTGCCGCAGATAGGAAGAGCACTTTGGGATGCTGCTTCAGTATGGGATTCGGTATGATCTCTTGGTTTAGCAGGAAGCAGTATTGCGTGGCACTGAGTACAGTCGAAGCAGAGTGTGTTGCAACTTGTTCAGCTAGTTGTGAGGCCGTATGGATTAGGAAGCTACTGTCTTATTTGTTTGATCTCCAGTTAGAGGCGACTTGTATATTCTGTGACAACCAGAGTTGTGTGAAGTTGTCTGAGAACCCGGTGTTCCATGACAAGTCGAAGCACATTGAGATCAAGTACCACTATATCAGGGATATGGTGCAAAGAGGAGCAGTGAAGCTCCAGTATGTAGCGACGGACGAGCAGATAGCCAATGTGTTGACCAAAGCATTAGCCAGAGTGAAGTTCAAGTACTTTAGAGAGAAGCTTGGTGTTCTCCAGATTGAGGTTCCTTCCAAGAGGAATTGATGAGTCTGGAAGACGCAGATGCACATGGGCCATTCTCGCATGGTGCTAGGAAAGTCCTCCCATGTTGGTAAATGTAAGGGTCGGGCCATTCTCGCATGCTAGTAGGAAAGTCCTCCCATGTTGGTAGATGTAAGGGCCGAGCCATTCTCGCATGGTGGTAGGAAAGTCCTCCCATGTTGGTAGATGTAAGGGCTAGGTCTCGCATGGCGGTAGGAAAGTCCTCCCATGTTGGTAGATGAGGTCTCGTATGGTGGTAAGTTTGTCCTCCCATACTGGAGACATCCATCGGTCATAAGACACTATGTGTGCACCTAGGCAGGATCTCGCATGGTGGCAAGTTTGTCCTCCCATGCTGGTAGACGCGGGTTGATCGTTGTGGGACATGTGATGTGCATCTGGGTTGTGCTTTGTGTGATAATGAGATGATCTGGAGATAATGAGGCAATAGTAGGAGATGCAGGTGATTGCCCTGGCAATGTAATGACTGGTCCTGGGCTGTACCTACTTAATGGCTTGCTCGCAGAGATGATGAAGACCTACATGAGGGCTAGGCCTACATCCAGCATGAAAAAGGGTTGGCTCTGTAGAACTTCCTATGACGAGTAGATTCGAGAGATGTCACCAATCGATGATCGACATGATGAGGATTGCAGCAGCAGCGACGACGATGATCCTGTATTGATGATGATGTTCCAGCATTGATGATGATTCATTGTTGATGACTGTGACAAGAGAATACCTTCCTAGTTAAGAGGGAGTATTGATGTAATTGTAACTTTTATCACACAACTTGTAGTTGTCCCTAAAGGTATCCCATCCGGTATGGTAGAGTAGACGGACAACTAAAGAGGTGACCCAAGAGATGCCACGGTTCCCAATGCAAGCTGGGAGTCACGACAACCGAGGCACTCTTCAATTTAGATCAAGATAAATCAAGACCAAGGGGGAGACCCTAGCCAATCAATCAAGATTAGCTAACCCAAAGGTTCCTAGGGAAGCGTGTAAATTGAGTTACGGAAACCAATGAGTGAGGACTAAGTGGACCCAAAAGAGTTTAAGTATGATTTAAGAGGCTTAAGATGTGACAATTGTTTCAACCAATGAAAGACTAGGACCACTTAGGAATCTTAATGAATAGATCTAGTGCCATGAAAACACACAAGTGGGGCCCACTCCTTAAAACGTGGAGAATGGTCCAAATAGGGCCCACTTGGTTGGATTAGGGGTGAGATGGCATTAAGTAGGTGAGATGAGGTAGATCTACGGATCTAAGATAAGATAGACAACACCCACATATGGGATCTAGGAAAAGGCCACCAACCCGAGGAGTGCGAATTGCCCAAGGGAGACTAGTGCCTTGAGATGAGGGGGCAAATGGAGTCCAAAGTATGCCAAAAGGTAGATCCGGGTAGTTAAGGCAATTATCAAGGTGGGTTTAGGATGGCATGCCCCAATATGGCCTAGATCTCCATAGATCTAAGATGCAAAATGCATCACCAAGTGACCCAAGTGGGGCTCAATCCCTCAAAATGAGGAATGAGGCCCACAAGGTGAAAATCAACAAGGTGAAGCACTAGGGGTAGGTTATCAAGGTAGATCTATGCAAATCAAGTGGGATCTCACCTACCCACAACTTGGAACTAGCCCCAATAGCCTTCCTCAAGGAGTGCAACCTCCCTTGGAGAGGCTAATGTGCCTTGGAAAATGTGTCAAATGAAGGCCAATTGCCACCAAACTATAGATCCGGATTGTCGTGGATGCTATAGAGGTGGGTTCTTTTTATTATCCCCAAAGCCAAGCTAGATCCAAGTAGACATAGAAAAATATGAAAAACTAGGGTTTTAATCAATGAGGGTTTTGAGATCTAAGAGAGCAGATGGATAGGATAGAAGAATATCATACCTCATGGAACATACCTGAAAAATGAAGATGGAAAAGGCTTGAGATGAGGATTACTTCCCACAAAGATCAAATGCCAAACTTTGATGAGCCCTTCTTGCCAAAGTTTTGCCTCCTTCAACCAAATCGGCCTCCCTATTCCTGTCAATCAAGGACACAAAGATCAATCAATAAACAAGAATGGAAGTAGATGCATGCAAAGAGATGAGAAACATGAAATTGTTGGTACAAAGACAAAACAACTCTCTGTCACCCAAAACGTCCTCTTGAAGCTTGAAGGGTAGGCCTCCCCACCAATTCGCACTCCTCAAAATCGTCTTCTTTGCCTACAAAACAATGTTAGTTGAAGGTAAAATCAAGATGGACGCCAATGTTTGTTAGTGCAGAGGAAGAAGCATTTACAATCACCACAAGCATTCCAACTCCAAGATCCAAGATGCCCAAGAAAGCATTTTTATTTCAATAGTCAAGAGCCAAAAATCTCTAGATACTTTTACAATAGGGGGGTCTCCTCCTTATATAGGATAATAAAGACCAAAACCCTATACCACAAAACCACTTTTCAATACAACAAGTGAGTGGTTGAGATCAAAAGATCAAACATAATAATCAATGGCTAAGATGAGCCTACAATATATCACATGGATCACTCAAAGAGAGGGTGATGTCATCCCTCAAAAAGACTAAGGAGGGTGACGTCATCCCTAAGAGGGGGCTAAAACACATGGGCCCACCTAATATGACATGGACATGACTCAAGAAGCTCATGGTGGGGCTAGGAGGCATCAATCCTTACTAGCTCATCCCCATGGCACAATAATATAAAATAATGTGACTATGACATGTCCAAATAATACAAATGATCAAATCCTGTCTCCAAAACTGAGAGAGACATGCAATAAAAGGTCTCATGTGGCCACTGTGGACCCCACTGACTGATGCTGACTAATCTGGAAGATGGGGGGTTCACCCCGGAAGACCTCTGAGAAGACCAAGTGCCAAAACCTTACCTCAATGGCCGAAATCGAATTCCTCAATGACCCTTTTATTCCATTTTTTAGCCCTCCGGAAAACCCTGCAACTACTCAAACTGCCACCTAGGGTGCATGCGCTGTCAAACTGAGCCCACCAGGCTGTCTGGAAGGGGGTATAATGGTAAAAACAAGTGGTTGGACCACCCCCTTCCCATACATCACCCTAGGTGAAACTAGCCTCCAATGCCTCTGCTGGACAGGCTGGGGAAACATGTCCAAAACTGGTCAGCAAGTGGATAACTGCATCTATCACTGTCAGAAGTGCCCGGAACTAAATGATAAGTATCTCATTGGATCCAAAAGACGCAAATCCACTAGATATGTGTACTCATACACCATGGGTTGACCTGAGGGGTCAACTGTAGGGTCCACCATACCTTGACGATGAATAATCTGATGAGCTGGAAATAATAATAAAACTGTTGAACTGCATCAACCATCATCTGAATCATATGTCCACCATATGGAAACATCAACAAGAGTATGTGGGACCATCAATCATCATCCATAAGCATACATGGTCCACATCATCACGGATCCCAAGAATGACCATGGTCAAACTATGTTTGACTAGGTCAAAATATAACCAAGGACAAGATTATAGCAATAGACTAAGACATGTTCCTCTAATCACACTCACAGCTTAACTTAAAGTACATCATCATTCCATGGCAGTTAATACATATAGATATTTAATGTTATTTATACTTTACTTGCACAATAGCTCTAATGACAGACTCACCCATTGGACATGGTCTAACTGCTAGCTAAGGGTGAAGGCTAAGACAAGGTTGGGCAAAGGGGATGACTTGACCAAACTCAACCAAATGACACTTTGGACGGGGAAAGGGGGAGCTACACTCTATGCCGAACAAATAACACGGGGAAGGGTTGTGCCTCACAAATGGATAAGTTGTTTAGAGAGTGTTTATTCAACTTAGGCATCATGTCTACGTCAAGTTGATCCAGGTTCATTAGGATCATTCATTTCATTTCATGGCCTTTTTGGCCTACATAACCCCTCTGTGATTTCACATGTGCTAAGAAGCACAACTAATCGCAACTTGCATCTAGGGCATGTTTATATATATATATATAAGGTCAGCAATAATAGATATAACTTTGAGTAACCATTGCTTTTTGGACCTTTTCTATACCCTTCGAGGGGTATTTTAGTAGTTCATCGCTATAGCCTTTATTCACGTGTGCTAAGAAACACATTCTAAAATTTTAAGTTCACATGCTTTCATAATACATTTCCAATATAAGTAGTACATGAGCTTTCAGTTTTAGCCAACAACATCTCAAGTGACTAGGGGGACTTACGCCATTGCCAAACATCGGGACAACCGACCAGAATGATTTAGGCCTACAATCCAACGCAGCAAAGGCAAGTTCTGTCACCAACTCAGAGCCGAGACACAAAACAAACATGGATGCATTCCAACACAGATGTAGTAATGGGGAACTCCTCGGTATCAAGAAGTCAAGAAGTCAAGTTAAAGGTAAAAGCCAAATTAAGAAGGTCATGGATGGATGGAGTCAAATGAATGTGGAGCCTAAGTTAGCAGACAAGAATGTCAAGGAAGACCATATCTATGCTCATAAGAGGGTAATGAAACCGATGAGTTTTGTCAGAAAACCTAAGTGTGCAAGTAATACATCCATTTAATAGTTATAACATCATCCAAGATATTCAATTCTATTTTAAATAGTATTGTCATATCATGAATCACATACCAAGTCAATGCTATGAAGATGACTAAAACAACAAGATAATAGTCCAAAGTCAGTAATCAGAAGTCCATAGATCACATCACATCATAATAATCATCAATAATCATCTGAAACACTGTTGCAATAACATCATTGGGCACTGAACTGAAACTGTATGGAACAAAGGGTCACATCGGTCATCAAATCTAAGCTCTCAAGGCTCAGCCTTGGCACAAGGTCTAATAAAAGTCTGATACAATATACTGCTCTGATCATGAGTGATCTCAAAATACAAGCTCATCATAACTGATCTTTGTAAAAGCAAAGCTCTGAAATGTGCAGATATCTGCTCAGCAAAAATAGTGGCCCAACTACTATGGTTTGATAACAGTAACTTTGGGAGATATTCACTTGTATTTTATATTGTTATTATTATTGTATTTTATTTGTACCTCTGACGGAGATGTTTATTCCTCCGGTCGGAGATGTCTTTATTACATTTGGTCATGTAAAGTCATTGAGGTAAATCCTTCATTGTAGGTCGGGGAAATAGATCCCCCTAGAGTCAATTGTATTAGGGTTATTGAGTACCCTAGAGAATTTGGCCCAATCAAGTTTAGTTGGGGCCGACCTAGCTAGTGAAAAGGTCAAGTGAAAGTAAAGTATAAATAGAGAGCTGGGTTCTCTCATTTAAAACACACTCACTCACTCAAGTTCGCATTAGTGAGAGAGAGAAGGCAAGTTCGCATAGGAGAAAGAGAGAGAGCTGCAGAAGACTATCTTGTTTTGGGATTTTCCATTTTGTGATATTGTATTGGTGACGATTCTATCTCTGAGGAAGTTGTAGGGTTTTCTACTTTATGGTTTCACCGAGGAAAATCTTTGTGTCTCTTGTGTTATGTTGTGCATGTTATTCTTTTAGTTAAGATCCTAGATAATAATGATTAAAAGTAAAAAAACTAACAAACTGTCCATCTGAAGAGCTTTTCAAAGTGTATCAGTAGTTGGTGTAGGACAGCTGACCATAGGCAGGAAGATGTTTACATGAAATTATTTGCCTTGTCTTTAGAAGGTGATGCTGGTGACTGGTTTATGAACTTGCCCAACAATTCCTTTGCAACTTTAGCAGACTTCAAAAATGCTTTCACAAACAAATGGGGAGAAAAGAAGGAGCCACGTCATCAACTGGCTGCACTACACACTATTAAGAGAAATGAGAATGAAACTATGGATGAATTTAATAAAAAAATCCAAGACTTAGTGAATAGCATGCATGTGGATTTTAAACCAACAGCACAATCCATATCGGTTTACTACATTGAAGCTTTGAGTGGTGAAATGTAGTATCAGCTTAGAGATAAGGAGCCCACCACCCTTTTGATGGCTCAGGATATGGCTGTCAAAATCGATAGAAACATGCAATCCTCTTGCAAGTCCAACATTGAGATAGCAATTATAGTATAATAGTTAAAGGTATCATCTTCTAATCTTAGAAATATGATTCTTTTGTATGTTCCACTGACAGATAACTAATGCTTTATGTCAGATTGAAAAAATAAAGTTACATATATGATCAAAATAAGGAGAGACAATTGATCGATAGAAGAGTGTATAATTGATTACAATCAACAAAATTCCAGTAATCTGAAATTGCACAAAGCTTACCTCCATCCAACGATAGGATCTTGCCAATTCATAAGTTCCAAAAGCACCATCTTTATTCTGCATTGGCAACAAAATAAATTCAGTATCCAAACATAACTTGCAATTCTCTGAAATCATGAAGATAACATTATGAAAACAAACAATGAACATGTTTTTCGACAATCAAATCAATCACTAGGTAGTTATATTTATAACTTTGCATGATTACACCTACCTTTTTCAATTTTGAGCATACCTTTCCTGATAAAAAAAATTCATCCTACTAAAACAGAAAGAAAAAGCTTATTCCATAGTTCTCTAATTCCACATACTAGCAAGTCAATGGCCAACATAATAAAATAGTAGCTTCCTCATGAATGCATTGTTGTCTATTTTATGATCTTCATGGAACCACACAAGGATCACCTTTTCTGCTCCAACTAACATGTACCAATGAAAGAAATGTTGGTTTTCACATGCAATTCTATTGTACGCTGCACAATGAAAACCTTCTGAACACTGCTTCGTGGAGGAAACAAATATATTGAAGGTCTTCTAATGACCTTCGATGCTTTAGCCGTTAATTGAGTTTAGTCAGAATATTATATCACAAATGAATGGACAGGAGAAACAGATTATTGAGCATTTTTGGCAGCACATCAGCAGATGAGCAACCTTCTCAGTTTACAGGAGACACTGCATATCATCCTATATGCATCCAGACCAGGCTGCATAAATTTCTCCTGAAAAGAATAAGAGAAACGTATCTCAAAATCGCTTCTATGCAAGACGCTCATCGAACAAATGATCCAGATCAGCAGTTCAATACCTAGCCTGCGTTATACTGTTTTATCAATATGCACATTAAAGGCTAAATTTGGCAAAGCTTCTTGACAAAGTCATATTGCTGCAGCTCTTAAACTCAATTTGTGAACGTACTAATCTTTCATGTCTCATTCCATAGAGGAAAACTTCAATAGTGCACTTTCATTCATGCCTCTCTTCTGTCCCTAACAAATTCTTCTGAATTAATAACCTCACGGCAGAAGGTAATATATATGTAACCTTTGCAAGTTTTGTCAACTGTAGCACGTTACCTCACTCCAATTTGGAAACTATTATTCAATAAGACTTTGGGGCACACTGAATGCCTGAACAACTTTCACGTAGATTGGATGTTCTGATCCGCATGAAATTTAAATACATAAATATGAATTTTAAAATAGGCAGTATAACTTCCAGTTGTATTCATATAGCTGGGAACGGTATTCATTTTTTATATTGATCTTGAGTGCCCATTGTTAGCATGTCTGGCATTTCCTTCATCTATGTTACTTCAATGCGTCGAATAGGATTATGGTCACTGTGAGAAATTTTCTATAGCTCTATAAGCCCTCAGATGGTCTGCTATATTATTCTCTGTAATACTTTAAACTTGAAAGTATCCTCGTGAGGTATTAGACTAAATATACAAACATATACTCAGTACTCACCAGAAGTTCAGCAACAACTAATTAGGGGATCAGTAAGTGAAGGTACAGGCTGCAAATATATAGCCATCGAGATATTTGGAACATTGAACATAATTTGTGGATAAAATGAAAATGTAATTTTGAAATTATGAGAATTTGTAATCAAAAAGCTTTATACCAGTTATAAATCAAATAACAGTGAAGCAGAAATAAAGCTTCTGACAACTTCTCATCAAGAGATTTTCAAAATGATATAATAGTTGACAGATTGTTTTCAAAAGTAAAAACATCAAAATCCACCCTCCATGACTGAACATAAGCAAGGGATCCAACAATGTTTCATGTACCATACTGAACTCCTGACAAGCCACTGATGTGATAAACAAAAGGCATACATATTTCAAACCCAAGCCCCAGTAAGAATTCAAGGAAATGCCTTTGGCCTCCAATTCAATAGACACCAGTAACTGAAAGCCTCTTCATCCAACATGTAGCGTTAAAAAACAAAATGACTCCCCAAGTCTCCAAATGCATATGTCCCTCAAAGTATTCCTTGTTGTTGGCAAGGAAAAAGTTGAAATCATCAAGATCCGAAAAGGGAGAACCATCAACTTCTATGGAAGGCTGAGAGGAAATCTTGGTCTCCTCAAGAACAGGCTCCACATAAGGGTGTGCTAGAGACACATTAGAGGATCACATCTCTTCTCCCATCATTGAGTCCTGTTGCCATCTAAGTTGTACTTAGTTGGATTATCAAGCGAGCGAGCAAAGTTGAACATGTCAATGTTCATTTTCGATGATATGATGCAATGTTGAAAAAGTCGGACTCGGCAAAAAGTCGGCAAGGGTCCCGAAAACAATTTCTCGGCAACATCGGCGAAAAAATCGGGAAAAGTCGGAAAAAGTCGGCAAACATTAAAAAATACAAAATACATTCATTTTTTTCAGAATTTTAAACATATAAAGCAACAATAACATCAAATAAACACATTGGAACATAAATATGGAGAAAGCACTGATATATATCATCATCATGTAGTCATGTCAAATATAAAATGATACATCAAAGTCGACACTGAATCCTGAAAGTCTGAAAGTTTGAAACACCATAGTTGTCCAATCAAGGACTCAAAACTCAAAAGTAGATAACCAATACAAAATGACATCACATATATAAATGTATCTCAGGAAAACTAGTAACTATCTATCTAATATCAATGCCCTCTTCCCCTTTTACGGGAAAAGGTCATGGGTCGTTTGTCAGGCCTGCCCCTAGCACTAGAAGTAGCAGCAGAAGACCATGCCCCTGCATCTAACATCGGACGATGAGTGACGGATGGAGGACTAGATGTATCAATCGGTGTAGGCGGTGGTGGCGATGCTAGCACATCACCCTCCGTGGTGGTTCTGACCTCCTCCTCCTCCTCCTCCTCCTCCTCCTCTGCCTGCCCTTCCTCTCCCTCTAGCCATGTAGGTTCCTCCTCCATGATAGGAGTCTCAATCTCCACCCTCCAATCAGACAAAATATCAATATTGTCTAAGGCGATGGCATCAGCATTTGGTGTTTTATTTATCTGTGTCATCCATAAGCGGAGATTATAATGGACGTAGACCAAATCATTGAGACGTGTGAACTCCAACCTGTAAGAAGAAAATAATTTTTTTGTATGAGTCTAGAGGTTCAAGTTTAAAAAATTAATGAAATATAATTATAATATGTGAGGATAATAGATTCACAAATTATATTAAATGAAATTGATTTGTTGAAAATTTAAAGTCTAAGACTCTAACCTTCTGCGTCTCTTTGCGTGTACTTTTTCAAACACACTCCAATTCCGCTCACATCCTGAAGCGGTACATGTTTGGCTAAGAATCTTGATGGCAAACTTCCGTAAATTTGGTGTCTTTACACCATAGGTTCGCCACCAAGTAGCTACAACAAATAAGGAAATAAATAAATCATAACTCAAAATTTCAAATTTCAACTTGCAAATAAAAGTTAAACACTTTAATAACTTACCTGGCATGAAATTGGTCCTGTCACGAATAGCATCAGCAAAGCTAAATACTCCAGTACCATCCTGATACACCTCTAACTCGCGATTGATTGCATTGCGAGTCTCATAATCAGGTACCATCCTCTGAATACAATTGAAGAGCCCCTCCAACACCTCACCATCAAAATCAAATTTGCATTTGTAGGAAAATGCAGGGTTCAGGAAGAGTGTTGCTGCATGAATGGGTCTATGAAGCATCCTGGTCCATCGACTATCAATCAACTCCCATAACAACATGTGCCTCTCGTGCCCCGGGGTACCCTTGCCCACATAATAATTCCGGATGGTCTCTTTGGCCCTATCCATGGCCTCATACAAATAGCCCATTGCCGGCTTATCACCATCAACAAGTCTCAAAACCCTTACCAAAGGTTCACTCACCAAGCACACTTCCCCCACTCCTTCCCAGAAGGAGTCAATGTACACCAACTTGGCAATGGTTCTCCCATCCTCTCTCCTGCTGTAAGCACAATCACGCCACTCATCAGAAACAAACATTTGCTTCAACTCAAACTGACATTGAAGCAAGGACTGAAGAGTAATGAAGGTGGTGGCAAAGCGCGTGATTGCGAGACGCTTCAACTCCCTGTTTTTGGTGTGCCTCCTCATGAGGCTGAGAACAAAAGTATGGTTGTAAATGAACTTGGGGATGCTCTTAGCTTGATCAATCACCACCTTGATAAAGGGAATTTTCCCCATATCCTCTAGCATCAAATCAATACAATGAGCAGTGCATGGAGTCCAAAACAAAGCGGGGTGCCTCTCCATAAGCATCCTGCCAACAGCCACATAATTAGCTGCATTATCCGTAATAACTTGCACAACATTGTGCACCCCAATGTCCTGTAGGAACCCATCTAACAACTCACATAAGAGCGCTGCATCTTTTACATATGTCGATGCATCCACTGATTTCACAAACAAGGTACCTCTAGGACAATGTACCAAAAAGTTGATAAGGGATCTACCCTTACCATCTGACCAACCATCTGACATGATTGTGCATCCAGTGCTCTCCCATGACTGCTTGAGCTCCTCCAACCTAGCACCGATGTCCTTCTTTTCTGCTTGAAGGATTGGACCCCGCAACTCATCAAAGGTGGCACTTTTATACCCCGAGCCAAATGCTGCAATGGCATCACACATCGGCTGCCAAAATGGATTGTTTTTTACGATGCTGAGAGGTATGTGACTCCAGTAAAGACACCTCCCCATCACCCTGTCCACTTCTACCTTGTCATTTTTCTTTATCAATGCCTTGATAGAAGGTTGTGATCCACCTCCTATTCGTGGACCAAAATGGTATGAGGCCCCCGCCGTGGCTGTGGAACCCTTCGCACTACCCTCACTGAAAGTGGCAGATCCTGTTGCCCCCACACTTCTTGCTAGGCCAAAAGCTGCAATCTCAACTCTGTTTGCGGCGATCTCATCCTTCTTTTTATTCTTTTCATGGATTGCGTCATGGGCAAATCTCATGATCTCTGGGGTCACTGCAGTACAAACGCCAACATCATGCCCAGGGAGTTTAGCTAGATGGTATTTCAACCTGTTAACCCCTCCTGACATGTGATGCCCACACAATTTGCAACTCAAATTTTACATGTTTCCATCATCCTCGAGCTCACCATACTCCCAAAACGGATCCAATGGCTTTGGCATCTTGGAAAATGGAATGGCAGCCTCAAAATGCAAACCTAGGGCACAAAAATACAAAAACAAGAAATTAAACCCCATTTGAAAAAATTGCAACAATTTGGCTTAAAAAATCAGACCTCTAAATTTATATTTTTGGCCATGAAAAATGATAACAAGAGGGTGGCTAAGATCTAAGAAAGAAAACATGCTATTCCATTCTAAAACCCCCTTACATTTTGACTCTTTTTGATATTTATGGACATGGAAATCATTGGAAAAATGGCAAAAAAAAATAAAAGAATATAGGCAAGCAAACATGCAAAAAATCATAAAAAAATACAAGAAAATGAATCACTACATACCTGTGAGACGAATTGGTTGATTGGCAAAGTTTTGACTCTTGAAATTGAACTCTTTCTCCACAAAAATTCACAATGGTGAGCTTTGATCTTGTTTGGAGTCTTGGATGCCTCCAAAGTAGTTGATGGTGCCCTCTTGCCCTTCACACTCCTTCTCCAAATGCCAAATGAAACAAATGACCCAAAAAAAATCACTTTTGGTCTATTTAAACCGTGAGTGTGATGGACTAGGCGTTTTTTTTTCCCTCGACTCGCGCGGTTTTCGAAAAAGTCGGCGATTTTTTGAAAAAGTCGGAAGTCGGCGATTTTTCGACAGGGTCTTCACCTCGCAACTTTTACAAAAAGTCGCCATTTTTCGGCGATTTTTTCAAGCTTGATATGATGACCATCAGGCCTTTTTGAGGGCCCCTTTTTTTTATTTTTTACCACATGTCCATGGCCCTGCGGGGTTTGTAATAAAATGTTCTAGCATGGTTTTTTGTAAAAGACTTGGTTCCCTAGAACTTTTTTTACTAAGTCAGGTATTCCAAGGAGTTTTTTCAGCTATTAATTATGTCTTGCATTAGTGCATAACATAATTTTTGGGTTTTTCTCCTGCTCCTCCAAAGCTGGAATGCATGGTGAGGTTAACGGGCCTTAGGGGGTTATTAAAGTCCATGGGTCAATGTATATGAACATGCTAGAAATTATTTTTGAGTCATTGGACCAGCATGGTTTAAGGAGTGATAAGGGCTGTTATGTAAGTGTTTTGGGCAGCATAAATCATGGAGATGACACTCCCTTAAAGCTAGGTGCTTTCCCTCTTTTAGCTTGGGCGCACTTCACTAGATGGGGCCCCCACGTGTGGCATATGTGCAGAGCATTTGGTGCTGTTGTGTTATCACCTTATGTGCTGCGTTTGGGCAGCAAAGAATGAGGAATTGGCAGCCCCTTCTTCTCCCCCATCTCCTCCACGAATTGTGCCATCACTCCACCACTCACTCCCTTCACAAGTGCACCCTCCCTTGCCCATTTTTCTATAAATTGGAGAGCACTCACTCCATTTGGAGTTAGTTGGAGTTGGAAGCAAGAAACTTATCATTGTAATACTGTTGTCATTTTGATTAATGAAAAGGCTTTGGAGGTCACTTATGGTGTTGGGATTTGTGAGTGGATGAATGTATTGTTTTAAAATGAGGTAACTTGTATTGATGTTTTTTTGTTTCTCTAAGATCAAATATAGCTTTGGGAAAGATCAGTATTGGTTTATGAGGAAAGTTGAGTAATTTGTTTATTGCTTAGTCTTTCATTTTACGTAGTAGTAGAGATCAGATTTAAATATATCATTTGCTTATAATATTTCCCTTTAATTTCTACTATGTGTTTTATCTAGATTTGATCTTTTTGTTGCAAGTTGTTGTGTTTTTAAAGGTTGTCTCAAATGGATAGGTTGGAGAACTTGTTTGTGTCTTCTACATATCTAATCTCTTATGTAGATACAGTCCCTAAGCTCACCACCGGAAAGGATCTCCAAAGTTTCGGTTTTCAACAAAAAAATTTCTCCATATCTCTCTCCCTCTTATTAAAAAAAGTTTTCTCTGGTTACTGGTTACGTATGAAAAGTATTTCTGATTTATGTACTGATATTCATATTCTAAGTAGATCAGAAATTACTTGCAAGAAGTCTACTCTATTTTGTTACAGAAGATCCATCTTTCATAGATTAGATTTCCTCACTTATCAAGCATTTCACCTTTTCAAAACTTGTTAAAATCGCCAATTTTTCTAAGAGTTTAAAGGGTAGTGTTAGATCTGATTGAAATGTATATCTAGCTGATTAAAAGAGCTTATAATTTGCAGCTCTTTAAGCTTGCAAAGATCCCAAGTAAACAAGCCCCATTGCTTGTCTTACTTGGTTAAAATTTTGTATTTTTAACTAGTTTTAACACTTAGAATTTTTTGGGTTTTGTAGGAGGTGTTCCAAAGACACTCTTAAAGTGTTTTTGGGCATCTTGTATTGAAGTTTGCTTGCTGGTTTGCAGCAGAAGACGATCAGACAAGAGGAAGTGCTGGCCAAAAATCGAAGATCTAAGCCATCCGGAGTACCAAGACTTAAATTTTTATAAAACCGGTTACTTTTCTCGTCAATATTGTAAGCCACCAAGTCATTCTAAAGAGACTAGGGTACTTCTCTATCTATTGTAAAGAATATCAAACGAGAGCAAATGGGATAACCAGTGCCCACACCCCATCCCCCCAGGGGTGATCAGTGTTGTCTCAATTTTCATGGCCTGATTGTTCGAGTAGTTTTATTTCTTTCATTTTGGCAATAAATAAAATTAACTAGGATTAAAATTTACCTCGTTGGTCCATTCCATTGGTGGGCGACGAGTTCACTCAGGACTTAGATTTTCTCATTTTTTACAATTTCAAAAACGCCCCCTTGCTTTCCCGAAGTAGGGTTTCAGGACAAGGGCTTGCCCGAGTACTGGCCTGAAAAGAGACTCTTGGGTTTCTAAAAGGATAAAATTTTGGTTCCGAAAAAAATTTAAAATTTCCAAGGTCTTCTCCCGTATGCTTTGTGGCCAACTTGCAACTCAGTCTGATCATGTTGGTACGCATCACAAAGGGGAAGATGACTAGTAATAGGTTTTAACACACCCGAATAAACAAACCTTTTTGTGAAAATACAACACAATGCGAATATTCTTTTGTCGTGGGGAAATTTTTCAAAGGGCTTGGGATAAAACTGGATAGTGACCTCTTGGAAACCGTTAGGCTTGCCCTCGTTGGTATAGCATCTGAACACCTCCTTGAGACTCCGATCCAGCCTAAGTCTGAGTGAAAAAACATGTTAGATTATGGTAACTTCGGGATGTCCTCCATGACTCAGATGCCTTGCATGGAGGGACATTAGTACCATAGGCATCAGGATGGAGTAGAGAGTAAGATACACTCTACTCAGTGGCATGAGCCCAGCAGGGGCCGCTTGCGGAGCTTCAGGGGAGATTGACCTATGCATGCATGAGTATTGCATGACCTGCCAGCATTCAGTGACTGCATGCAAAAAGGTCACTTTTTGCATGCAGTCACTGAATGCTGGCAGGTCATGCAATACTCATGCATGCATAGGTCAATCTCCCCTGAAGCTCCGCAAGCGGCCCCTGCTGGGCTCATGCCACTGAGTAGAGTGTATCTTACTCTCTACTCCGACTTTTTGCATGCACCGGGAATTAGGGTTTTGGCAAACCTAGTTCATTGGTGAGATTATTTATAGAAGCAGGGGGTCCCCAGATGGGGTTACTCAGTTGCATTATCAGAGAGAGATACTGCCAGAGTGACGAGGACGAATTTGTCCATGTGGGGCAACTTTCTGAGATAGGGAGGAGTTGTTGTAGGAGCTAGGAAGGTCAGATCTGAGCTAGATCAGTGACCTTCAGTTCCAGAGAGACCAGATCTCCAGTACTGTGAGCTGAGAGAGCTTCACAGTGTGATTACTGTTTAGATTGGAGGAGGACGTTTTTCCTAAGGAGGAGAAGCTCGATGGAGCTGGATTGACTGAGTTAGAGTCCGAGACTTTCAGGATAGCCTTGGCTCAAGATTTGAGGAAGGTTAGAGACGATCGGAGCTCAGATCTGTTGAGATCCGGAGCAGTACGAGCATTTGACATCCAAAGGAGGAGGGCGCACGTGTGCATGCAGAGAGGGCCGATTTCATCAGTGGACAGTCTTTAGAGCGAGCAGATCAGAGCAGAGTGATCGAGGGAGGGCAGATCAGTCAGAGGCTTCATCAAAGCACTCAGATCCAGATCGGCAGTTAGGGCACACTTCATCAGTGCATGCATCAGCTGGATGCATGCAAATCTAGGTTTGTCCTAGTTAGAGGGATTGAGCTACCGGTTGAGGTAACTCTGTATTGTATCTTCTTTTATACATCTATATGTAAATATTTGATCCAGAGATCACTACTCCTTCTGGATCGCCCTGAGATCTCAAGTGGGATGAGTCTCGATATCAATACAACATTAATATGAACTCAAACAACTAGATCTGCATTTACCAACTTAACAATATAAATGCAATCATACATAAATACCAAATGTACCCTGGAACCCTTTCGGGAGAAACCAGCAAACTATGGGGCTATCTTCATTCTCGAGCCCAGGGCATATAGGAAAAGAGACTAGTACAATACAGGGTTATCTCAGTAATCTTTTCTGGCCAACTCAAGATTTGCATGCATCCAGCTGATGGATGCACGGAAGAGATAAGCCCTAAAAATGGAAAACTAGATCTGGATGTCCCTGTATCCTCCTCTGCCCGATCTATCTGTCTCTATCCTCAGATCTGCTATGCTCGCTCTGAAGACTGCCCAGTGACTGAAAATGTCCTCTTTCTGCATGCACAAATGCGCCCTCCCTCTAGCAATGAAAGACTCGTACTGAATCAGATCTCAGCAGATCTGAGCTCTGATAGTCACTGATCTTCCTCAATCTCTGAGACGAAGATACTCTGCAAGTTACAGACACTCAAGTGCTCTACTGGATGCGGTACGAGCTTCTCCCTCCTTGAAGAATGCGCCCTCCTTCACATGTGAAGTCGTCCTCCTCTCTCTTGATCTATCTCAAATCAATGTTCACTCTACTGAAGACAATCACCTCCTGTCTTCCTTATAACATCTCACTATCAAGTTAGGTTTACCAAAAACCTAAAATGGCTGCATGCAAAACTCACTTTTGCATGCATGCATGCAAACCCTAGCATGCATTTCTCTCCAATCATTTTCCTGGTTAATATTTTAACACTATATGCTCTGGGCTCGAGATTGAGAAGATAGCCCCATAGTTAGCTGGTTTCTCACGAAAGGGTTCCATGGTACATCTATTGTCTATTGTTGGTGATTGCTTTTATATGTTGTTGGTAGATGCACATCTAGTGGTTGAGTCTATGTTTTTATGAGTATGTACTAACATTGAGATTCATACTACTTGAGGTCTCAGACTGATACAAAGGGAGTAGTGATCTCTGTATCAAATATTTACAAAACACACATCAGAATTCCGGACATGTTCCATGTACCTTTGTGTATATCGGGAATCCACCAGCCCTAATAAAAAGATCATTACCACAGTAAAAATAAAATAAACCAAGAACAATCGCACAACACTTCCTTTTCAGTTCATGCATCTTTTTTGACTCCACTTATTGGCACTGGTTTATATTGTTATATTTCAAGTTATTGCTGAATGCTTTAAATTCCTATGAAAATGATGGATGTTTGCAAATGAAATGTTGATGAAGGACTTTTGCTTTACATATGTTGCATTGTCTTGGTTTAGCAAAAAATATTCTAACTCCTAGATTCGATTCTTTCTTTTTCATAGATTAGACACCATAGTTTGTTTTCACTTTTTAAGGTCCACCCCCCCCTTGGCTTCGCTAGGAAAGCCTAGACGGAGGAGTCGAGCTTCAAGTGACAGCACTTGATTCTGACATGCCCCCAAGGCCACACCAGCAGCTTGAAGACTTCTGCTGCGTTTTCCCAGGTGTGGAACTAGGCGACAACAAGTCCCCTCCCCCTACTTTGCTTGCCTGGCTTAGGATCACTTTATTCGGGATTGTCCCAGTTACCTTCTGAGTTGCACTCAGTTGGACTTCCATAGAGCCGCCAGTGTTGCACAATTACTTGTGCTTATCAGAGTTCAGAAGTTCCAAATCATACCTTTTAGGGCCTCCCTTTTAATTTTGTAATGCATGGCCATGCCCCACGGGGTTTCTAATAAAGTGTGCTAGCATGGTGGTCTTTGAGTGACTTGGTTCCCTAGGACTTGACAACCAAAGAAGGTATTCCAAGGAGTTTTTTCCCTTGTCAATTATGCTTTGCCTTTAGCCGAGTATAATCGATGAGTTTTTCTCCTACACCTCCAAAGCTGGAATGCCCAAAGTGGTGGTTAGGCCTGTTGTCCACCGAGATGCACACCGGCAGCAGAAATCTTTCGAAAGTTGTCTCCCTCACTGAAAGTGGGGAGAAGTGTGGCCTTGGGGGCAAGCAATGAGCTAGGTACTATCACATAAATCCCAGCTCCTTCGTTTAGGCTAACTCCTAAAGAAGCCAAGGGGGGTAGTCCCTACAAAGAGTTGTCTATGGCTCAATGTTTTTTAAATGTTTTTGGTGTTTGAGTGATGCGGATGGGTGTTTTTTAGAAGTTTTAAATGATGACGATCACAATTATAGATGGAAAAAACACAAGACAATAAGCAATCCACGTTGCGATACAAGATATGAGATCAGCAGTATAAAGAAGACTTGCAATATAAAAGCATCCACAGATAGATAATAAATTCAGATAGAGACTTCAAAGGACAAATGGCCCAGATTAATTAAAGCATGTAAGTGAACATAGACCAGTGCTAAATGGAGTCAAAAATTGAAATGCTTGGGGATGCTGAAAATACAAGTCTTGAAGTAACTGTTTGTGAGAACGTTGTGCAAATTATCTTGGTTAATTGAAAGTTTTAATCATCTTTGATTATTAAGGCTAAGAAAATCAAGGCAAGCGTCCAACCGGGAAAGTATACTTTCAGTGGCTTCCCCTCTGGTGGTATGACAGACCGTCCAATTATCAAGGATAGGTGTCCAATGATTTAACCACCCTCGAAGTCTAAGACAACGTCACTCCGGCCCCACCAGGTTTAGGAACTTTGCCCACTACCTGAGTATTTCTCGAAATAGCAACGCCGGTTCGTTGGTTGTGGAGTGTAAATTTTATTATGTTATCACTTTCAAGATTAACAAATCCAACATCGTTCTGAGTACGAGCCCAACCCCTTAGGGTCGGCAGAGCATACTGAGTGAAGGATAGGAACAAAGATATATTTTAATGGGGGATGTGAGTTGGAAGTATTTTATTATTAAGAGCACACAATTCAATTCTCCGACAGAGAGCACTCTTGACTTCGTCTTAAGACGGAAGTTCAAGAGACTTAGCTAATCTATATGCTTGATGCAAGGATATGCAGTGGGAATGCTCTCCGATAGAGAGTGCTCTTGACTTGTGTTATTGCAAGTTCAAGAGACTTTGGTTCTTTGTTAAGATAGAAGCAGCTTAAAGCAAAAGAACACAACTATGAAGTTCAAATAATGATAAAATGAGATGACTAAACTAGCAATTAGAATCTCTTTGCAAAATTGAAACTATTCTAAGTACTTGAAATAAATCTAAGCTAAGAAATAAAAGACATGCTTCCCCAAATGGGGAAGGAAACCAAAAAATGGGAGGCCTTATCCCACTTAGCCTTATTTTATTAATTGAGAGTACAAATGCCTTGGGATTTTAACCCTTGTAAGGACTTTTGAAAGAATAACAAAACTTGGAAAACAGATTGAAGTAAGCTCTTAAGAGCTTTTACAAAGGATCATAAATAGTGTTTTCATGTTTTGGATCATCCTTATGGTTTCTTCAAATTTTGCTTTGCTTGGATCTCCTCACTTCAAAGTTTCTCAAGTCCTTTTTTACTTTCAAACACCTACACAATGGATCAACATCAAGTACCCTTTAGCATTAGCAAACAAAAATATGAGATCTAAACTAAAAAATGGAAAACTAGCTAGATGCCCAAACTTTTTTAAATGCAACTTTTTTTCAATTTGAATGAAATCTAAGAATGCAAATGTCAAAGGAAATGAGATCTAACAATGTCTAACTAATATCTAGCAAAAGAAAGTGCAATGCATGAAGTAGAATGCCTAAACACTAACACTAACTTTTACAAGCTTATGCTACTAACAAAGCTAATATTTAACAAAATTAATTCATTTTTAGTGTTTTGTGTTGTGTTTAGGGCCTTTTAAAGATGGACGAAAAGGAGGCAATGGAGCAAAGATGAACACACAAAACGAGAGGAAAGAGGGGTCTAATGAAGAGGGATGAAAGGAGAGCTCAAGGCTAAAAGGAGGAAAAAACGAAAGGTAAAGAGGACAAAAAAGGAGAGGGAAAGAGGGATGGACGAGAGCTAATAGAAGGAGGCAAAACGAAAGCAAGAGAGAGGGAAAAACTAGAGCAAAACGAAAGGAAGAAGGAAGAAAACCTAGGGCAAAAAACAAAGCAAGGAGAGGAATAAGAGATCTATGGCAAAAACGAATGGATGAGGATAGGGCCAAAGCAAATCAAGAAAACCAATGCAAACACAAGGTGGGATCAACCTTCGAACAAGGTGATCACTAGAAGCACTAGTCCCGAAAACCTTCCAGCTAGCTGGATGTCCGCAAGGATGCTAATGGGGATAGAGAAGCAACCACAAAACAATGTGGCCCTTGCAATGAAATCCCAAGGTTGCTATCTCAAGTCAAGACTTGGAAATAGAATGCAGAAAGAAGATAAAAAGTGTTTAAGTAACCAATGTTTGAAACTTTTTGTTGTTGATGGATGAAAGGCTAGATCCTCTTTGTTGTGTTTCTTTTCGTTGAGAAGAGAAGGACTTGGAGAACCTGCAAGAGAAAAAGTTAGAGAGTAAAATCCATTGTGTGAGCAAAGAAAAGCTTGATTTCCAAGCCACTCTCCACCTTGAATGATCCCTGCAAAACCCTCACAATCAAGCAAGCAAAACCGAACAAGATACTTCTAACATAGATTATAACATAAATTGAATAATGAATTGTTTAAATAAAAGATGAGGTGAGAGAGATATCACCAAGAAAATGTGAACGAAGTCTGAAAACTCGTGCATAGACCTCCAAAGTCACTTCTTGTTCCAATAGCATAAACAAATATTACAATGAGAATTTGGCAGAGTGTTCTTGCCTAAAATCTCCATGAGGAATAGAGCTCCAAGAGCCTCTATTTATACAAATTACAAGAGCTCATAGCCCAAATTCGAATTGGCATCTAAGGGAGCCAAAAACACTTGACAAAAATCCAAATTCCAATCATAAACCAATAAAATCTTGGCTTGGAGTGATATCACACCACATAACTTGAGTTTTGCGTTGATGTAGAGTGGGGAGGTGGCCTCCACCTAGGCAAGGCACCTCCCATCCACCATTGGGATCATCACCCATCCAAGATCCACCCTCCACATGCATGAAGACGTGAGTTAAGAGGAAATGCGTGAGCCTTTGAGGGAGGGCGTGAATGCTTTGAAGGAGATCCAATCTTAAATTCAAAGGGAGCCAAGTGTGGTGATTGCACAAACTAAGGAGGGCGCCTACCAAAGGAGTAATTGCAACCACACCAATCCATTCATCAAATGACATATCACCAAATCGTGAGAGCTTAGCCGTACGGCCAAACCCATGCTCACGTCATCCCTTCTCTAATGATTCGAATTGCTTATCCAAAGTTATGAATTGGCATGTGTTTATATATTAAAATGGTGGTCCACCACACTATTAAAATGGTGGTCCACCACACTAAGCCTTTATTTGCTCAACTCGTAAGCTTAGTATTGCCCACGTGAAGGAAGGGGGAGCTCACGTTTAGATTTAATCCAATTTTGACTTTTGACTTTTGGAATCACTCGACACATCACTTAATGTGATCGTACACCTTGTAAAAATCCATTCCATGCCTTTCCAAATCAAATTTTAATGATTTTTGACTTATTTGGATATTTGTCCAAAGTGCATTTTGTCATTTTCTGGCAATTAAATGTCAAAATGATGTATTTTTAGTGAAAACTGCTCTTGGGGTGACGTAACTGCCCGGAAACTGAAGAATGAAAGTGCAAAGGTGAAGAGGATGCTTTGAGCGTCAAAATGAGCCTCCCCACGCCAAATTCCGCCTCTGGATGAGGTTTTTATTACTTTTTGAAATTTTTTAATTAAACCATTAAAAAATGGTCTAATTTATGGAAAAAATTATTTTTCTCGGAATCCAACGAAACTCCTAGGGGACCTAATGCATGTTCATACAACTCAATCGAGATGGCTAACACGTAAAAAATCCCAGACACAAGACTCTAATAACCACCTTAGGTTTTGACCACCATGGGAAATACTCTAGCATTGAAGGTTTGAGTGAAAAACTCAGGGATTATACGCCACTGATGAGTAGCGCATAATTCCTAAGGAAAAAACACTCTAGAGTATCCCCCAAATGGCTAAACCTACGAATAGTCGAGTCTTTTATAAAAGGACCCCGTTTAGACCAACTTTTTACATTTTCCCCATGGGGGTATGAACATGCAGTTATTACAAATGGGGCAAAACTGCCCTGCAAATGACTTCTGAACTTCTGAACACTGATGATGAACATGAATCATGTTCAATAAACTGGCGGCTCACGAGAAATTCATCTATTTGTACAGAATAGGTGATAACAAGGCCTTGGGGGATTATTAGAGTCCATTTTTCAACATATATAAACATGCTAGACACTCAAATAAAGTCCTATGGCCATGTACTAGGTCCCCCATGAGTTTGAGTCAATTCCGCGAAAAATAATTTTTTCCACAAAATTAGGCCATTTGTTTAATGGTTTAAATGGAAATTTTCAAATGGTCATAAAAGTATGATACGGAGACAGAATTTGGCACAGAGATGCTTGTTTTCACACTCAGAGCGTCCTATTTACCCTGGAACCCAGTCTGCCTATTTTTCGAGCGATCAAATCATCTCGTGGAGCATTGTTTCTTATCAGGCCTACAAAATAGCATTTTAATGCTAATGATGCTACAAATTGCACCATTATCAAAAAATAAAAAAAATAAATAAAAAGGAATTAAACATGTGCCAATTGAGTTGGCATCTTATCCAATTGGGTGGGCGACTACATTCCTAGGATAAAGCGTCATTTTTTTAATTAATTTGGAGGTCAAATGTTTGAATATTAAACATGAGTTGCGCCCTCTCTCAGATGGGCGACCTCCACGTAGCAAGTATTGGTTGGAGTGATATTTCCAATGAGGGAGGAACCTACCACATGGAGAGGTGGCGCACTCCCATGAGATGGCAATCCAAGAGAAGCTTAAATCAATGGGTTGACTTCACGTTAACACCCAAGTCTAAAAGGGCGCATTCTCTCATACGTAGAAGTCAGGCTCAAGTGGGAGCTCGTGATTTGGAGTGATATTTCCAATGTGGGATGTGCCTACCTCATGGAGTGGTGGCGCAATGCTCTTGGCTTGGTTTCCAATCATGTGCCAGTCACCAGAACTCAACGCCATACACTATCATTGAACTCTTCAATTAAACTAATGCGCCCTCCTTTGATCATGTGCCCTCCTCTGCATGTAATTTCTTATTTAAGAGACAACTCTCTTCCATTGTAAGGCATCGAAAGGTGAAACCTCTGTTGGCATCGTATTGTAATATTTTTTCACTGAGTTAATAAGAAGGCTTTGGAGGCTTACCATGTTGTTGTCCTTGGTTGGATTTGGTGTGCTTTGATAACATGAGGTAACCTGTATCTCTTCTATTTAATGCTTGCAATTGTTGGGATCCATTTGTCCTTTAAAGGGAAGTTATCTTTCATAAGGAATAGTGAGTAATGCTTTATAGGTTGCTTACTTTTGTCAATGATATTAGAATGCTAGAAGTAGTATGATATCTTGTTTGAATCAATTATTTCTCAAGTTTTCTATTGTTCATTTACACATATGCTTTTAATCCTCTTTGCTAGTTGTGTTGTGATTTTGCAGGTTGCTTAAGCTGGAGGATGTGGTGAGCATGTTAGCTCTATACTCCATCCAATAGATCCGATCAAGACACTCGATTCCACCGGTGCATCAGGAAAGAGACTCCATTGCCCATCTTCAGCGCTCAACCCCGATGGGTTCAAACTTCTCGATCCACTTCTTCTATTCTTTCTCGGTTACCATTCCTATTTTTATTTAGATCCTGATTTAAAAGTTATTCTTACAAGTAGATCTGAATAATAGCAATCTAAAATCATAAAGTTTCATTTGATAAATCTAAATCTAGGTTGCCATTTCTCTATTTTGAAAGTTTTAAAGTAGATCTAAAAGCAAAATAGAATTTTTTCATTTTTACAAAGTTTTATTTAAGCAATCTAGTGCCCATGCATTTACTTGCCATCTCTTAAAGAGGCAAGTAAAGATCCTAAGAAGGCAAGCTTTCTAGCTTGCCTTACTTAGTTATTTTTCACTTTGCTTTAAGCTAGTTTTTCGCAATTTTTTCTGAGCATATTTTGTATGACTGGCCAAAGCACTTTCTAAGTGTTTTTGGCCATTTTATGACAAAAAGAGCTCGCTGGTTTTTCTTGCATGCATATCAGTTTTACAATTAAAATTCATTTAAAATTTGATTTTAAGACCTTAAAGATCATCCGAAAAGTCATTACTGCATACTAGTTCAATCCACAATTTTTGTAGGCATTTCACAGTATTACCAAAGCACTCTTAAAGTGCATTTGGCCATTTGTTACTAATAACTAAGCTTGCTGGTCGCTTTTGCATGTCTAGAAGATTTGAAGAATAAAATCATAAAACTTTTGGGTTTAAGAGCTTCCAGGACGATCCAAAGAACATCTTTCAAGCACCTTCACTTTATACAATCTTCTTGTAAACTGACTTGTTCCCTTTTTTATAAAGGGCAAGCAGTCTCTCTTCAAAAGATCATCATTGTAACCAATTAATAAAGTAGGCTCAGTAGGCTATTCCAGTGCCTGCCCCAATCCCCCAGGCGGAGATTCGCATCGTTTTCAGTTTTTTTATTTTTTCAATTTTTTTTAGTTTTCTTTGTTTAGATTAGTTTTCTTTAAGGATTAGTAATTAAATAACATCACAAAGCACACAAAACGTCCTCAAAGGACTTACTACAATCGATGTATCTATTTTTCATGTTTTGTGCTACAACTACAATTTGTTCTTAGAATTTACCCCTTGCTTTACCGAAGTACTCCATCACTTTGTGGTGTGAAGAAAAGATATTCTTGGGTTTTGCTTAGCTCATCATCTATTTTCAATACTTAAGAAAACGAACCAACGCTCCAAGCCCAAAGTATGCTCTTGACCGCTGCAGCCTAGTCTGAACAGTTGGGTCAATCAGAAACGAGTGTAAGGTACTTAGCTTTAATATGGAAATCCAATCTAGTTTACCTTTGCGGATTCGGGAGGTTGTGTGGGTGTACACTATAGAGTCCACAGGCTACTTAAGAAGGTTCATCCTCGCCTGGTTGGACACTTGGTTAAGCCGCTATAGCACTCAGTCCAAGAAGTTAGATTTTGTTGGGCCTGTTATCACATTTATAGTAGCTGAGGCTACCATATATTTTTTCCAGATTCCAGTATATTTTTCAGCCAGTCTTTTACACTAAGATGCTTGAGATGAGCATCTATTTTGGATCACTCTTATGATGATGAGCAACAATATATTCCTTTTCCATTACCGAGTCTCAGGAAACTCAGATTTGATGACCGATGTAGCCATTTTGTTATACAGAGCAGTATGCCTTACCCAGAGTTGCAACAGCAGGATCCCAGTTGACAGATGATGGTTCAGATGGTTTGTACAGGTATATGATCCAGCAGGTATTATCTTGTGTATTGGTTTATACTGTTTTCTTGGTCATTCTAGTAGCATGTTGTAGCATTTAGTGTCATGATCTAGCGATCATATATATATATTGGACTTGGTCTTTATTTTGTATCTATCTAGTGTCCTACTTCATTACATCTTTAGATTGGGTCACATTCCATACAACGCTTATTTCATCTTGGTGTCCAATCTTTGGCTGAAATCGAGCTTAGGATCCACTTGACACTCATCTCTTGTATTTGTTTGTTTCATCTCTTGGGATTTGGGTGTCTATTTTGTTTTCTCAACCATCACTGGTTAAGCGGGGTCTCCCCCCAGACTTGGCTACTTTCCTTGTCTGAAGTGACCAACACCTCGTCCGGTGTGACGACCGTTCTTCGAATGGTGGACTTGGTGTTTGCAGGTGTCACTTACCTAGCTGCTTTCCCTCTACCATCCCAGACGGGATATCTCTTGTAGCAGCTAGAGTCTGTGTGATAACAGTTCTTAGTCATAGATCTCAGTTGCATTGGATTTTGCTAACACCATAACAAGCCTTTGTCTTAAGCTCTTATCCACAGGTTAAGTGAGAAAATCAAGACAAGCAAAGAGCCCAAAGGCTAGTAGCAAGCAAGCAATAAAAACTCCTTGAAAAGCACTTCCCCATTCTTCATTCCCCCATCCATTTCATGTTTTCAAGTGATCAAAAAACCAAAAGAGCATTGTAAACTTAATAAAAGAGCAAGTGGGATTACGGCTCCCACACCCCACTTCCCCCATTTGGGGGAAGTTTGTAGTGTTTCTTGTCTCTTTTTTGCATTAGCTTAGTTTCAATTCCGTACTAGTTAATTTCAATCTTTTGCAAGTAGCTTAGATTTCATTTCTAGATTAGTTTCCATTTGATAAACTGTTAGAAGTTCTTAGATTTTGTTTGTGCTTTCATTTTTGATATAAAATCGTTAAATTAGAAAGAATCCAAAATCTCTTGAATCTCAGGTGGATCAAGAGTGCTCTCTATCAGAGAGTTTACTTGTCCTTTGTTTAAAGTTTTTACTAACCCCCTTGCTTTCCCGAGTACGGTCTCAGACCTGAAAAAGACTCTTGGGTAGATTAGATTTCATTTTTAGTATTTTTTCTTATCTCATAAATCTCTTGAATCTCGCCATAAGTTGGATCAAGAGTGCTCTCTGTCAGAGAGTTTTTACAATGGTTCTTGTTTCAAACACATAATAAAATCAGAACCTACCATTTGCTATACTGCGTATGCTCTACCCACTTCTGGGATACTCAGAAACAGTATAGACTTATCAAGTCTCCACATTTAAATCATTTCAACCATAATAAAACACTCTCCTTGAAAACCATCGAAAATCCGGCGTTGATCGTCAAATACTCGAAAGTGGGCAAATTCTGCCTGGGGACGCTGGAACCACTATACTTAGATCTTCGGGGCACCGTTAGACTACATCCCTGGTTGGTGTAGTGATGAACACGCTCTTGAGACTTTGGCAGCCAACATGTCCTTGTACAGAGCCACTTAGAGTATTTTCCAGACACATTTCCAGTACCGAAAGGTATATCTTGGAGATATCCCTCACCCCTAATAATCAACTCACCATTTAAAATTTTACAATAAAATTTACCAAGAGAACTCGCAAAACAGTTCTCAAGCACACCAAGACTATGTATCAAGCATCCCCAGCATCTTTATTTTGACTCCATAAGGCACTGGTCCTTCAATTGATCTATTTATTTGTTTATCTATCTGGAGCACACTTCATATGCTTTAATTCATATTATATTGTGGATGTCTTATATTTAATTATCATTTTCAAGTGGTTGTGTATCTTTAAATCAGTTTTGCAAGTACATACTTGCGTTTTATAAATTGTTATTGTAACTCACAAAAACTCCTAAAAACACCCATCCGCATCATACATTCCAAAAAACACTTAAAACACAAGAGCCTTAAAAACTCTTTGTAGGGTCTACCCCCCTTGGCTTCGTTAGGAGTTTTCCTAAATGGAGAAGTCAGGATCAAGTGACAGCACCTTACTCTTTGCTTGCCCCCAAGGCCACACCTTTCCCACTTGGGAAACAGCTTTCGAAAGATTTCAGCACCTTACTCTTTGCTTGCCCCCAAGGCCACACCTTTCCCACTTGGGAAACAGCTTTCGAAAGATTTCTGCTGCTGGTGTGCACATCCGCCGGGAAACAGATTCAACAATGAAATTATACATCAAAGCGGAGGTTCTACCATTCCACACGTTGATTAGATCCAAGTGATTGATATGGAAAATATTTAACTCCAAGGAGGATGCGCCACCACTCAAGAGGTAGGCACATGCCCTCCTTGGTTTCTCCATCAAGTATGAGGAGCCGCCACATTACCATCACATGGAGCATGTGAGGGATGGGGCGCATCCCTAACCTCAAGCAATTGATATCCATAAGATATGACTTGTACACATGTGCTTTATCCTTTTAACTAAGTCGCATCATTAGCATTTTGGTCATTTTGTCGTCTCCTTAAGAAAAAATGCCATAAGTGACAATTTAATCACCCGAAACCTAGGAAGAGTTGGTTTCGGGGTAAAGAGGATGCTCCGAGCGTGAAAACGAGCACCCCTACACCAAATTGCCCTCCAGACCATACTTTTATAACAATTTGAAAATTTCCAATTAAACCATTAAAAAATGGTCTAATTTTATGGAAAAATTTATTTTTCTCGGAATTGACTCAAACTTTTAGGAAACCTAGTGCATGTCCATACGACTTAATATTGTTGGCAGCATGTAAAAATACATAGACACTTAAGCTTTAATAACCTCCCAAGGATTGACTGCCAAGGAAAATACCGCAACTTTGGAGGTGTGAGTGAAAAACTCAAGAATTATACGTCACTGAAGCACAACGCATAATTCCTAAGGAAAAAACACTATGGAGTATCCCTTTGACGGATAAACCTAAGGTAAGCCAAGCCTGTTACAAAAAGACCATGCTTAGACCAACTTATTACAATTCCCCATGGGGGTATGAACATGCATTTTTTTTTTAAAAAGGGCCAAAAATTGGCCTAATGGATCACGGAACACTGATGATGAAGAATTTGATTGTTCAAGTCTTCGATGGTTCACTCGGGATCCACTAAGTACAATTTAGTAGATAACAATAGGCAACAGGCCTCAGAGGTTAAAAGAAAGAGAACTAGTGGATGTTGATCGCCCCCGAGGCGAGACATCTCCCCTACAGAGCCAGTGGTTCTTAGCGTTTAGTACTCTGCTACACTTGCATGTATCTGCATCATCGCTTTGTTTCACTTGCCCATGTCGTAAGGACTTAGGCTTTGGATTATTCTTAGCATTGGATAGATTTTCTTATATCGTGATTTTTTAGGAGTTGCTTCAACGCTCCACTTTGTATTATCACGGATCTACTTAGCAATCCCATCGACATATTTGTGGTCATTTGTTGGACATTAATAAAATTATCTTATCTTTTCCTATTTAAAAACCTCTTTATTGTCTTGTAGATGATGCCTAAACACCATAGACTGATCAATCGTTCCTCAACATATGTAGAAATCGCTCATGTAATGTGAGATGACCCTAAGTGGTGAGAAATGCCTCCAAATATGTAAATTTGCCTTGAGAAAGGTGAACGGACTCAAAAGGTGCTCCTCAATGAAAGAAAGTGCATTAAAATATGTAGAAAAACAACCTCCATCATTAACCCCATGACATCATGGTCTACTGACCATCTTGGGCAGTACATGACCATCAAGGGAGGGTGATAGAGTTAGCATAGTCTAAAAGTCATATCAGTTTGTCTATCAGGTGTTAATCTTAGATGATAAAAAGACTTTAGACATAATGTAACAAATACATGTAAGGTGATAATTACCTTTTAATTATTTCTTAACACGATGCCAGTTGGTTGTGCAAGTGATTGTCTCACTCATGAGACAAGAGTTTTGTATCTTATTTTTCATATTGAATATTACTTTTTCTCTCTCTCTGTGACATTGCTATTTTTCATGCACGAGTTCACACTTTCCTTATAAATGATGTTTGCATTGTTATAGGTTACAACCTAGATTTTGAAGCAAAAGATGAAAAATGAAAGAATAATAGATTGGCGTTCATACTGCTAATGCTGTATTTAGGGTCATTAAAGAATGTTTTGATGAGAAAATATGACAATTAATAATGATGAGGAAGGGCCCCTCATCTGGATGGTAAAAACCCTCTTTCAACAGGAAATAAGAAAATAAGATTGGAAGGCACCAATATGGGGGTATACGATACATACCTCAAGTTGGTAAGCACAACTATAGGGAAATCTAGCTAAAATGAAGGTATGTTGGCCTAGGTGGCATCCGGCAGCATAATATTAGTGTGCACACCCCTTATCTCTCTAAGAAAGGCTCTTTATAGTTTATAGCATGCAAAATTATGAATTGATGATACCAGACTCCTTCCATACATCACTATATGCTCTTACTACAAATTTTCAAATATACTTGAAGCCAAAATGTAAGCAAAATAAGAACCTCTATAAATGTATTGTATGTATCAGATCATAATTCTGCATACAGTAAGCCCACAGCACTGTGGTCTAATGGCAAGTAGCGAGGTGATCAGGTTTGTATTAACCTGGAGACTCAGGTTCAAAACCCTGTATGGGTGTGGCTGTAAATATATCCTTGTAAATATAACAGGTATTCTACAAAATAAAACTTAAAAATTATACATACATTTTCAACAGCCAGTGAGTCTAGCTGAAAGGATAGAATGCCCACTTACCTGCATGGAAAGCATCAAATTGACACCATCAAAAATTCTTTGTGACGAAATTGGTTTCCCCACAATGTCTTGAGGCAATTGTGCCAATTCTAACGAAGCCTATTGAGCAAAGGCATTTTGTGCTTTAGCAAATAGTAAAAAAATATTAAATGAAACAAAACATAAACTTCTACATGGGCATCTTCATACACCTTTAATCCTTCAGAAGTGCAGTCAGAGATGGGCCAACCGTGATCTTGGGTTGAAAAAGGCCAGGAACCATAAGAAGGATGACGATGCCAGAAATTCAAGTCACCTGGACAATCATCTCGAACCTTCCAAACACAACAATGCATCAATCTAAAAATACTATTCTGGTATTCAGTTCTTCAACTCCAGGTAGTTACAGCACAAAAAAAACAAGAAATTTTTAATTCCAACATAAGTACACATAAATTATACCCACCTGTGTCTTTTCTATATACATATGTGCCTTCTTAAGCAACGGACCACAATCATCAAGGAGATCAGTTGATATAAGAGCATGGGTAGCAAATGCTGTATCCCATAACTGACTGCCATCGTAACCCTAAAGAAGTAATGCCAAACAGCTGGTATGAGGACAACACTATATCAAACGCAATAAAATACAAGATCAACAGTGAAAACTTTCGAGATAAAACTGGCCTGATTCTTTTAATTACAATCAAACGTATTAATTATAGATTCTGGGTTTTAAAGAATGGATTTAAGGGAAAACTCAGATTCAAAAAAATTGCTGACCAAAGGAAACAATTTGTATCCTGACCTTCATCTTCATGCCATCTTCTGCAACCCATAGATAGTCTAGTACTCGTGGAAGATGCCTTTTAAATGCCTCTGAGTTTGAATCTTCTACCCAGCAACAAAGCATATTTAATACCTACAATATTGACAAAAACCATTAAATCTTGTCCATATAACAGGTCAAAGAACTAACAACTTTCGAAGATTAACACCATGCAAAAATGTCGAATAAAATAACGTTCCTAAATGATATTTTCATGTTGTATCAACGAAATAAATATGAAATTGTCTGAGATTTCTAAACCAACCCTTCATTATCCCTTAGTCCTTTCCATAGTAACAATGCTTGGGAAGTATTTTCTTTGAAATAACACGTTTTTGTCTCTTTTTCTTCATAAAGGAAAATTGTAAATAAAAAACAAAGGATTATAAAATAGGTCACTGTTTTATGTTCATCTTTTTCTGTCATGCAGTAACACTAACAGACCTACAATGGTTTCCATGTCAATTGAATTCTAAACTTTGGTTTCCACTTATTTGAATTCTAAACCTTTACTCTGGATTACTTCCTCAGAGAAATTTCAATGCAAAAGCTTCATATCACAGGCAACTAGTAACTATCCTAATGATCATTCCTTTTTCTTTATTTATTGTATCCACTCAATGTTGCAAAATAATGATTCGCCACTGGTAATATTGTTTTTATTGTACATTAGTTGTGCCTTCCTCTTGGTTAGTATGACTTGGTCAACTTTGATCAGTGATCAAGTCCATCTTAATTAGTGGCAGATACTTCTTTAGGAGACATGGTCAACAATGATCCTTGACATACTCAGCCTTGATCAATGAGCAAGGAATTCTTTGTGAATACAAATAAAGTTCCTTTAGGGTATATGAAACCCAACAAATGCATGTTATGTATTCTCTCTGATTGATTGATTTATATTATATTTTGCTGTGTGTTTCTCAGTTATCTCTGCATAGAAACTAACAATTGATATCAGACCAGAGTTAAATTGGCATCAAGTGCTGCTGTTCTTTTCTTTGTCAACTGACAAATTTTTCAGATTGGCTGTTTGCTGTCAGTTGGCTGCACTTCTGAAATTTCTGTGTGCACAAATGGAATCATCCTCTATCCATGGTGTGTTAAATGCTTAACAGAAAAGATTTCAACTGCGGAAAACTACATTTGCATCATTTTACCACCTAAGTTGTACTTAGGTGGACTCCTTGTGAACCTCAGAAGACTTGAACAACTTACATTGTTCATTGCCAGAGTTCAGAAGTCCATCAGGCCAAATTTTTGGCCCTTTCTAAAATTTGCATGTCCAAACCCCCGTGGGGGAATTGTAATGAGTTGGTCTAAGCATGGTACTTTTGTAAAAGGCTTGGCCTACCTTAGGGTTTACTATCAAGGGGATACTCTAGAGTGTTTTTTTCCTTAGGAATGTATTACTCTTCAGTGATGTATAATTCCTGAGTTTTTCACTCATACCTCCAAAGCTAGAGTATTTTCCATAGTGGTCGATCTTAGGGAGATTATTAAAGCTTATGTGTCTATGTATTTTAAACATACTAACCATCAATAATAAGTCATACGGACATGCACTAGGTCCCCTAGGAGTTTGAGTTCATTCCAGCCAAAATTATTTTTTCCATACACTCGGGCCATTTTTTAATGGTTTAAATGGAAAATTTCAAAGTGTAATAAAAATGGGTTCTGGAGGCGAAATTTGACGTGGGGATGCTCGTTTTGACGCTCAGAGTGTCCTCTTTACCCTAGGACCCACTTTCTCCATGTTCCGGGTGACTACGTCGTCTCAAGGAGCATTATTCCTTAAAGATACTACAAAATGGCATTTTAATGCTAAAAAAAAACAAAATGCACAAAAGATCAAAAATCAAAAAAATGTATCCACCAACTAGACAGAGCAATTTTCCTTCCATGGAAAAATACACATGAAACTCGTCATCTTAATCGTACATTTGTCATCAAATCATTGTGTAAGTAACTTTTATGTCAATTGTTGTGTTGAGGAGGTTAAGTGATAAATCATTGAGCTAATGAGATGCTTTGCAAGCCCGGCTGAGCAAGATCGTTGGAGTTATGATTAGTATCAATAAACTCCAAACAGATCTGGTCCCTGAGAAATATGACGAGAAATGTGTTAACGAAAACAATTCCCTACCATTAAGAATGGTTACATGGTATTTAGCTTCATAAACGCATAACTCAAGCATAGGATCTCAGAACTGCATCTCTTCTGATGTGGGGCATAGAGGACACCGAGAGCTTTCCAACGCTGGATCAGACGCCATATTTTCTCAATCTTTAGAGCCTTTTTTTAAACACAGTGGAAAAAATCTCATTTACTGGAAATTTTTAAAACAACATTTTCATACTTCTGGTGCTCCGAATTGATTTCCATCTACTCCATTGCGACAGTAACCCAAAAACCTTACTTTAGCCTCTTCCAAAGTCCTAAGACTTTGGTCCAATGCTAAATTATGTGCCAAACAGGCCCCACAAGACAGACTGTGGTCCCCGTACAAAGTGTGGCTTCGGTGATCTTGGCAACTCTATGCTGCAATGTCATCTCGATCGATCCAAGTTAGTAACCATGCTTAAGTTCCCAAGTATCCTCACTCAAACTTGCACATTTTATTCACAATATCAATGACAGGTAATGCCATGTATAAGTGTGTCTAAAATAACATCATTGGAACATAGTTTCCCACCAGTGGATATATTGCTACAAGAAGTACAGCCACATCTTAATAGAATAGCATGCACGTGAAAGCTAGAATATAACTAATTGCTACCATAAGAATTGTACTTCACTTACTGTCCCGCACTATTTTATCAACTTGACTTGGGATTCATCAACTAGTTCTTTTGAGTAATTTCGATTTTACTATAGTTCTCTTCATGATCAAGTTCCGTAGCACAAAAAACTGACAGAATTTGCAGGAAATAGTTTTATACAGTAATATTGTATTTATGCATAGTAATGAACTGTTTGAAAAAGAAGTCTATAACCATGCAAAAAAGTAGTAAGATCAAGGAAAAAGTTGTTTTTCTATGCATACTTTCCATGGAATGAAAATCTGAAGGTAGTGTATGTTTTACTTACCTTGTTAACAGGACCAAGGCAGATATAGCGACTACTCTCATCCTCGTAGTGGATACGCTTCATTACTGTCTGAAGTGCCCTTTCCCGCAGGATTGAGCCCGGCCAATGTGTAAGTACAGGCTCTACTACTTTATGAAGAGTTGTCCATAGGATATCTTGCATTAAAGGATGTGGATAGTAAAGATCTTCCTACATGTGCATTTAAACAAAATCTATGTCAAATACATAATTGTGTATATGCTGTCCAAGCCTATGAACATATTTATCACTGGCAAAGAAATCAGAAAAAGTGGAAAATGACTGTCAGATACATAAGTACATGCCTTGATCATAAAAGAGGCATTCCTATAAAAACATATAAAGTAAATACCATTGTAATGTCCCTTTTCCACTGATCGCCCTAGGAGGACTTAATAGCCTATTTAGTTCCCGTAGGAGGCTATAGTCGTGCAAGAAAATTAATTAATTTGATTATTTAATGTCATTTGGGCAAAAAAACAACATTAATGGTGACATTGACTAATTAAATTAAATGACGGGAAAAGTGACTTTGGGAGAAATATTAAAGAAAGACTTTATAAAGTCACTTTATGGAGCTTATTCTCTCTGGATTCATGATTATTTTTCTCAAACTAGATTTTGGAGAGCTCTTGGGACTGAAACCCTTGAGCAATTGGATTCAATGGTGAAACTAATCCACCCTAGCCGATCAAGATGGAGAGATCACACAGATCTTTAACAAGTATTCATTGTTGAAGAAAGAAGATGCATCAATTTGCTAGATCGTGTGGGTTTTCAAGGTCTTTTGGGTGCTTTTGTGGGGGCGCAAAAGGGTGTATTCATCTGAGGAGGACACAGAGCTCATTTAAGCTCATCATCTTTATTATCAATGCCATCAACTGACGAGAAGGGGCAGATCTGATTGCTGGGCATTTGTTTATTGTGAAGGGCAAATCATGATCATCACAAGGAAGAGTGGGGCTCAAGGAGGGCGCAGAAGCCAATATGTCTCATTGCAACTTGTATCACTGCCATATACTGCTGATTAGGAGGCCGTATGGGCTGGTTGGCTTGGGTTATGTGGGAGATCTGCTAATCTTTTAAGATCAGCTGCCTTTTTCCTTGGATCGTGCCATTCTCAGCATTTCGTGACATTTCAAGAGGGGCCGCTTCATCATCAAGAGAGCGTCTATCGTTTGTGTTACCTACGGGTTAGAGAATGATAATAAATCAGATTGGAATCAGATTGTAAGGTCTGAAATTTACCTGCTGTTATAATTTGCCTGAGAACATTATTATTTTTGCATAGATTGTATGAGCTGCATTTGGTGTTAAATAAAATAAAATCTCCAATTGTGTTCATCTCTTAATGCGAAATGGTCTTGAAAGATAGATCTGATTCATAATCAACACAAAATCAAATAAAAATTTGACCGGAACCAAAAAGGGATTCTACAGTGGTATCAGAGATGGTGTTCCTGCCAGCCTATGAGTTGCATGCCTTTTAATGAATCCGGAGGACAGGGAATATATCACATACATGAAGGGAAGGCAAAGAGGAGCTGATAACATACTTCACTTAGAATCAGAGGTAGAGGAAAACATGGAGGATAGCAATGAACCACTTGAGGGTAGCACTATGAGTATTTCATGAAGGGAAGGCAAAGAGGAGCTGATAACATACTTCACTTAGAGTCAGAAGTAGAGGAAAACATGGAGGATAGGAATGAACCACCTGAGGGTAGCACTATGAATATTTAGAATGATCTTACAAGGGGGAAACAGCAGTTGGTGCAGCTTCTTACCCAGTTTATCACAAGTAATCAAGGAAACCAAAACAATGTTGGCAATAATGGTTCAAGAGGTACTAATGGAAACAATGGTAACAATGGGAATCATGTTGAAGGGAGCAACACTCATATTCCTGCACAGAATAACACTCAGACAGCTAGTAGAGTGACTCCTAGACCTCCCTTACCTCCGTTCTTGGAAGGACAGCAAGATGGAAAACAGGGGCAGCAAGGGAAATGTGAAGGATTTAATGATTATTTGAGGGAGTATCAGACTCTTGGTGATGACTTCCATGCAACTATGTCTTTACAGGATTTATGTACCATCAAGTACAGAAATAGGCCAAAAGATTACAACAGGGGCCCACAAAATCTGGATCTTCGGTGGAAGGTTGGGAAATTGTCTATCCCTTCTTTTGATGGCTCTAACAAATACACTGCCAGAGCTTGGGTTCAGAAGTTGGACACATATTTCCAACTCAACCCCATGAGGGAGACAGAGGCAATCAAATATGCTACATTGCATTTGGATGGAGAGGCCCACAAGTGGTGGTACCTGTTATCACATCCATAGTAGCCGGGCTACCATGATTGCAGAGCAGTTCATTGTATATTTTTGAGCTTGGCCTTTACACAGTTTTGGTGAGATTAGCCTATGATGAGTAGTATTGTTGATGATCACTCACACATCAGAGCAGCCCCAGATCAGACATGCAGTAAACCTTATGCCAAGACTGAGCCTCTTGACCTCAGATTTGATGACCGAGATGGCCTTTTATGCCATGCAGTGCAATGCCCAGAGTTTTCAGCAGCAGTGATTCAGTGGTTACAGATGATCCAGAAATTTGAAATATCTGAAGGTAAATATGTCAAATTATTGGAGCCATAGATTGGTAATCCAAGACCATGCGAGATTTAGTTGCATTTGGACTGCTGAAGTACAGCAAATAGGTTCATAATGTAAGTTGGGACCACACAGGAGGTTTGTTGGCAGTCATGCCTTTGTTCCTTCACTTGAGATTACCATCTATAATTTTAACGAATGTATCGATTTCCCTCATAATGTGTAGGTTGAATTACATGTTAAATTTCTCATCTTGATACTTATATGAAGTTGTAGTTGCAGGGTGACAAGGGAGCGATCTGCAACAAAAGTGTCAATTGTTATGCTACATAAACTTGAAAACTCAATGAGCAAGTGGAAGCAACGTCTCTTACCAAGTTTGTCAACATATCAAGCATGCTTTAAAGCAATCACTTTGCCTACACTTCTTCAACTAATGTATGAGTGCGAAGTAATGGTTCCATCAAAATCTGTGATTCAAACTTGACAAACACAATTGATAACCAATTTGATGATGAGCAAAATCCTACAATAGCAATTAATTAAGTTCAATGGATTTAGATGAGAATTTGTTGATTCACCATAAGCAAAAGATGGATATGGATGAAGTTTGTCTCTACTCTTCTCACATGCATATTAAGGTCACAAAAACCTGGGACCTCTAGTAGATTAACTTTAAGTTAAAGAAGAATTACATCACAAATTTAAAGGAGGTAAAAAAGGGTATAACAAAGTCTGTACATATTCCCATAACCTTAAAAAATATGAATGAAGTTTGATCCTGTAGGAAATTATATTACTAGTATTTATTGAACTAGGGCATTCACACATTTCGGCATACCGATGGTGAAGAATTAATTCAAGTTAATATTGCAATGGAGTTCATAATGATTTTTACTTTAAGGATCAGTAAGAATCAAATAAGCTCTTGAAAAACTAGATTGTATGCAATTCCCTGCTATTCCATAACAAGATCTCTAGTTTTTATGGCATAATATTTAATGCCATTAGAATTTATTTTGTATTTAGCTCTAATCAGGTTAACAAGATTGTCATTTAACCACTCTATCTAGTAATTGTTGTATTATAAATTAGCAACAAAAAACAACTACAACTAAGCTCAAAGCATTTATCACTGCAACAACAAAAGCAAATAAGAAAAAGTCAAAGAAAGCAGCAACCTTTGCAAACATGTTACGTGCTCGGTTCCAATCTATTTTCTCATAAGGCACTGTATAGAGTTCCTCTCTTAAAGACATAATAATTCCAGTTAAAGGACCCACAAATCTCCGCCCATACAAATATGACATTGGCAAATAAACCATTCGACAGTGACACCACATCCTCCCTGCAGAAAATAAAACACCATGAGGAGTGCAAGTTCAGAACAAGAGCTATAAAAGAGACTAAATTCTTAAAATACATATAAAATCACACTCGAGAAATTTCAATATAAATCCCTAAAATAATGGAATGTTAATATACACAGTAATAACAAAACACACACACATTGAAACACGACTTTACAACAAATGCCAACATATTAATTTTTTTTACTGAAGCTCACTTTACCTATTAATAAGAAAAACATATACAAGGCTTTAACACAATAAGAGGGTCACACCTGCAGCCTCCATAAGCGAGACCACACATCAAAAAGACAAAAACATGTGCTGGTAATGGCCAAAACACCCACTCACACAATGTCTCCATCAATTTTTCCAAAAACATAAAAGAAAGAGACAAAGGGCAACTACCCAAACAAATAAACACAAGTATTGACCACACTAGCTATAGCAGAAGGCTGGTCGTGGTCATCCAGAATAGCGCCCCAACCCAAAACAGGGGGGGTTAGAGCAGTATGCTACACAGGATCCCACCCATCCTGGGAGGTTCCAGGGCTTGGACCCTCTGATATGACAAGCGGCAAAGTTAGGCATTGCTTGTTTTTGACAAGTGGAATAACATATAAAAATAAGAGACCAGAGGACAACCTCATTGAATAGACCAATGTAACAAAATATGCAGAGACAGAGACTTGTTCACTAATACAAAAGCTAAGGCACTAGAAAAAAGGTTGTTAACCATCTCAACACACAAAGGCCGAAATCCTAGACAGCCTACAGGTAAACATCTCAGCAATGAAAGACCAGTCAATCAGATCATAGGCCTTGTCGAAGTCAATCTTCAAGAAGACGAAACGTTGGTCAAACTCTCTAGCCCACTCAAAGGCCTCCCATCAAGGATCAAAATTGAGCACGTCACAGCACATCAAAAGGCTCCCAGCACATCCCAGAAATGTCGTTAAGAAATTGGCCATCATAAAAAATGCTACTTTTTATTTTTGACATTTAAAAAAAAATCACAACTTATATTAGAATTTCATAAAATATTAAAAAGGGTTATGTTACAGATTGCCCCTCAGATTAATATTGGTATAAGGAACTTGGCAAGTTAGTGTCTGTGTGTCCAGCCAAGTCGCCTCCAATTTCTCGTCTTTATGTACATACTCCAATGTATTTCATTAATTATGCCACGTACCTCATCCACGAGGCCTAGGTCTTATACATTGTATATACGTCAACCTCGTATGGATAGATATCGCGTGATGTATAGGCTGGGGTGGAGATGATGATATTGTATAAGTTGACGTGGAGATGATGATGATAATGATGATGATGATGATGATGATATATATATATATATATATATATGTGCACGTTTGGGGTGTGAAAGCCATTAGTCTCTTTAATTGTATTTGAAGCAATGGCCTCTACATTCATCCCATGCCGCTCCATTGTCCATAATATCAATTGAGCCTTCAGTGCATAGTTGAATTAGAAGGAAACATAGTTGCACCAACATAGATCCATCTTAAACACAGATCTATCAAGCATCTAGAGGGATCAAATTTTTTTAGGTGTATCAGGGTTTAAGATGGAGTAATTAGTGTTTTTTCTCTACCTATGTTATCATAATAATTATATCTGACACCCTCATTGATACGACCATATTGAATTATTTCATATCAATTTAAAATGTTTTAATCTAGGTTACCAGGATATGGATACGGATATGGATCCGGATCCGGATACGGATCCGCCAGATTTTTGGAAAGCCAGGATCCGGATACGGCTAGGATACGTCAAGTACACAAAAATATAATAATATTTTTTTAATTTTAATATATATAAAATTATAACTATATATAGTTCTATTGTGTATATATATATATATATTATTAAATTTACAATATATTTTAAAAATATATGAATTTATTATAACATTAAAATTTTTAATATTTATGATTTAACATTATTATTATATAGTTTTTAACTTTATTACTTAAAATATATTATGCAAGTTAAAATGTGTTAATTTTATAATACTTTAAATTAACTTTAATTTTTATACCTTAACTTTATTGTTACACAAAGTTAAAAAGTTAAACCCATAGAAAAACTTAGTAACATAGAGAAAAAATATCCAACAAATATTTTAACTTAGCCAAACACCAAGATACCTGCCCGACACTGGATTGCCATCAGTCATCGCCTCGTGGGTTGATGCCACCGTTGGTCCAAAGTCCAAGCTACTCGCCTAATGGTTATCAGTCTCTATCCGCGTTATCGTTGCTCTGTGGGGTAACGCGAAAGGAGGGTATGGCAAAATGCGGCTGCAGACAAACGTCGAAAGAACGGGGAAAAAAAAAAAGAAATCGCAGGATCCATTTTCGAAGGATCCGGTTTAGGCATGGTTCCGTCGCGGATCTAGATCCGGATCCAAATCGGAACCGCGGATCCCTGAGTGACCCCCGACAGATCCGGTATCACAGGTTTTAATGGACATGAAATTGCAAAGATTTAAACTATTAGATTGCAATCAAGGTGATAATTTGTAGATGAAAAATTTATCCTATGAAAAGGCAAATCTTTGTATTTGGGTTAATATGTTTGATTGCTCTTTCTTTCCGAGTTCCTTCTGCAACTAGATCTTCAACATTATTCCATATCCAAGCAATATTTTTTTTGGAGATTTTTGTGCTTTGTAGAAGGTAAAGTGATTCCACCTTTGACGTCTAGGGCAACTTAGATGTTGTAGGTGACTTGCTCTTGTGACAGGGGGTTTCTGTGGATGAAAACATTTTTTACTTTGCTATCTCATTTCTTACTTTCCCTTCTTGTTGTTCATGCAAAGTACATCTTTGATTTGTGAGTTCCAAGTTAATTATTAGTTTTGGATCTATATCTCACTAGTTGTTCTCTTGGGGTTTCACAGGTCGATTTTCTCTTGTGGATCAAAGCGATTTGGTGTGGATCTTGTTGGTGATCTATTTGGCGATGTTGAGTAAGGAGAAAGGCCCCGATCTATCATCTAGTGCCAGGTATGTACTCGGATCTACGTTAGCATAGATTATGAATCCATCTATCAAAAACAATAAAAATTAAAACCCTCAAAAAATTATTGTAGTCACATGCTTAGTTATTTCGGTTTTGGGCCACTTGGGTATTTTTCGTAGTGTGATTTCGGGTGAATCAATAGCCTGGGCGTCTTCTATTGGACTCCATTTAAACCCCGGATCAAGGCACTAGTCCCTGAACCCATTCACTCCTGGTGAAAGAGGGTCATTTTAACTTGGTATGTTTGACATTTTGCTTGTGGAGTGTTGAATGACCGATCTCTTGTGTGTAGCAAGCAAATATCGTGACTACGATCTTCTTATAAACCCATTTCATTTCTCATCTTTGACTTATCTTAGTATTTGATCATATTCCCAAGGAGGGCAATTTGAAATCACTTCAAACCCTAGCACTTTTCCCCTAGATCTCACAATCCAATTAATTATTGAGGATTCCTTCAATTGGATTGCATTTGACTCACCTAGTTAAACCCTAATCAATCCACATAACCATATCTTAATAGTCATTTAACCAAGTATAGGAATCATCCCTTAGGGTACTCTTCATTTTCCAATTGCTATAACTTTTTATAAGTATCATGTAGCCAAAGGGGGTTGGGCATCTATTACTAACTTGGGACACCTCCCATGGATAGTTTAGTTCACGTATGTGGATTAAGAAGCCTAAAGAGAGAAGAAACCTATCTGATCTGACAACCATCTATCATTTTGGGGATAGACTTCTTCAAGTATCACGTTCCTAGTGGCTCCTTTTCTCTGCTATCCTAGATTGGATCTCATTTAGTGACTGTTGACCAACAAACCAACTAGGTGGACAACCATGTACCATGTGCCTTGAAGATGAGAAAGAAGTACCTAATGAATTTTTCAAGAGAGGCAGCTCTTCTTATTATCAGAGCACTTCCTAGAGCTGAGAGACGAGCTCATTGTCCGACCCCAGTATACATTTCGTCACTGGATGCACGCTCTTCGCATCCCTCTAGGCCATTTCAGAGTCGGCTCTCATAGACTTCGGGTTAAGACGGACCACCAAATTGATAGACTAGATAGAATATGTCAAGTATGTCACCTAAAGGAAGTGGAGACCGAGGCACACTTCATTTTTAGATGCCCCAGTTACTACGAGATCAGGGGACGGTTCTATTGTTTGTTTAGAGACTCTCAGACTCTCGTCGAGTTTTTCAGGTACCCCGATCAGAGATGTTTGGCTCTCTACATGCAGGAGGCTCTCAGATTTCGAGCGCATATTCTTCAGCCTCCCATTAGACCGGACCCCACGCAGAAGATCACGTCATTTTTCAGGGTATTACCCTCAGACAGGGGCACCAAGAGACCGACCGATATCAGTACATATCTAGGCTCTAGATCAGTGAGGATCCATGGGACCTCACCCCGACCCACGAGATCTCAGCAACAGATTCATCACAGACTCTGTCCTGAGAGACGGGCTAGATCCTCCCGCCTCAACAACGTACGAACCCCCCCAGGCAACAAGTTTGTGGGCAGTCCGCACTCTCTACTAGCCCTTCATCAGGACAACAGACTTTGTTGAGTTTTCTTCAGTCCTCTTCTTTCAGCCTCGGATGTTAGGAGAGATGGATCGGATCCTCAGACCCTTTTGCTCCTGGATCTTTTCCGCTAGGACTTCTCCGCCCCATTGCGGGTTTTCTGGATTCACGTCTACATTCAAAGCTCTCTTGCTTCAGTGATGTTCACTTTTGTTCACTCTTTTCTTTCTTTCTTCATGCATTGTACCTTTTTATAGGAGAACGTTTGGTTCTCCCGCTTTGTACGGACATCATTGTAATCAGCAGTCCCTTTGACCTACTTTGTGGTCATTAGTTGGACATTAATATAATTATCTTATCTTATCTATTATCTTATCTCCATGAAATTACCGGACCCCTACGGGGAATTTTGTAATGATATGTCAGCATGAGGGTCAATTTTTGTATAACTTAGTTGCCTAAGACTTTATCATTAGGGAAGTCCTTTCATCGAGTGTTTTTTCCCTTGGATAATTAAAATTCATTTTTAGTGATTTTCATTATTTGAGTTTTTCACTCAAAAATATCTCCAAAGTGGTGAAAGGCATTCTAATGATCAAGTCCATGGGGTGATTGGGGCCTAGGAATCTTCTATATTACCATGCTAGACATTATCCAGAGGCTTGCAGAATTTCATTAAGTTTTACTTAGGATTTTTTAATTTTTGGTAATTAAAAAATGTCCCTCAGCATAAAAAATTGTAATGTAAAAGAGGGATAATTGGCACTTAATGCCAATAAATAGGGGTATAGGTACTCAAAATCAATGGCATGAGACCCCCTATACCCTGGGACAAAGCTTGAAGTCATTCGGACAAGTCTTGCTAAGGTTTTGGGCCCATTTTCTTAAGTTAGTCAAAGAAATCAGGAAAATTGGCAAATAATTAGTAAGGCAAATTTTTGGAAAAGTGTCTAAAGTCACTTGGGGTGGCCAGGTTAAGTTTCTAAAGTTTATATTATGTGCTTAAGGTAAAATTAAAGGCCAAAAGGGGCCCCCCCAAGAAAGTGTTTTTCAAGTTTGAAGTTTCTCCCATAGTTTTAAAAATCGGCAAAATCCGAATCGGAATCGGCCGAGTTGCCGATTTATGGCGTGGCCGGTTCAAACCGGTCTCAGAATCGGACCGCTGGCAAAAAATCGGTTTAGCCGGCCGATTTTTTACATAAATCGGTCCGGCCAGCCAAATCGGCCGGTTAGACCGATTTACGTAAAAAATCGGTCGGATTGGAGGTTGGGCCCACGGGGCATTACACAATGATTTAAAAATAAAAATAAAATTTGTTTTTTAATGTTCTAACCTACACTACGTGACTACCCTACCCCGAGCCCCCAACCCAACTCATTTGTTGCCCTAACTATCCCGTGATAGCACTGAGCAGTGAGCAGCCGTCGTCGTGGTTGAAGTTTGAACTGTTGAAGGAGCCGCCGGAGTGGTCGTGGTCGTGAAGGAGTGCCGAGTGGAGGAGTGCCGAGTGGACTGTGGAGGAGTGCCGAGTGGAGGAGTGCCGGAGTGGTCGTGGTCTTTGTGCCGCCGGAGTGGTTGAAACTTGAAGCCGAAGGAGCCGTGAGGTCGCCGTGGAGGGAGTGGAGTGTGGAGTGCTCGAGCCCGAGTGTGCACGTGGACTCCAACTCGTGGAGTGTGTGCACTGTGTGCAACTGCAAACTGCAACTGCACATTCCAGAATCCAAATTTCCAACAGAAATTTACACCGGGGTCCTGAAGGTAACAATTTTTCCGATTACACTTATTTTTAATTTTTAATTTTAATTTTTAAATTTAAACAGTTTTAAAATTTAACCGTATAAATGCATTTGCATACAAGTGTGGTAATACTTACTTTCCAATTTAGATGCCTCCAGAATTCCAGTATAACTAACTGTATGTCCAGGTCCCATATACGAACTGGATTTCACATTGACTGAATATTAGGGCCCATAATTCAGCAAACTGTTATGAATCTATGATGACAGTCCGGCAGTCATAATGGATCACCTTTTCCTTCTCTCTGTCTCATCTTCTTGACACACACTAATATATTGTGACATATGAACAGAACAGACAGAATGGGAAACAGTTCATGTTCCCCTGGGCTGTATATTTATTTAAATTTTATACACCTTCCTTTGATTGTAATCAGTTTGGTGGCTGGTGTAGAGCTAGTGGATAGGTAGTTGTTGGTTGGTATTGGCTTCATGCTGTTCATATCATTATCATACAGACTTCTTCATTCAATGAGAATTCACACTTGATATAATGCCTAAATATTCATGACAACTGTGTATATTGTGTTAAGAGTTCATTCCTATCTTTCTAGTTGTGTAATAGTTATCTTGTCATAATTTCAAACAGAAATTAAAAATTAATTTTTTTCTTATTAGCATAAGTTAAAAAATTAAAAATTCATTTAATTTTTTTTTGTTTTGTTTGCAGATCAGATTCTCAGAGTACATTTTTGCACTGTGCAGTATAGAATCATGGCCCCAAAAGCAAAAGATCCTGCATGGATCCATGCCGATATTGTTCAGGGGGACATTTATTGCAAGTATTGCAAAAAATTGATCAAGGGTGGGGGCATTTATAGGCTTAAACAACACTTGGCTGCCATCAAAGGCCAAGTTAAGGCATGCGAAGCCCCACTGGATGTTATTGGGCAAATTAGAGCTGAGCTGCAAGCACAATTCAAGAAGTTTGAAGAGGGAAAGGCTATGCAAAAAGAGATAGAGGAAGAAGTAGGGAGGAAGAGGAGGATTGCTGAAATGATGGGTGGAACCTATGCCCCTGGTTCAGGTTCAAAAGAAGGCTCTTCATCTATCCCTTCTACCACTCTTAGGGATCCTTTCCAGTATGTTCCGCCCTCCGAGAGTACACAAGATAAGGGCAAAGCCAAAAAGAGGGGTGGCATTGAAGACTATTTCACACCTCCCACCACTTCTGCCAGTGTCGGAGCTTCTCAGATGCAGCGTCCAACACAAATTCAGCCCACCTTAGATGAGCACTGGAAGAAACAGTACAAAGATGTTGCCCATGAGTACATTGCAAGATGGTGGTATGATGCTGATCTCCCATTCAATGCTGCCCGCTCTTCTTATTACCAACCTATGTGGGATGCCGTTGTAGCTGCCGGTAAGGGCTTCAAAGGCCCTAGTATGCATGACTTGAGGGGATCTCTTTTGCAAAGAGAGAAACTTTCCTTAGAAGAATACCTCAATGATTTCAAAGCTTCATGGGTAAACTCAGGATGCACTATCATGTCAGATGGATGGAAAGATCAAAGGGGCCGACACCTTATTAACTTTCTTGTCTCTTGCCCACGGGGAACCATGTTTTTGTCATCACATGATGCATCCGATAGGGTGAAAGATGCAAAACTGTTATTTCATCTTTTGGATGAGGTTGTTGAGGCGGTGGGGCCTGCTAATGTTGTGCAAGTCATCACCGATAATGCCTCTAACTATGTTCTTGCTGGTAGGATGTTAGAGGAAAAGCATAAAACCATATTCTGGACTCCATGTGCGGCACATTGCATAGACCTCATGCTTGAGGATATATGCAAACAGGATTGGATCAAGTTCACTGTGGACTATGCCAAAAGCATCACGAAGTACATTTACAACCACGGTTGGGTATTGAGCTTGATGAGGAGACACACAGGGGACAGGGAGCTTGTTAGGCCCGCAGTTACTAGATTTGCAACTCACTTCCTCACGTTGCAATCTCTCATTTCCCAAGAACAAAACTTGGAGAAGATGTTTTCAAGTGATGAATGGAATTCATCTAATTGGGCTAGCACACGAGAAGGAAGAGACATTAAGAAGAAAATTAAAAGCTCTTCATTTTGGAAAAAAGCAGCAGAGGTTGTGGCAATTACTGAGCCACTTGTTAAGGTGTTGCGGTTGGTGGATGGGGAAAAATTGGCCATGGGATACATTTATGAAGCTATGGATCAGGCAAAGGAGCAAATAAGGGCAGCATACAAAAATAGAGTAGCCAAGTATGGGCCTATTTGGGAGATCATTGATAGGAGATGGAACAATCAACTCCATCGCCCTATACATGCAGCTGGGTATTTCCTGAACCCGAAGTATCAATACAGAGATGACATTGATGCTGATCCGAGTGGGGAGATAGCGGATGGATTGTATACTTGCCTTGAGCGCATGGTCCCAAGTGTGGCGACCCAATTGGAGATACATCGACAGATCACCTCTTTCAGAGATGCCACAGGTCTCTTCGCCAGCAGTGTGGCTAAGGCTGCAGTAGAGGATGGCCAACCAGGTAAACAATTCCATTGTTTTATTAAATTATGTTGTTTAACTTTAAAGTTTAAAGTTTAAATTGTAAAATGTAAATATTTAATACCTAGATTCTTAATTTCTTAGCCAAATTCACAATCTAATTTGTTGAATTAACTGCCTTGACTCTTCGCATTTGCAATTGCAGCAAACTGGTGGAAGTCATTTGGTAATCATACAAAACAATTGCAAAAGTTTGCAGTTCGGGTCCTTAGTCAAACCTGCAGCGCTTCTGGGTGTGAGCGCAATTGGTCTTTGTTTGAGCGGATTCACACGAGGAAGAGAAACCGTTTAGAGCAGAAACGGTTAAATGATCTAGTCTTCGTGCAGTACAACTTGCGACTTAGACGCAACCAGTTGATGAACAAAAGACCTGATACGGATCCCATTATGTTAGATGATATAGATCCAACCTCAGATTGGGTAGTGCAGACCGTAGAGCCAGAGTTTGGTCTTGATATGGACCTTGAGATGGAGGAAATGCTGGCGCCTCGGGATGATTTAGATGCAGATCCTCTATTGTCGATGCCATCAGTTCATACAGGTGTGGCTCCTGATATTCCAGGCACTAGTGGGCCAGGACCTCTTACTTATAGGCGACGACGACGTAGGAGTAGGCATTCAGCCAGTACTACTACTGCAGTAGTAGATGACCGTGCACCTACCCCTGAGGAGCCTGAGATTGAGCCAGATGTTGATGCCTTTGCTAGTCCTTCAGCTTCTGGTTCTTTTGGTTCTAGTTCTACTTCTACTTCTACTCCTCGCCGTAGCAGTGGTGATGAGTTTGATCAGTTTGATCAGTTCGATTGATGTACATTGTAGTTGACTATATATGATGTTATTTTTTGGACTCTACTGGCCATATAGCCTATAGGCCTCATGGATTATGTATTTTGTTCCAGTTCCAGTCTCCTAGATATGTATTGCACAATACACTTTGTGCCATTTTGATATATTGACCCTTATATGGTATATACATGAGCAGAGATTGGATATTTTGTTTCTAATGCTATGGAATCATGAATTAGAAATTTAGAATATTGAAAATGTTGTTTTTCTTAAAAAAAAAAAAAAATTATGTATTTTTGAGCAAACCGATTCATTAAATTCAAATCGACCGATTTATGACCGATTCATTACCGATTCCGATTCCGATTCCGAGTTGACCCTCGACCGATTCCGAGTCCGATTTCGATTTTTCAAACTTTGGTTTCTCCTTCCTAAGGGGGAAACCCTGTCTCACCATGGGAAATGAGATAAATTGAAATATGCCAAAAGGAGGGGTCCCACCTTCATGATTCTCTCCCCTTGGCCTAGCAATGAAATATAAAACATCAGTGGGGGGTTTTTTCCCCCCATTGTTTGTTATTTTTAACCCATGGAAGTGCACCCCCCTCCATGGGCCCCCTTTCTCTCCAAGTGACAAATGTCATTCATGTAAAGGAACTCTCTCCTCTCTCTTTTCCTAGTTAAGGAGGCTTCTCCTCCTCATTTGGGTTACAATCTCTCATGCTCTTGCTCTCTTTCTCTTTCTCACTCTCTCTTGCTTCCATCTTGTCCATTTTGGGCCATTGTAATTTTTCAGCCATTTGGCTTCGAAATAAAATTCTTTGGAGGAGATTTGATGTTGGTGTTGCTCTGTGATGGTGGTTTGTTTCTACACTTCATAGCTACTCAAGCTTGGGGAGGCCAAACAAGCAAACTGTTTTGATTTGGTAAGATCTTTAGTATTTTTGTTATAGATTTTATGAGTTTCATGTTTAGTAATTAAGAACTTCATACGCTTGTTGGTCGAAGTTTATGATTTCTTAGCTCTTCATTAGGTTCTCACCTTTTCTTTTAGATGTGTAGCAAATATTTTACAAGTTGCATCTTACTTGGCTTGAAGAGTGGATTTCCGTGGTCGGATACCCCACTGCTCCAAGCATTGGAAAAGCAAAGAGCACAATCTTTTCCCTTCTCTCTTAATTTTCTGCATTTAATTTCTACATGTTTTCAATATAAAAATCAGATTTCAAATCTTATTTACATGCTATTATCTTGTGCAAATTCACTCATAAATTTTCAGAAATTTTTTGTAATATTTTGTTTGATATACCAATATTGCCCAAGAGTGATTTTGGGCATTTTTTGTAACATTTTGTTTGCTGGTTTTTAGCAGGTCTATACATTTCAAAGGTGTTATGCTACCCAAATTTGGCCATCTTCAAGCATAAAGGGCCTCCACAAGCTACTATTTCGGCCACTTGGAAGAAAACGGTCAAAATCACCTTTTTCCTCTCTTTTTATCACATTTATTAAGTGTTGAAATTTATATCATTGTAACAAGCCCAAAAGAGACTCTTGGGCTTGATTTCTTATATTTGGTTTCAAGTTCAAGTGCTTAGTTTTGTTTGCTATCCATTGCATGCAAGAGAGGAGGCATTGCCACCCTTGCATTGTAGTTGTAAGTGGCTTGAGTTTAGGATTTTTTCGTTTGTTTTAATTTACTTTGCCCGCACCTTACAAGTGAGAAGGCTTTGCCTCCCTTGTAAAATCGCATTGGATTACATTTTGTTTTGCCCACACCTTGCATGAGAAGAGGCTTTGCCCATCCATGCAAAATAGTGGTGGCTTGTAATTTACTTTCTAACTCTTTTGTTTTAAGTTATTTTGCCCGCACCTCACAAGTGAGAAGGCTTTGCCTCCCTTGTGAAATCGCATTGGCTTGTGTTTAATTTCGCCCGCACCTTACAAGTGAGAAGGCTTTTCCTCCCTTGTAAAATCGCGTTGGCTTTCATTGCTTTGGTTTTTGCTTAAAGGTTGAAACTTAATTTGTGCCCCGGTTCTTGCCCCGTATTCACTCCCCTTGCCGGTTCAACCGATCCTGGGTGACAAGAAAGGACAAGGATTTGTGTTGGCTAGAATAATAGGCACTCAGAAATTCATCTTAATTAAATACTGAGAAAAAGGGACTTGACATGTGGAGCTAGTGGGGTAGAGGTTGTTGGGAGCCTCGTGGCACTTTGTATCCTCCAGTTGAGCACCCAGTAAGTTTTGGGATTGACCCGTGGAGCAAATTGAGAACCTTGTGTTCTCAAGTTGAGCACCCGGCAATCTCTCTCAAATAGAAAGAGATAGTTTCTTGGGGTAGACACATAAAGTAGCTTAGTTTTCTCACACAAAACCATAATCCCCTAAGTTGAAGTGAGACTTAAAATAAACTAAAATTTACAGGACCATTTGCAAAACATACTATTGTTTACAGCACTTTACTTTGAAAGCACTTCATTATTGGTTCAATCCTGTTATATGCATCCTTGGTTCGCTAAATTGTTCATTTTCTACAAATTGGTGCTTAATGTGATATTTTGATTGTCACGGTTAATGAATGATTTAATGTTGTTAGAAAGTATTTGGAATCTGGTTTATTTTGTGACTCCATAGCCCAAGAAGTAGGCACTGGTCTTGTTATTTAACTGTTTATTTCTCTCTTGCATTTAATTGGTCAACTGCTTAAGAAAGGTTTGCTTGTCATTTGAACTATTGCATCTCTGCACGTTTGATTGTCATTTGAACATTTAATAATTTACAACTCTTAAAACAAACTTTAAAAAGAATCTTAGTAAGTAGGGACTACCCCCCTTGACCTTTAGGAGTTGTGGTCTAAACGGAGGAGTTTAGGATCGAGGTGACATTGGGTTCTACACTCATAGTTGCCCTCAGGAATACACATAGCGGTTGGGAGACTTACCCACGGTCAAGTGCGTTTTAGGCAGCAACAGTGACCAATATAGAAATTATGATAACAACTAGAGCCCTAAGAATCTCTAATAAAGATCTTTAGAGGAAGTGAAAATCCATCTCCTTAAGGTCTTTAAAGATAATGGTTATAAAGAGCATCATGGGATTAAGGCCTTTCAGAAATACCAGTAGAGGACCTAGAAACGAGGATCACATCAATGATGAAGCCTCTAGAGTCCTCTTGCCCTATATACATAGGTGACAGGACCACCGACCACTAACAAGCTCACTAGAGTCTTGACGAAAAATAATATTGGGGCAACTTTCAAAACCCTAACAACAATCAAAAACTCCCTCAAGTTGGTTAAGGACCCTACTAATCTCGTCGACCATAAAGGTGTCTACATCATTCCTTGGTCATGTGGAAAACCTTATGTTGGTGAAACCAATTGTTCCATCAAGATTAGGGATTAGGAACATGCATCTTATATTAGACACAATCATATTCATACCTCTTCTTTAGCCGAGCACTCAGACAAGACAAAGCATTAGCTTTGCAAAGAGGATGCTAAAATCCTAGCCAACGAGGATGACTATTACAATAGAAAATTTAGGGAAGCAATTGAAATAGAAAAAAACCTACATAACCTTAATAGAGATGATAGATGGAAGATTAGTCAAAGCTAGGTCCCAACATTGTCAACAAAGTTGTTTCTAGGTAATTTGTCATTTTCCATATTTTTCTATTATTTTCTTTATATATTTCCTTTGTCTTTGTTTTGACAATTTCCATGGTTTCCTCTTTATATTATCTATGTTTTCATATTTTTTGCTTTCCATTATTAGTTTATTTATGAATCTCTAACTATATATTACATCATATATTTTTCCCTATTGCTCATGTCACCTCAAAAACTACCACTCATCCACGATCGGAGGTAAATAGATCCAAACGAAATATGTGGACCCAAGTAAGATGTGTGGACCTAATGGACCTAGTGTCATGATCGACAACTCTTCAAGGAGGCACACCTAATGTCACCTAAATGTAACCCCCTTCCTCTTTAGACCCTTCTCCTTGGACCACGGGAGGCTCCCCGAAATCATGGTAAGGATAGACCTGTAAAAAACACAATATAAAGTACTTCTAATCCTACAAGACCTTCCCACTATTAGTAGACCAGTGCCTAATGGTGTCAATGATATAAGTCTACAATAAACCCTTTATTTTGGAAGGCTAGGAGCATTTATGAAGATGTAATTTTCTGCAGTAAAAACCAGCAAAACAAAACCCAAGATATTTCAGAAATTAACCAACAAAATTTTGCAATTTTTACTCTTGGGCCTTGGAGACCAGCAAAGGAGGGTGCATCAATCCCCCCTAGGGCGCCCCTTTGTTGGTGGATAAAAAATGTGATTTGACATTGATTTTTCTTAAAGTCTACAATTTGTTGCAGTCAAGGCAAACCATAAATGATATCGACCTCAAATCCCCCCAAGGTCTTCCTAGGTAGCTTAGGATTTGACTAACTTTGCCTCAAAACCGTAGGGTTTGACTTTTCCTTTGAGATGTGTTTTCGCCTGATACACACCTGGGGGAACACGGCAGGAAACCTTCAAGCCACTCGGTGTGTCCTTGGGGGCAAATCAGAGTCAAGTGTTGTCACCTGATTACTTGACTCCTCCGTCTAGGCTACTCCTAGCGAAGCCAAGGGGGGTGGTCCCTATAAAACTAAATCTATGGATTTTAAACTATGAAAGATAAAAAGCATATCTAGGAGTTAATGATGATAATGGAAAATATTGAAACAAAGAAACAATTGCAATTAAGTTTAAGTACAACAACACATGAGATTAAAACCATTCACGACATTTCGTAGATTTAAACTTAACCATGATAACGAATGATGACCAGTGCCGAGATTGTAAGTATGATGTTGCTGTGTTGTGTCGTGAAAGTATTGCAAAGTCTCTATTATCACACAACTTGTAGTTGTCTCTAAAGGTATCCTATCCAGGACGGTGGAGGTGTAGACAACCAAAGAGGTGACCCAAGAGATGCCACGGTTCCCAATGCAAGTTCGGTGTCACGTTAACCGAGGCACTCTTCACTTTAGATCAAGCCTAAGCAAGACCAAGGGGGAGACCCTAGCTTAGCCAATGAAGGCTAGCAAACTCAATCTAGACCTCCTAGGGAAATGTGATGATGAAAAAGTAGGAGACCAAGATGAAACAAGATCTAGATCTAGGATGACAAGTGGACCCAAGCTGGTTAGGGCTTGGTTGAAGAGGCTTAGGGAAATGACAAATGTTCAACCAAGTATAAGATAAGGTCACTAGTGGATTAAGAATAGTAGATCTAGATAGCTCTAATGCCAAGTGTTGCCAACTATTTTGTACCATAGTTGGACTTCTTGTGAGCCGCCAGATTCATGAACATGTTCAATGTTCATCATCAGTGTTCAGAAGTTCAGAAGACTTTTCAGGGCCAATTTTGGCCCCTTTGTAATAATTGCATGTCCAAACCCCCTTGGGGGAATTGTAATAAGTTGGTCTAAGCATGATTATTTTGTAAAAGACTTGGCTTACCTTAGGTTTGGATATCAGGGGGATACTCTAGAGTGTTTTTTCCTTAGAAATTATGCATTGCGCTTCAGTGGTGTATAATTCCTGATTTTTTCACTCACACCTCCAAAGCTGGAGTATTTTCATGGTGATCGAACCTAGGTAGGTTATTAAAGTCTATGTTTCTATGTATTTTTTACATGCTAGCCATCTAAATTGAGTCGTATGGACATGCACTAGGTCCCTGCTATCACATATATAGTAGTCGGGCTACCATACATTATTTTTCAGATTCTAGTACACTTTCAGCCAGTTCCCTTACATTGAGATGCTGAGATGAGCATCTATTATGGATCATGATTATACTATGGATAGCGGTTTTATTCCCCGTGCCATGACTGAGTTTCAGGACACTCAGAGAGATGACCGATGTAGCCATTTAGCCATTTATACAGAGCAGTCAGTATTGCCTAGAGTTACAGCAGTAGTTTCAGAGGACAGATGTTGGTTCAGATTATGTGCATTCAAGTATATGACTCAGCAGGTATATTCTGGTGTTATGGTTATATTGCTTTTATATTCATTCTTGTAGCATGTCTTAGCATTTAATATCATGATTTGGCAATCATATAGATATGTGGACCTGGTTGTATCTTTATATATATTATATTGTCTCCATTCAGACTTAGAAGTTCACTACCCATACTCATTGGTTTTACCCTCCCTAGGGAGAATAGAGGTGATCATTCCCACCATACTTTGGCTTACTAGTGTTGGTCTCATTATTCACTGTCTTCATCCGTCTCATTATTCATTGTCTTCATCCATCCATTACCTCCCAGTTTCTTTATTACCCTGACTTACTACTTGACTAGTGGCATGGAGGACCTTCCCCCACTTTAGCCTCTGTGTTGGATAAGCTTCCCTGTTTCTTGTGTCTCGGCTCTGAGTTGGTGACAGAACTTACCTTTGGTGAGTTGGATTGTAGTCCTAAATCATTCTGGTCGGTTGTCCCGATGTTTGGCACTGGTACAAAGTCCCCCTAGTCACTTAAGATGTGTTGGCTAAAACTGAAAGCTCATGTACTACTTATGGAAACTTATGTAAATTCGCCCAGGAAATTGTAAACTCTAGAATGTGTTTCTTAACACACGTGAGTAAAGTGCAAGAGCAATGAAAAGCTATAAATACTCCTTGAAGAGTATAAGAAAGGTCCAAAAAAGAAATGGTTCTTAAACTCTATATCTAAACGATTGTTGACCTTATGTATATGTATAAACATGCCCTGGATGCAAGCTGCAATTAGTTATGCTTCTTACCACACCTAAGATCCGAAGGGTTATGTAGGCCAAAAAGGCCATAAAGTGAAATTAATGGATCCTAATGAACTTGGATCATCTTAAAAAAGTAGACATGATGCCTAAGTTGAATAAGCACTCTTTAAACAACTTATCCATCTGTGAGACACTGCCATCCCCCATGTTACTGCTTGTCCAGCATATGTTAGAGTGTGTATTCCCTTTCCATTTCCAAAGTGTCACAATGCCAAGTCAGTAGTCATCCCTTACCCTAGCCTTTTAATTTTTAGCCCTCACCCTTCACTAGCAAATTGGTCACAACTATGAAGTGAGTATGGTCTTGAAAGTCTGGTCTAAGTCATAATAATAATTAAAATCCTTATTTATATTTGGTCTTAGATCGCCAGTAGATGATTACTTTTTGTTATAATTGTTACTTGAATGAATTGCAGACCATGTTTTAACCTTTGGCACTTGCAGCAGTTTGATGATAGCCTGAGTTATATTTTGGGTCATGTTGACTTGGTCAAACCCAATTTGACCAAAAGTCAACCACAGGACATGAGGTGGCAGACCTCAGATGATGCAGAGATATGATATATGGTCTGGTTCTATGCAGTGGTTTCAGGCTTATGATGATGATTTGTGCTTTTCAGCACTTTTATAGATTATTATTATTTGGTCTGTCGGGTATATTGGATATTTTATATGATCATGTAGAGATCCATAAGGTGTATGAGTACACACCTTAGATGGATTTGGGCTCACTGAGTCCAATGAGGCAGTCTGTTTTCAGTTCCGGGCAGTTACAGTGATGATTTAGCCTCAGTTGGCTATCCTAGTGCAGTTTTGGCCTATCAGATGGCCTGTCAAAGCAGGGATGAGATTTGATTGGTTCACCTAGGGTGTTGTGCATGGAGGGGGTGGTCCAGCCACTTGTTATTACCATATTACCCCCCTCCCAAAGAGCCTAGTGGGCTCACCTTGACAGCGCAAGCACTCCAGGAGGCAGTTTGGGCAGTTTCACACTTCCCAAGGCAGATTAAAAATGGTGAAAATGGCTACTAAAGGATTCGACTTGGGCTACTGAGGCAAGGGATTGGCATGGGATGAGTTTTGATGATGAGTGGGATGTCTTCCACACCTTCTCCAGCAGTTTCAGCTTTCAGTGGGGCCCACACCCATCTCTCTGGCACTTTTTATGGTTTTCTGGAGCTTCCTAAGGCTCACGACTTTCCCAGAGAGGCACGATTTGGTGTCTAGCTTGGTTATTTTATATTATTGTGCCATGGGGACACACTAGGGAGGCAAGTCATGACCCTCTAGACCCACCATGAGCGAGATCTTATGTTTTATCATTAACATTTGGTGGGACCCCCCTCTCCTAGGGCGATTTGGTCCATTGATGTATTATGTTGTTATATTGATCCATGTACTTTTATGTTGAGCTCATCTCAACCATTGATTAGATCACTTTGATCTTTTAATCTTGGCCATCCATTCAAGAGGTGGTTAGGGTTTTGGTGTCTCTCCCTCCTATTTAAAGGAGAGATATCCTCATTGTAAAGAGACTTTTGGCTCTGGATTATTGGAATAGAAAATAATTATTGCATCTACTTGTTATGTTGTGGTAAATGCTTTTGGAGTTCGACTGTTTGTTCTTCCTTTGCACTGGGTTATTGGAGATTATCTTGCTATCTATTTGTGTTCCACGTTTTTTATCATCTACAGGTGAAGGCCGAATTGGTTCAAGGAGGATGCATTGGTAGCGGAGACTCTCCCTGCCTCTTCTTTGGGGTCTCTTCGTCGGTAACAGGGAGTATTATTGTCTTAGTACCTTCTACTTCATGTTGCTATTGTTATTTGCTTGTATTTCCTCCATTATTGATCTCACTAATTGAATCGATTTCCTTGGTTTGACAAGAAGAGGAGGGCGCACATGTGGAGCTAGGGCATCTCGTTGTGGCATGAAAAATCAAAGATCTCCCATTTGATCTCTGCGGGAACATTCCTCAACAACATGGAAAGCACTTCCATCACTCAGGTATGATCTCAAGGTAAGTTTCTCATTCCATTGATCTATCCATTTGTCTAAGTCACTTAAAACCCTCATTTAAAATCAACTAAAATTCTTAGGAAAATTCTCTTGATCAAATCCCTTGGTCATTTGGCAAATCCTTTCTGGGTATTGTAGATCGAGCACATTGTGAAGTGGGTTCTCAAAAACGTCTTACTTGGGTGACTCCATAGGTCCAAACCCCAAGGCACTGATCTCTCCAAGCCCTCACGACTTTCCTGGGTTGTCTAATTTCCCTGTGATTTGATCTCTGTTTGGTTGCTTGCACACTTAAACATTGTCATATCCCTTCATCAAGCATAGCTAGAAAGCCCTAACTGTCAAATCTACGCTTTGGGGTACTTTCCCTGTTTTAAGGGTCACGTTTCCCAAGGCAGTTGATTTTGACCATTTTGAACTAGCTTTGAATCCTGGAATCATACCTAATCATAGAATCATTGTGTGTTATCTATCCCTATCATTTCACACCTTTCCTAAGCCTCCACAGTGGTCCTACTTCCTTAATTTAATGGTGTGGTGGGCGCCTTCCTAGTTTTGTGGCCACACCATGGCTTGGCTCCTTTCAAACTCGAGTTAGCACATTACTTCAAACTCCAAGCTATCTCCTTGCTAGCTCACGTATTCCTCATATGGCTCACGTCTTTCCTTGTTGGAGGATGCTCATTGGATTGGTGGAGCTTCCTATGTGAGAATGGGGGGCGCCTTGCCAAGGTGGAGGCCACCTCCCCATTCATCTACCACAACTCGAGTTTTCTTTTGGATCTCAACACTCCAAGCTTTGTAATTGATTGGAATTCGACCTTGTGTCTTGTGCCATTGGCTCTCTTGATTGCCAATTCGAATTAGGGTTTAAGTTAGTTGTTTTTGTATAAAGAGAAGCCATTTTGGCTCTCTTCTCATGGATATTTTGGGCAAGAACACTCTACCAAAATTATATTGTAATATTTGTTTAACTTTGGGAATAAAGAAGTGACTTTGGAGGTCCATGCAAGAGTTTTATGCATTGTGGTTTCATCTTGTGAGGTGATATCTCTCTCACCCTATTCTCTTGTTTCAAATTACTTTTCAATATTTTCTTTAAGAATACTATCAATCTAGTACATAAAAATTTGATCTAGTTTGTTTGCTTGAGAATAGTGTTTTGCACGGATCAATGAAGGTAAAGAACAGCTTGGATCATCAAGCTTGTCTTCATTAAGCGAGAGTTTTTACCTTTTAACACATTCATTTTGCAAGTTCTTCAAGAAGCTTCTCCCTTCAAGAGAAGAAACATAGCTATCAGGGGCTAGCCTTCATCCATCAACACATTTAAAAAACTCAATCATTGGTTACTTCGTTACTTGGTCCTCCTTCAAGTTGTGGAAAACTTAAGTTTTATCTTTCTCCAAGCTTGAAAACCCCATCAAGCTTGCCTTTGGCTTTTGGCTTGTCTTGATCCTTGTCTCATTTTGATCCTCTCGTCTTTCCTAGCTCTAGCTTCCTCCTCCTTTCATCTTACCTCCTCAACCCTTCATCTTCCTTTCGTCTTCCCTAGATCCTCCCACCTTCTAGCTTTCGTTTTCCTCTTTTCTTCATTGCCTTCTTCCCTCATCTCTTGCTTTCGTTTTTGTCTTCTTATCTCCTCTTCGTCTCTCCTCCTCTCCTCTATCCTTCCTCCTTTCGTCTAGATCTTCTCTCCCTTCTATCCCTTTCGTTTTCTTCTTCTTTCATCCTTCTCATCTTCTTGCTCCAAGACCTTCACCCTTTCGTTTTTTATCTCCTTCTCTACTTTTTCCTTTCTCTTCCTTTGTTTGCTTCCCTTATTGCCTCTTCTTTGGTTAAGGTTTAGATCTTAGACATTTAGATTATAGTTCATACTTAGTTGCATTAGATCTCATTTTGATTAGTTTGTTAGTTTGCATCTCATCTTAGATCTAGGATTGCATCATTTTTCTTGTAAAAGTTTGATTTACATTAATGAAAGGTTAGCTAGTTTCCATTTTTGTTTCTAGATCTTAGATTTCTTTTGTTGTTTGCTACTGCTAATGGGTCTTTGAGTTGATCTATTGTGATAGGTACATTTGAAGAAGATCCAAGAAGATTTGAAGAAGAACCAAGATTTGAAGAAGAACAAAACCAAAAGAGGAGCAATAAACCCAAAGAAGATCCAAAACCCAATGAAGATGATGTTAACCATGAAGACTTAAACTCATTCTCCTTTTGTAAAAAGCTTTTAAGAGCTTAACAAGCATTCTTCTTTTAGTTATTTCTCTCAAAGTCCTTTCAAGGGTTGAATTCCCAAGGCATTTGTAAACTTTTAATAAAAAGCTAGTGGGATTTAAGGCTCCCACACCCCAACTTGCCCCATTTGGGGAAGTGTGTAGTGTCTCTTTTTGTTTGTTTCATCTTTAGCTTAGTTTCCTTTTGCAAGTAGAATACTAGTTGCTTAGATCAGTTCTTTCATTTCGCAAGTAGAATACTAATTGTTTAGTTAGTTTCCATTTTGCTCTTAGAACACTAATTGTTTAGTTAGTCTTTTCATTTCATTTTTTGAGCTATCATTTGAGTTTCTTGCTTATAATTGTCAATCTCTAAAAGGAACCAAAGTCTCTTGAGCTTTTGTCATGTCCCAAATTTGGAATTGGGTCACAATGGCCTAATCACATTAGCAATATTCATTAGAGTTTGTAAAATTGATGTTAAGGGTCAAATAATTGCCAAGGAGGAAAATTACTAGTTTCCTAGGTTTGGGGTGGAAGCTTTGGGATTTGGAATAAGGGGGATAATAAATGATGTTTAGACATTAGAAGGGTTCAAGTATTTAATAAATAGAGTGAATAAACAAATTCAAGAGAAATCCTAGATGACAAATGGTTTTGGAGACATATGGAGAATGTGGGGCCCACACTAGCTTGATTTTTCATAATACATGGTATCTCTCTTTTGCAAATTCGAATTAATGGGAATGTGAACACTCTTGGGTGAGTTGGTAAGTCATAACACATGTCATTGAGCATCTTAGGTTGAATTGGGAAGGATTGGTAACCTCCATGGAAGATAAAGAGTCAAAGTGGAAGTTTGTGGACACTTGGGCTAGATTCCCTAGCCCCTATGACATCAATGATGGAGCATCTATGACAACTATGACAAATTGCAGCCCTGACCTCTGACATCTGACCACTATGACATGTCAGCCCCAAAAATAGGCTCAAAGAAGGCGAATTTGGGAGTTGGAGAAGCCAAAGATACTCAAAATCGAATTTGGGAGAAGATGGAAGGTTGGAACTAGGAGACAAGTGGCAAATGTGGAATATTTCCTAAATGGAAATCTATTGAATCTATTGAGAGGATTTCGACCCTTAGAAGGCTAATGTTGGTTATAAAATGTAGAAATGAAGTATGAGAATGGCTTTTGATCATTTGTAGAATTTGCAATTGCATTTGTGAAGAGGGAGAGCTAGTGGATGACTAGTTTCTTGCCTTAGCCAATTTCGAGGGTGAAAGATTCCCATCCAAGTTGGTAATTGGAAAGGCCATTCAGACCTTTCATTTGGAGCTTTAATGGAGTCTTTATTTGCAGGTGTAAGCTACAGGGAAGCTCATGGTTTCTTCTATTGCAGCTCACTCCTTCAACCATTTCCAGTTTTGATTGCATATTCTTGATCCTTGAGGGAGGGCGTTTTTGGTGAGCTATTGTACTCTTTGGGGAAGATTTTAATGCCCCATTTCTTTTGTAATATGAAGTAAATACTCTGTTCTTCATCTCCAAAAAGTTTCAGGTCGAAATTCCAAGTAGAAATGTATAAATCTCATTTTTAATGGAAGAACAATGCCATTTCCCCACTACCTTGTTGTGAGTCAATGTATTGATGATGATTTCAAATGAATGGATGATTCTCTGATATATTTGTGATCAATATTCTGCCATGGATGTCTTCTACAAGTTTCATGTACTGTACTTGAGCATTTGAAGCATTTTTACTCAGTTTAGTTGTATTGGGAGGTGAAATAGTGCCATTTCCCCAAGGGTCGAATTGGGGATTTTTGCAGTTGAATGGGAGAGGGTGAGAACAATTGTAATAATCCATTAATGGTGCATATGAGACTTTAATAACATAATTAACACATTACATACCTCTGTTCATAAATTTGAGTGGGTTTGGAGGCATTTGGGAAGCCATTTTCAGTGTTTACCCCAGGGGGATTTGAACCCCAAATTACTAGTAAAATTGCATAATTGGTCCAGAATATTAAGAGAGTTTGCAGAGGTCTTTTGGTGGCCATATTTCATCCATAAACATCATATTCAAGTTCTAATATCATTCATACACCTTCCTTGAAGATTTGAAGGCATTTGGAGTCAATTTGAGACCTAGAGACCAATACTAGTCAAAGGAAAATCACTAGTCAAGTTACCTACATTGATCAGAATTGAAAGAGGATTTGCAGAAGTATTTTAAAGGTCCAAAGGAATCCCTGAAACACATATTTATGTTCTAATATCATTCATACACCTTCTCAGAAGATTTGGGATCATTTGGGGCAAATTTGGGACCTAGAGATCAAAACTAGTCAAAGGTCGAACTAGGGAAAAAAAGTGGAAAATTGCAATTTTAATAAAATTCCTAATAAGGGACATTACAGCTTTGTCATAAAACAAGTCAAGAGCACTCTCTGTCGGAGAGCATATTGTTGCATTTCTGCATTTTCATATAGATTAGATAAGTCTCTTGAACCTCTGTCATAAGACAAGTCAAGAGCACTCTCTGTCAGAGAGGTTCGTTTTTGTGCTCTAATTTAAAACACTTCCAACTCACACCCCCTTTAAAACTTGAATTGATTCGTTTCTCCTTGCCGCGTATGCTCTGGCCAACCTTGAAAGGGGTTGGAATACTCAGAAACGGTATTGGTTGCCTAATCGCTCAAGTTCAAACCATAATAAAATCTTTACCCCCATAACCAACGAACCGGCGTTATTCGATAAATATTCAGGTATGTGGGCAAATTCCAAGTGGGTGCGCCGGGTAGCCATGGTCTGACTCTAGCTTGTTGGTTAAGTTCCTTGAACACCTAGCCTAGAGTACCGCGTGGTCCGTCATGTCTTCGAACGGATCCACTAAAGGTATTTCCGGTTAGATTTCCAGTACCTTGCGTATCGGTTGGAAATTCCCTAGCCTTAATAATCAAGAACACCTAAAATTTACAATAAAATTTATCAAGAACAATTTCAAAACAATCTCACAAACATATCTGGAGACTTGTATTTTTCAGCACCCCAAGCACTTATTGACTCCATTTGGCACTGGTCTTTAAACTCTTATGCATCACTTTAATTTGGACCATTTGTCCTTTATATTTGCTTAAGTCTTTCTATGGATGCTTTTAATTTCCAAGTCATCATATATTGTTATTTGAATCTCATTGCGTTTTGTAATTGCAACGTGGATTGCTCAAATTTTATTATGTTCATCAAAAACTCCTAAACAACACCCATCCGCATCACATCACCAAAAAACACTTTAAAAACATAGAGCCATAGACAACTCTTTGTTAGGGACAACCCCCCTTGGCTTCGTTAGGAGTTTGCCTAAACGGAGGAGCTAGGATTCAAGTGACAGTACCTGGCTCATTGCTTGCCCCCAAGGCCACAACTTCTCCACTTGTAGTGAGGGAACAGTTTTCGAAAGATTTATGTTGCTGATGTGCATCTCGGCGGACAACAAACCCAAAAGAATCTATTTAACATGCAAGCTAAAAATTTGTACTTTGAAAGAACTTGCAAAATGAAATAGCTTCCTAGCTAGATCTTTTTTTATGATAAAACTTTGAAAGGATTTTAGATCCAAGCATAAACTAAACTTATAAATCAGATCTACTTAGTAATTGAAGATTGAAGCATAGATCTATAAGTCTAGCAAGTAACCAAGGAGAAAATATTGCTTTAAGAGGAGAAAGAGAAGGAGAAGTGATCTTGATGCCGGAAGGAGCTCTTGTAGAAACTTTTGGTGGAAAGCTATTGGACTAAACCACATGAAAGAGAACTTGGAAAGAGGAAGAACAAGCTTGTTCAAACTCCAATCCGCGATTACCTGCAGCTATTTCGAAAGATACTTGCAACAAAAATTGTGAGATCTAGTTGCACATGCATGAGAAAAACTAGAAGCATAATAATAAACTTATTAATATGCTAAATCTATATTCTTCAACATATGTGAGCAAAAGGAACCAAGAAATAAACATATTATATGATTCCTTCTTATTGATTGAGAACAATCCTACCAAAGCTAGATTCACCATACAAAGTTGCAAGAAAAATTTAAATCAAATGCAAGTTACATCAAGCATGGATGGCCATGATCATCCAAAACAAGACACTACACCAATGGGCCTCCAAAGCTTGAACTCTTTATTCCAACAATGCAAAGCATAAAACGATTACAACTAGCAAGACTACTCTTCTCCACAACTCCAACTAACTTAAATGAGATAATCAAGCCTCATTATATAGAAAAACCAAGAGAAATCCTCTTTGACACTTGGAGAAATGAGTTGATACACTTAGAAAAGGCTTGTTGACACATGTGAGAGGTTTGGGGAGGTTAATGACACCTTTCTCCAACCATTTGACACTTTTCAACCTCCACTTGACACCTCTCCAACCACAAATTCGCCCCCCCTTTGGTGGATCTCCAATCTTCAATCAAATCATCATTTATTTGCTCAATATTCTCCTTGATTTGATTGCCAATCAAAGGAGATTTGATTCCAACACATTTCCTTGATCCGTGGGATTGAGATTTTGCCTTTATTATGTCTTTTTTGCCAATTAAATTGGTCTTTTTGGGTTTTTTGAGTAAATATTATTTTCTGAGATAAATACTTACTCAAAACTTAGGATAAGTGGGTTTATGGGTTTAGTGGATGCTCTGGCTTAGAAAACGAGCATCCACTTGACCAATTATGCCCACAAGCCATACTTTTATTACATTTTTAATTTTTCCTATTAAACTATTAAAAAATAGTCTAATTTTACGAAAAAAAATATTTTTCTCGAAATGTAAAAAAAACTTAAGGGGACCTAGCACATGTCCATACGACTCAATTCTAATGTCTAGCATGGTAATATACATTGACACTTGGGCTCTAATAACCTCATAGGGTCGAAAAATAATGCCGACCACCCCAACTTTGAAGGTTTGAGTGAAAAACTCGAAAATTATAAGTCGTTTATTCAACAACATATAATTGACAAGGAAAAAAACACTCTGGTCTAGTCGGACTGATATATATATGACGTTTCCCTGCTGTATCGTATCCATATTTTTTGAAAATTTGCCGTATCCGTGTCCCCCCCCCATATCCATATCCGTTTCAGTGCAACTTAGCTTAATAGTCTCAAGCGTGTCCATATCAGATAGAAATTTACTCCTATTGTTATGGAGGAGTGTTCTTAACATGCACAACAATCAGACTCTGCACTCTAAAGGATTTGTTCTCTTAAATTCTTCAGAAGTGATTGTGTATCAATTTTAAATTCAGGAACGTGTTTTTTCAGTACTGGAACAGTAATGCTTCAAAAACAGACCATGTTCAAACTTTCAGCCTACAGTCCCATTATGCATCAAGCTTTTCAGATACTTTACACAAGTAGGGTGGATGGGATTTGATCATAAAGGAGAATATATTGAGAACACTAGAGAGCCATCCATATCTCATGATCTATTTTTTATTAGAATCTATGGCATATCCTGTTTGCTCTTTGCATTTTTCTGTCTTTGTATTTTTTTAAAGTGTCGTACAATTCTGACTTTCATTATTCTACAGTGTTATTGCACCGAGAGAAGTGACTAAACACTACAGTCCAGTATGGGTGAGAGGTGTAATGTAACATAACATTAATAAACTAAAAATAATAAAATTTGAGGTCTGTAATGTAAAAATGAAAACATTTAAAAAAAGACCACCGTAATAATAAAACAAACCAGCATAGATCCATCTCAACCCCTGACATTTTAAGCATTGAGAGGTTTGAGCCTCCATTTCCTTCTGATCCCTCTTGGTGCCTGATAGATGGGTTAAGATGGATCTATGCTGGTAAATAGTGAACAATATAGTAAGGTGAGCACTTAATGTACCTGGATGAGTTGGAAGAAAATAAGGGCTAAGCCAAACTTCTGGGGGCAATGGATTGTTTCCAGACCAATCAAATAGTCCAAGTACCTGCATTCATGAATGGCTAGGTCAGTGTTCTTTGAACATGTTTAACATTGCCAAATGAATGAGCAATTAGAGTAGGTACATACTGAAAGCCACATTTTTCCCCATGAAGTTACTAAAGTAGCACCACCATGGTCCAAAATCCATGCACGCCCTTTTTCCATGGCTCCTTGCCCTCCATCAGGCCCTTGTCCAAGAAGTCTCAAAGTAACATAGTTTAACACTGTTCCAAACATTGTGCTGTGACCCTCAATGTGTAATCCCCACCCTCCATCTTCATTCTGCATAACATCTTCTAAATCAAAATTTATAATTTCTACCAAACAAGGGAAATAACCTCCTTATGTTGTTTTACTTATGACGGAATATGCTAAATAAATAAAGCTAGAGAAGAAGAAAGGTAAAGAATACCATAGTATTATTACGGGAAAATGGGTGTCCAATTCATTACAGAATATACAAAACAGACAATACTCTTCATGTTGCTCAAGAGGAGATCTCATAAGAATATGGGCTAGTTCCTTCACAGACTTCTAAAGAGAAGATAATCCAAGGAGACTTGCCTGATGGTTATATAAGTACCGACACATTTCTTTCTGATGCATTTCTGATAAAACTGCATTTAGTGCCCCAGTCACATACAAAGCAATAACCTACACCATACATGACAAACTCATTTTAGAAACATATCAAAGTAATACATGTACAAAAAACACAAGGAACTAGTTTATGGTAAAACCCATACAAACAATTATATCAAACACCCATCTAGTACTCCAGAAAAGTCTTACTTCAAAGACATGTAATAAATATTCAGGAGGGAGATGGCAGACATATTTTGTGGATGCTGGGCAAGATGGCAGCTGCAGGGTTCGAGCAGTTTACAATTTACTTATATTCAGCGAGAGGGCAAGAAGCAAGCAGTGTGCTGCAACAGATCATCTACAAGCCAAAGAAATGGTTACAATCAGAACCTCCACATACTTTATGTACAGTAGTAAGTTTTAACACAGGATAACCTTAGTATACCAGGGGCCAAATAAATGTGGTATACATGAGAAAGCTTCAGAAACAGTCAATCACCCTTTAGTCCAGTCTCCAATAGGGTACTAAATCTGGAGCCAAATCTGGCTTATTCTAAAGAAGAAATTACACATTCTAGCGTGAAGGTTGCAGGAGGAATAATTTCTTAAAACATTGGGAACAATTCTCACAAGTTTTACTTGCTAGGGGGATATGATTGTTTTACTTGCTAGGGGGATATGATTGTTAATAATGCTATTAATTTCAGAAGCATGGAAGATTTGGTCCAGCGATTATGGAAGCAAATAGAGGCTTCGGTAAGGGAAACCCTTCTGGGCAAACATAATGTGGCAGAGGTTATAACTTGGTACTCTATTGGATCACAACAGTAAAACGCAGCAAAATGTTATGGAAGTCACAGAGAAATGGAAAGATTAGTGGTGAAAATATTGAGGTCCTCACTTTCTATAAGACGCATTCAGAATGGTTCAGTTTGAACTTTAATGGGGCAGCAAAAGGGAACTTGGAGCAAACTGGGGGAGCAATTTGGTTGGGGATTGTTATCAGCTATTTTGTACAATAGCTGAGTTTCTTATGAGCCGCCAGTTTCATGAACATGATTCATGTTCATCATCAGCATTCAGAAGTTCAGAAGTCATTTTTAGGCCAATTTTGCCCCATTTGTAATAACTGCATGTTCATACCCCCATGGGGAATTTGTAAAAAGTTGGTCTAAACGGGGTCCTTTTATAAAAGACTCAGCTATCCATAGGTTTAGCCATTTGGGGGATACTCTAGAGTGTTTTTTCCTTAGGAATTATGCGCTACTCATCAGTGGCGTATAATCCTTGAGTTTTTCACTCAAACCTCCAAAGCTGGAGTATTTTCCATGGTTGTCAAAACCTAAGATGGTTATTAGAGTCTTGTGTCTAGGATTTTTTACGTGTTAGCCATCTCGATTGAGTCATATGGACATGTACTAGGTCCCCTAGGAGTTTCGTTTGATTCCGGGAAAAATAATTTTTTCCATAAATTAGACCATTTTTTAATGGTTTAATTAAAAAATTTCAAAGTGTGATAAAAACCTCATCCGGAGGCGGAATTGGGCGTGGGGAGACTCGTTTTGACGCTCAAATCATCCTCTTCACCTTGGCACCTTTATTCTTCAGTTTCCAGGAAGTTACGTCGCCTCTGGGAGCAGTTTTCACTATTTTGGCATTTAGTGACCAAAAAATGACAAAATTCACTAAGTGACAAAATTCAAAAAAGTCAAAAATCATTAAAAATTGATTTGGAAGGTGGGGCATATGATTTACTTAAGGTGTATGACCACTTAAGATAGATTAGTCACATGTAAAATAAAAGTTTGGATTAGATTTGAATTAATGAAGGATGACGTGAGCATCCTTCACGTGAGCCATCCATGCGAGTTGATGATTTGGCAAGCAATTAATGGGTGGTTGGATTTGCTTTCAATGCAAGGTGGGTGCATTCCTAAATATGAGGCCACCTCATGGCTTGGCTCCTTTCAAACTCATGTTAACATTGATTACCAAGCTCCAAACTTCCCCATCATGAGATTCACGCCCTCCCTAATTGCTCACATCAAAGTTATGTGGAGACTCACGAGTGGATAGCTGTTAATTCCAAGGGAGGAATGGGGGGCGCCTTGCCAAGGTGGAGGTCACCTCCCCATTCACCCACCACAAACTCGACTTCATCATGGAATCTCAACTCCAAGCTTTGTAATTGATTGGGATTCGGTTGTATGTCTATTTGCCTCTGGCTGTCCATTGATGCCATTCGAATTAGGGGTTTAGCTTGTAGTTTTTGTATAAAAGGATGGCATTGCCTCCTTGTTTAAGATGGATTTTTTGGGCAAACTTACTCTGCCATTTTGTAATTGTATAGCCTTTAGCTTATTGGAATAAAGTGACTTTGGAGGTCCAAGTGGGGTTGATGCTTGTTATGGAAATGCTTCATCTATTCTAAGGTGATATTGTATTTGTTTATTGCTCATATTTCATTACTTTGATCAATTATTTAGCTTAGAAGGCTTTCTTAAGCCCATAGGGTGGGCATTTGGGTTTAACTTGTCCATTGATGTTGGGGTTCTATGTGATTTGGAAGGAGTACACTGTAGTTGGAAATACTTATACTCTTCTAATCTCATTTTGCTTTACATACAATATTTGATCAAGGTTTGTTTGTGAGTAATTTCTTGTGCAGATCTCATAGGTTGAAGAGAGGCTTGAGCTCAGTCGCATTTCTCATCTCTTCAAAGACCTTTTTCCTAACACTTGTGTGCATTTCAAGATCTCCCAAAGTCAATCTTAAGCATTGGAATTTTGGCAAAGAAGTGCTAAGTTCGAAATCCATCTTCAAAATCATATTTTCAACTAGTTGCTTGGTTCTAAAGGCTCACTTCTTCAAGCCTTCTCTTTTTCTCCTTGATCCCTTTTTCACTTGAGTTGCTAGCCCTTTTCTTCTCATCCCTAGTTTCGTCCACCTTAGTTTAGCCACTCCTCCTTGCTCTCGTTTAGACAAGCTTTTGTCCTTGTCTTTTAGGGCACCCTTCACCCACCTTTTGGGCTGCCTTTAGCCCACTGTTTGGGCACCTCGTTAGCTGACTGTTCGCAGCCCATTAGCTGACTGTTTTGCTGCCCATTAGCTGACTGTTCGCAACCCATTAGCTGACTGTTTGCTGCCCATTTTGTTGGCTGCCATCTCACTGCTTCAAACTTCCCTTCCTCCTCTCGTCCACTTTCAATAGCCTCGCAAAAAGCATAAAAAACAAGCATTAAAGTTGGTTAAGAGATAGTAGTTAGATATTGCATTTAGTTTGTTAGTTGCATTGTCTTTGAAAGCTAAGTAGTTAGTATCTTAAAGTTTTACACTTTTGCATTTGTAAAAGTTTAGATCTCATACTTTGTTCACTAGTTAGTTTCGTTTTACATCTTTAGATCTCATTTAAAAGTTTCAAATCTTGCAATTTGAAAAAAGATTGGGCATGTAGGTTAGAATCTAGTTTGCACTTAGTTTCAACCTTTTTATTTTATTAACATCTAATGGGTGCCTTGTTGAGTGGATTTGAGCTTGTGTAGGTGTTTTGAAGAAGAAGAAAGTTGAGGAACTTTGAAAACAAGGAGATCTTTACCCAAAGAAAGCATCAAAAAGACCATAAGGATGATCCAAAACAAGAAACTTACACTCTCCTTTTGTAAAAGCTCTTAAGAGCTCCATATTGTTTTCATAGTTGTTTCATTTCTCTCAAAAGACCTTTCAAGAGTTTCATTCCCAAAGGCACTTGTAACTCATTTAATAAAAAGGTTAAGTGGGATAAGGCCTCCCACACTTTGGTTTCTTCTTCCCCATTTGCAGAAAAGTGTTTTTGTGCATAATTTAGTTAAATTTGTTTCAATTTTCTAGATTAATTTTCATTTTCGTACTTAGAGTAGATTTTATTTCAAGTCTTGACCTGAGAAACCTCTTGGGATTTGATCCCAAGTGCCGCATTAACACTGTGTGCTGCTTCTCTTTGCCCACTGTTACTGCGTAGGACCGGCTAGCTGGAAGTTTCATGAGCAGTGTGCAGAAGTCACTTTGACTTCACTTGTTAGATTAGCCTCTGTTGTGGTAGAACACTAGTTTCATTTTTCGCAAATAGTTCATTTCATTTAACATATCATTGTCTTGCTTCATCTTTTATCTTATTGAGCTATCATATGCGTTCTTGTTCACAAACTGCTTCTATTTTAACAAAGAACCAAAGCCTCTTGAACTTGCAACAACCCAAGTCAAGAGCACTCTCTGTCGGAGAGCATAATAGTATTGCATTTTCCTTACATTAGGCATATAGACTAGCTAAGTCTCTTGAAGTTTTGTCATAAGACAAAGTCAAGAGCACTCTCTGTCGGAGAGTTGAATTGTGTGCTCTCAATAATAAAAATTTCCAACTCACACCCCCTTTAATAATTTATCTTCGTTGCTATCCAACATCTGTATGCTCTGCCAACCTGAAAAGGTTGGACTAGTACCCAGAAAAGTGTTGGACCTGTTAATCTCATAAGTGATAACCATAATAAAACTTTCATCCCATAACCAACCAATCCGGAGTTGATCGATAAGATAAGTTCGGTGGGTAATCTCCTAGTTAGGGGTGTCGGGGTTCCATGTTCAACCTCTAGTTTGTTGGTTAGCATTGCGCGACCTAGCTAGAGCACTGGGTGGCCCGACATGTCCTTGAACGGAGGCACTTGATACTATCTTTTTCGGACAGACTTCCAGTACCTCGCGTATCGGTTGGAAGTACCCTTAGCCATAATAATAATCAAGATCATTGAATTTTACTTTAAAATTTACAAAGAACACTTGCAAAACGATCTCACGAACACACTGAACTCTTGTATCAAGCATCCAAGCACTCTACTTTTGATTCCATTTCCCAACGGATAAGGCACTGATTACCTATTTTATTTCAATTATCTATCTAAAGTGCATACTTTGAATTTATTGTATTGTCTAAATTGTGGATGCTTTGCCTATCAATCAATTGTGTTTCATTTAAATAATCTTGCAAGTATATCTTTGTGTTGCTTAATCTCAAATTATTGTAAAGCTGTGATCTCTCATCATTAAAAAACTCCTAAACAACACCCATCCGCATCACCACATACAAAAAGTACTTAAAAACACAGAGCCATAGAAACTCTTTGTTAGGGACAACCCCCCTTGGCTTCGTTAGGAGTTAGCCTAAATGGAGGAGATGGGATTCAGATGACAGTACTTGGCTCATTGCTTGCCCCCAAGGCCACACCTCTCCCACTTGTAGTGAGGAGATAGCTTTCGAAAGATTTCCGTTGTTGGTGTGCATCTCGGCGGACAACAGGGATAATAAAGGAAACATTCGTCTAATGTATGGTATAGGAGATAACCATAAAATGAATAAGCTTAGTACACTGATTCAAATGTTGGTAATTAGCATGAGCCTCAAAACTATCAGATTGTTTGTTATCCAAGATCACTTTCAATGTGGATGTCTCCTTCTCACTGAAATGCAATGCAATGCACCAACACAACATATATGAGATAGTGGTGATCAATCCTCCTTGTTACAACTTATTCTCGTACCCTTAGAGATAAAACCCTAATTCACTAGGTGGGAGACAAGAGGAACTAACAGGGAGCCACTATCACCTCACCTATCCCTCTTCTGCTTTTAGGCTGATAAAGCTTAAAGCAAAGGTAGGCTTCCCTAGAGGTGATTGTATTCCTATGGGTTAAGGAATCTAATGGCTTAGGAAACCAATCATGGATCTCGTTTACGATAGTAATCAGAATATGTATTTCCAGATCTATTAACTCTTAATGGCAGCCCTGTTATCAGATTTGTATGAGAGTTAAAGGCTGATTTTAAATCTGGTTTAAAAGACGTAAGGGTTTGGAATATTTCCAGAGTTAAATATGATCAAATAACAGCCCTACAATGGATCTTGTTAAAGGAATAAGGGTTGGAATCAAATCTGATTTGAAACCCAGATTCCAATGTAAATTTCAGATTTGAATATTATCAATTTTCAGCAAATCAGTGAAGGATATAATTGCATAACAGGACTGAAAATTGAGATCTGAAATTATTGATTTATCTTCAATTTATTTCAGATCTTAAAACACAAAAGGAAAGGGTTGATTCAATACTTTTATGGTTGAATGATGGATGGGGTCACTAAATTTCGACAACAAGGATTCTTTGTATGAAAAAAGGGGGGATGTGAATCATGTTTCTTTACTGTTCTACTATGCAGATTCTGTGAGGAGTATGAAACAAAAAATTCACTACATGGATCTACCTCATAGGAATGCATTCACAATGTAATATTAGCATTCATTTTTCAATAATGCTAATGAAGTAGATTAATCTTGATTTTAGATTATAAATGACAAGCAATAAACTTCTTACTACTCACAAATTCACAAATGGAACAGAATTACCAATTTAAGAAGACATTCCACAGATCGATCTTCACAAATGCAAAACCATGTAGTTAATACTAGAAGCAAATGTCCAATATTATTATCTTCAGTAAGCTCCAATAGCACAAAACGTATACCCCAGAGTTTTTCACACCATCAACAACCATTACAAATGGAGAAACCTTGCTTAAATAGAGTTCTAGGCTCAAAACCTCCATGAATAAAATAAGAATATCCATGCTAAAACCCCAGATCAAATCTAGGAATATATAAACCGATGTTACTTATCTAACCTCCTAGATAGGCTAACTCAACAAATACTAAAATATGAAAAATTGTTAATCCACATGTATAATGCTCCAAAAGTCTTAAGCCATACAGCACCTTCAAGTAAAGAATATTCTGCAAAAACGCCAACACCCTCATTGATCCTTTGGTATAGACTATGTCAAAGTGGTCAAGAAACAATAAAGAAATTAACTCCCTTGGGCGCCCTCCAATAAATATAATAAAATACACTTTTAGTAATTATTTTCATGGTGCAATCCTCCAGGAAGAAAATAAAAGTGATCCAAGCTCTAATGCTCTCGAAGGCTTGACAAAGATAAATGTGCCAAAGTGATGAGTAAGCATTGTAACACCCTTTAGACAAGAGTTCCTTCCATGAAAAAATAATAAACTATGCTTTTCTTCCATTTCAAAGTGATGCGCCCTACTCAAAAGGGGTCCCACATGTGGCATGTGTGTGCTAGAATAACTGAAATATTCTTCAAGTGATGTTTCCAAGGCATAGTGGACAATTCAACATCCAATAGCTATATTTCTTGGTATATGGAGTCAAGGAGTGACTTCTTGCATGATTGTGTGTGCCAAACTTCAACTATTTCCATGAACCAATAGTGTGGCCCCCAATAATATGGATAAATTGTTGAATAAACTATCATAGGATGTCAATAAGCAAAGCGCTCTACATAGTTAAGCATGTGTCAACTTCATGAATACATCCAAGGGGTACAAAAACACCCCTCTCCTAGGTCGTTAGCAATAAAAACATATCCCAATGTTCCAAGGAGGGGTCAAAGCATAGGCTAATCGCCATTAATCATCAATAATACACAAAAACCATAGATCGCTCCCCCAAAAAGATAATAAATCATATAGGAACCTGATTGATACATGGAATATGCCTCCAAACAATAAAGCACTCTAGCTCAAAGCAACCTCATCATACAACCATATCCAAGTTGGAACCTACGCAATCCATGATGAAAAGTCACAACACCAACATCTGACCACATATATGTATAACCAATCATGACAAGTGTATCAAGAATTACATGGAATAGATTGGATAAGAACTCCAGAATCTACAGTCATCTACCAAAGAACACCTACTAGAAAACTCAATTAGCAAAGAGACCAGTGACACATGACAATGCCAGGATGATCATCGAACACCCAAAATAAGTGATATCCTAAGCAAATGGAATAGTACATATACTTCTAATATACTATCAAAAATGACTCTAGAACAAAGGAGCCAAAATAGGACAACTATAAGCGGGAATGAAAACTAATCTACTATCCAAAAGGACGTATTTCCTATCTAATGCATTTTTTAAAGCAGGCATCACATGCCTTTAGCAAAATACAACTTCAAAATACACCCATTTACGAGCAATGGTAACTTCTCTCCATCTAGACAATTGAGATAAAAAGCATTTGACCTTGTGACATCTTTAGTCTTGTAGGGCTTGTTACCACCTAAGTTGTACTTAGGTGGACTCTTTGTGAACCTCAAAAGACTTGAACAACTCACCTTGTTCATTGCCAGAGTTCAAAAGATCGTCGGGCCAATTGCAATAAGTTGGTCTAAGCATGATACTTTTGTAAATGGCATGGCCTACTTTAGGTTTAGCTATCAAGGGGATACTCTAGAGTGTTTTTTCCTTAAGAATTATGCGTTGTGCATCAGTGGCATATAATTCCTAAGTTTTTCACTCACACCTCCAAAGCTGGAGTATTTTCCATGGTGGTCGAACCTAGGGAGGTCCCCTAGGATTTTCAGTTAATTCAGACAAAAATAATTTTTCCCGTTTAACGGTATTTTTTAATAGTTTAATTAAAAAAATCAAAAAAGTGATAAAAGAGTGGTTGGGAGGTGAAATTTGCCATGGGGGGGCTCGTTTTCAAACCCAGAGCACCCACAAAACCTCGAAACCCACTTTTCCTAAGTTCTAAGTGAATATTATTCACATAAATAAATATTCTCTCAAAATTAATTTTGGGGAATTATTTAATTAAAAAACCTAAAGATATGAGAGAAAATCAAATTCCTATTTCAGTGGAATTTGGTTCGATGAAGGCCTAGTTGAGTTGGCAGGGACATTTAAGGAATATCTCATCCAATATTGCATGGAATTAATCAAAGGATTGAGGAAGGCGAGTTGTCCTATTGAGGAGAGTGCGCCCTCTCTCCCGCTAGGGTGACTTCCCTATGTGGCACCATCTCTTGGCTTGGGTGAAGATCTCGACGTTGGAGGAGGGCACCTCCCTTAGGTGGAAGCCCTCTCATTTATTAGAACTCAAAGCAAGGATCCAATCAAGGATTGGAATGGGATTTGACATCCCCTCATTAAGGAATCTGGCCCCCTTCTCCATGAATGCGCCCTCCCTCTCTCATTTTCCTATATAAGCAAGGTCTCTCATGCTCTTTCAGTATGATATGAAGGCATAGAACCTCTGCTCCTGTAATGTGCGAAATTCTTTCAAGTAATAAGATTGAAGACTTTGGAGGTCGATTGTGGCTCTTGTTCCATGCATGTGCTATTTCGGTTGAGAGACATCTTTCTAAGCTTTATTCTTTATGCAAGTTAATGTTTAGATCTAGCTATTTTAGAACAAGCCATTGTGGTTGTCAATTTGTTTGTTTACGTGCATGCTTTCAAGATTTCAAAGAGTAATATTAGTATTCGGTTGTACGATTATTCTCTTGGTTTTGATTGATGAACATACTAGATCTAATCTTGCTTGTGTGAGAATTGTGTAAGCTTTGCAGGAGGCCTCAACGTGAAGGGAGTTTGGAGCTTGGTTGCATCCACCTTCTCTCCATCATTTTCAAGCTTCGGATCTACAAGCTTTTAGTCCACAAGTTTCTCCTCTTCTTCTTCTTCCAATATCAAGCTTGAGCTTGAGGGTTTGCTTCTATTATCTCTCCATTCTTTAAATATATCTTGGTTACTTGTTACTGTAGCTTAGTAAAAGATAGATTTGTATTTTTGCAAAATCAAACAGCTTCTTTTATTTAGCATAAAAGTCAGATCTAGAATAACTTCATTTTCATCTTACAAAACTAGATCTAGATTTACAATTTTCATACTTGAAGCATACAAAAGTTTCCCAAATTTTTCCAAGTATGAGCTTTGTAATTTTTTGTGCATTCATGTATGTTTAACCCACTAACTTTGCATTTTTAGTTCGCTGGTTTTTAGCAGGTCCAAAAGAAAAGAGAGCGAATTTCTGACAATTTTCTATCAGAAAGTCCTAAAGGGACTCTTTGTGGATCCCCTTTTACTTGTATATCATTCTGTTGAATTGTAAGCCCTTAGATCCAATATTAAATGGACTAAGAGGCACTTCTTTGAGCAAGCATTGTAGCAAATTTTAAATGAGAGCAAGTAGGCTACACAGCGCCCACACCCCATCCCCCCTGGGGAGATTTGCAATGTCGATTTTATGGTGTGATTTTTTCCGACAAAGCACAAACACACAAAACACTTTTAATTGCAGGGTTGTATACTTATAATTATTTCATTTATGATTTTATTTCATTTTCATTTCGCAAAGTAGATTAAAGGAAATAAATTGGCATTGCTTTCCCGAAGTATGCTCTCGCCGTCACATAAAGGGCTTTGCCTGAGTACGTGATTGGATGATCAGAAAAGAGACTCTTTGCCCGTAATAATTAGTATAACATTTATGTTTTCATTTGTTTATCTTTCACAAAGTAAATCGGAATAAATATTTGGTCTACAATTCAAAGTATGCTCTTTCCCCTTGCGGGCATTTTGCCTGGCCCTGTGGGAAACCAGAAAGAGTTGTAACCACTCTTTAAATTTTCACATTTTAATTAAACAACTCATGTTAATAAAAACAACAACCCCCCACATAGTGAAAATCCGGCACTAAGTTTATTGAGTTTTGCACGGGCAAATTTCTCAGAAGAAGCGGGAACAACTGGGAGACGACATCAAGGCACAGTTAGGCGACACCCTTGTTGGTGTAGTGTTGAACACCGCCCTAGAGACTCCATTCCAGCCCACATGTCTTCGTGAGGAGCCACCTCCACTCAATTTCCGGACATTGCTTCTTGTACCTCATGGTATCTCTGGAGTTTCCCTTGTTCACATAGCAATTTCAAACTTTTAATAATTTAAAATCAACCAAGAGACATTTGCAAAACGTTCCCTTTCAGCAACATCTTTTATGTATCGACTCCATTGGCACTGGTCCACAACATCACTATTTCATATTTTGCTTAATATCAATAAGTCGTTGTGTTATCTCTATATATATTGGTGGTCTTTTATTTTCTGCTGGTGAAAGCATCTCTTTAAATCCTTTTAGAAACAAACTTGTACTTTTGAAATCAAACCCCCCAAAACTCCTTAAAAAACATCCATAATTAATTTACTAAAACATTCTAATTAACCTTAGAAACATTTGGTTTCTCTTTTCCTTTATCCCACATAAGAATAGGATCTCCTTTTCGAAGAATTCTACGATGGGCTCTTCGGTCAAAAATCTCCTTGACACTGTCCTAATTTTGCATTAAATGATCCAAAGTCTTTCTTCTAGTCTCTTCAAGCTCAACTAACTAATCAATCCTTCCTTGAACTATTGGATTTTGTGCAACTTCGGAAGTTATTCTTATTATATTCTATTGTAATTGTTTGTACCTCCTACGGGAGTTGATCTTGATGTAATTAATCATGTAAACCCTTGAAAGAATCAATGTAAACCTTGGGGAGAAAATTAAGTAAAGAAAATAATTATTAAATGTATTTTTATATTCCCCCAAGACAAGTCGGCCCTGTCAAATTAGACAAGTCAGCCCAGTGGGTAAACTGTCCCAAAACAATGGGCAGTCTACCCCAAACAGTGGGCAGAATTGCCCCAGTTAGGTCGGCCCAGAAAGGGAAAAAGTCATTTTTGCATGTGTATAAATAGAGAGGTCGTATGCCTCATTTGTTCATTCACTCATACACAACAAGTTCGCATCTTTGGAGAGGAGCTCACACCTGCAGCTAGGAGAAGTTTATTTTGGGGATTTTGGGTTAGAGAGACTTTCTACTTTCTCTCTCTCATCTCTGTCCTCAGTTCTCAGAATTATTCATCTCTATACGAAGGTTGTTGGGTTTTCTCCCGATTGGGTTTCCCAGGATAAATTCTCGTGTTCTTTGTTTTTGTGCTTTGTCTTTCTTCTAGTGATCCTATTGATTTTATGCAATTGAATTATTATGCTATAATTGTATGAAACATTAACATGGTATCAGAGCGGTACTAGAAGAAGCCATTGCCGGAACTAGGGTTTCATCTTTCAAGGCCTTCACTCAACTTTTTGGCAAAAAAAGAAACTTGGGAATTTCACTCCAAGGAGGGGGCATCTTTTGGTGAAGGCAGAATTCAATTCTGAGAATTTTCAATTTTTGACCTAATTCTTCAGTTGTAGCATAAATTAGGGTTTCAGTTTTTGACGTACTTCCTCCACAATTTTGGCTCGGCCCCACCTTTTCTCAACTCGCCTTGCTAGGGCGCATCTCCCTATGGAGTCAGTTTTCCAAGAATCCAACTTTCATTTTTGACCTAGCTCCTGCTAGGGTTTCTGCTTCAGATCTGCAGTCAGGATGATTGGAATGAAGGTTGAAGATCGTCTGGAAGGGGCTTCCAACTTCATCTCTTGCAAGTCTAGGGTTCTTCTGTTACTAGAAGAAAATGATCTCTTGCAGTTTTTCAATGAGAAGGTCCCAGAACCAGAAGCCGAAGAAGACAAATCTCGCTAGAGGAAGAATGATGCCAGAGCAAGAAGGATTTTGGTGGACTCAGTTAGAGACCAATTGGTTGCTCAAATCTCAGGAAAGAAGACTGCTAGAAAGATGTTCAAAACCATAAAGAAGCTCTTTGAACATAGTAGTATCAATATAACCCTTACATTGAGGAACCAGCATCAAACATGAAGATGTCCAAGTCAAAATCCATTGCCTCATATTTCATGAGGATCATAGAACTAAGGGACAACCTTAGTACCAGTGGAGACCCCATTGATAATAAGGAGCTTGTCATTACTACTCTAAATGGTCTCCCACCATCTTGGGAGTCATTCATTCAAAGTATAAGCGATAGATCCAAGCTACCCAAATTTGATAAGCTATGGGCAGATTGCACTCAGGAAGAGACAAGAATAGCAGCAAGGCAGAGACTTCAACCTGAGGAGAATCAAGCATTCTTGTCCCATGCCAAGAAAGGCAAGGAAAGGGGAAGAAAGTTTTACAAACACAACCACCAAGGTAGGAGATCAATTCCTCCTCCAGATCAGAAGGAGAAGAAGAAGGATTTGTCTCAGATATAATGCTACAGGTGCAAGGCATATGGTCATTACACCAGTAATTGTCGAAGTTCAATTAAAAGGAAGCATGAAGCCTCAACTATTGATATTGATGAAGACACTCCTCACAAGAAGTCAAGGAATGATGATCATTCGGAGTTCTTCTTTTAGCTCTCCATATGTTGAAGAGATATGAAGATCCAGACTGCAAGAACAAAGGTCTCTCATGGTTCCCACAAGAAGGCAGTGGAAACCCACACACAAAAACAATAAGAGATAAGTATTTGGTTTTCTTGGTTACATAGATCTGTTTTTTGTCTTATATGTCTTCATAACCATTATATGCATATCTATCAGGAAGTGTGTTGAGCAGTTGATATAGTTTACCTTGTTGTATTTATTATGCATATGAGCTACACAACATTTCATGAACACATGATGGAGAGAGTCTAGATGATATCTCCTTCCTCCATGCTTAGAGTAGTGAACACTCTTGATGGCATGTTCTAGTGGAGATAGCAGACATCTAGATAGTTCCCAGATGTGTTTGGTAGACATGTTTATGATTTTTGTGCTAAAGTATTAGCCAAGATGCTTGTGTAAACTATTGTCATTGCATTGAAATAGACATTGGTTAAATTTGATTATGCAATGTCACTGATCATCAGTCGGGATTTGACTTGTAGGGAAAAGACCATATGATATGGCCTACAAGAGAATGATGATGAGACTTGTTCCGATGAACAAGTGGTGGACACATGAATCCCATTATATTCAAATTATGACTCTCAGACTAGAAGGATGACCTCGGAAGAAGCTTTCACGGGGGTGAAACTAGAAGTGGGCCACCTCCGGATCTTTGGCTATCCAATCTACATACATGTTCCCAAAGAGAAAAGGACGAAGTTAGAACCTTCATGCAAGAAGGGAACTTTCGTGGGATACAGTGAGTCTTCAAAGGCATTGAGAATCTACATCCCAGGATCCAGACAGATTGAAGTCAACGGGGATGTGTCCTTTGAAGAAGAAATGGCTATCCAGAAAGGCAGAGGATCAGACATGGAGATCGATGATGAGGAGATGCTAGAACCAAAGGAAATGAGATCATCTCCCCCTCCAGCAGTTTAGAGGGAGTTAGCAGAACAAGATGAATCCATCGATTCCATCGATCCAGTTGAGCAAGTTGATATTCTCAGAGATATTGCAGTAGGTTGGAAGAGGCCTAGATGGGCACAACAGACTTTGCATGGAGCAGATGGGAGTGTTGAAAAACACAAGGCTAAATTTGTTGCCAGAGGGTTCTCTCAGAAAGAGGGAATCGATTATGATGAGACATTTGCTCCTGTGGCTCAATATACTTCCATCAAATCGATCATTGTTATTGCTTCAGCCATGGGGTGGAAGTTGCATCAGAGCGATGCAAACCCCAACCTTTACTACAAGGTTGTGAATGATGAGCCATTGAATTTGGTCCTTTATGTTGATGACCTGTTTCTCACTGGAAATGAGAAACTTATCGTATGGTGTAAGAAGAAACTTGCCTCTGAGTTCGAAATGAAGGATCTTGGATTGATGCATTACTTCCTTGGATTAGAAATATGGCAGAAGCAGAAGGAGATTTTCCTAGGTCAAGGAAAATACACCATAGATATTCTGAAGAGATTCGGGATGTTGGACTGCAAGTCTATGGCCACTCCGATGGATGCAAATTTGAAGAAGCTGAGGGATTCTGCTTTAGATTCAAATTTGATTGATCCGACTATGTATTGCGAGTTGATTGGGTCCTTGATGTATCTGACGAACACCAGACCAGATATATGTTTTGTTGTGAATGCTCTCAGCCAAATTATGTGTGAGCCGAGGCAGATTCATTGGATTGTTGCAAAACATGTGCTCAGATACTTGAGTGGCACTTTGGGATATGGCCTAAGATATAATTCAGAGTGTGACTTGAGATTGCAGAGGTTTACAGACTCAGATTGGGTCGAGTGTGCTACAGATAGGAAGAGTACTTCCAGATGTTGCTTCATTTTGGGTTCTGCAGTGATTTCCTGGTGCAGCAGGAAGTAGAACTCAGTAGCACTCAGTACTGCAGAGGCCGAGTATATGGGTGCTAGTACAACAACCTGAGAAGCAGTATGGCTTTGTAAACTCCTTGCAGGATTGTTTGGCCAGATTCCAGAGCCAACCGTGATTCACTGTGATAACCAGATCTGTGTGCAGATGTCAGTGAATCCTGTATTCCATGACCGGTCGAAGCATATAGAGATTCGGTATCACTTCATACGTGATATGGTGCATGTTATCACATTTATAGTAGTCGGGGTTACCATATCTTCAAATCAGATTCCAGTACTTTTCTTAGCCAGTCCTTTACACTGAGATGCTTGAGATCGGCAGTTGATGAGCATTTATTCCAGGATCACTCATACTTTCAGCAGCCGCTGAGCAGACATTACAGCCTTATGCCATGACTGAGCCTCATGACCTCAGATTTGATGACCAATGTAGCCATTTTCATCCATACAGAGCAGTGTAATAGTGCCCAGATTTGTACAGTAGCAGTGTTCCAGTGACAGTGGATGGTTGAGATGGTATGTACAGGTATATGACCCAGTAGGTATATGGATGTACATTGGTTATGATTGTTTTGCTCTTTTGCTCATTTTAGTAGCTTGACTTGGTATCTAGTGGTCATGATCTGGCGGTATACATATGTTATATGGACATGGTTGTTTCAATGATTATCTAAATCTTCTAATTACTCGGGATAAGAAGTTCTTGTTTATACTCATTGGTTTCACCCTCTTTACTAGAATGGACATGATCATTCCCACCATTTATGGCTTGCTAGTTTTGGCACCGCCTTTCACTTTCCCCATCCATCCGTTCTCTTCCATCCTTGATTTTACCTTGACTTACACATCAACCTGTGATATGGAGGACCTCCCCACTTTTGCCTCTGTGTTGGATAACATCCCTGTTAGTCTGTGTCTCGGCTCTGAGTTGGCAACAAAACTTACTGAATCCTTGATCCTTCTGGGCCAGGAGAACCCGCTGATGTTGGTTCCTGAGCTTAGGTGAGTTGGATTTGATGCCTTCACCTCTCTGGTCGGTTGCCCCCGATGTTTGGTCTTGATTGTGGATGATCCCCCTAGTTTCCTGAGTTGTGTTGGCTAGACCTAAAGCAAATTGTACTACCATCATTACATGCATGAATGAACTACTGTGCAAGCCCATGGAAATAAATTAAAACTGTGCTTCTCAGCACAATGAAAGAGGGCTATGGAATTGAATGAATTGAAATGTGAAAGCACCCCGGATGAAAGTTGCGATTAGTTGTGCTTCTAAGCACATGCAAAATCCAAGGGGTCCTAAGGCCTAAAAAGCAGTGGTTAAATGTATGCTAAATCCAAAGACTGTTGGCCATGATATTATGTAATGATTAAATTCCTCACGGAGCCTACAGGTTGGGATGTGAGATGAAGTAAGGGATAGCTAATTCTAAGTGTCCCCTAAAACCTCAAGTTACGGTTAGTTGTGCACCTAGTTACGGCGGTTCTAGTAAAGATCCTCACGGAGCTGGGTTCAGCTTGGATGTGAGTTGTAGACATTTGCCAAGGTTGAATAAGCACCTCTCAAAACAACAAATTCCATTTGTGAGACATTGCCATTCCCTGTGTGTTTATTATCCAACATATGCTTAAGTGTGTATTCCCTTTTCCCTTATCCAAAGTATCACAGTGTTGAGTCAGTAAAGTCATCCCCTTATCCTAGCCTTGCATTTCTCACCTTCACCCATTGCTAGCAAAATGATCACGGCCATGAAATGAGTATATTCTTGAGGTCATGTTTTGAGTAATTGATTATTTTTGGACTTATATTTAATATGATTATTGCTTAACCGCCAGTGAAATGATACTTCATACTTTAAGTCTTGCTACTAGAATGATGAAAAGAGCATACCTTATCCATTTGCACTTGCAGCATCAAGCATTTTAAGCTTGGGTCATATTTTGATCAGTCTTGACCTGGTCAAACCCAGTTTGACCAAGTCAACCATAGGATCTGAGATGAGTTGGACCAGTGATGTTCGAGGTTGATGATTTATGGTCCTTTGATGCCCATTAGATGGTTCCATGCAGCAGACACAAGTTTCACATGATGGTTTGATGGATTTTTTATGGTTATTATTATTTACAGACCATTATATTTATTTGTGTGGGCATGGTTGAGACTACAGATGATTATCCAGGTAACCACAAGGTGTATGAGTATTCATCTCTAGTACATTTGGACCTTCTGAGTCCATTGGCACACTCAGATTTCAGTTACAGGCACTCACGAACAAGATTTCACTCAGATTGTCACTTTACTACATATTTGCCATTATAAAATGGCCTGACAGCACAGTTGGATTTTTATTTGGTTCACCTAGGGCGCTAAAGAGGGAGCATGGGGTCCAGCCACTTGTTATTACCATATTACCATGCTCCCAGACATTTTTGTGCAGTCAGATTTGAGCCTAGGGAACCAAGCAGTGAGGTACAGGCATTTTATTCTTTTACAGGTGATTTTCTGAGGATAAAAAATGGTGAAAATGGTTGCTGAGGAAATAGTTTTGGGGAAATGAGGCAAAGAAAACAAAAAACAAAAACCTGGCTCAGCCAAGGAGCTCTAACAAGCATGAATTACTCAAGCTAGTCCTCCAAGGAAAGACGTCTCCTCCTCTTCTTCTTCACCAAATACAACCTAGGGTTTCATCTCAAAACCATAATCTCCAAATCTCCAAGGGATGAAACCCTACATCTAGACTTCAAGTTTCAACTTGCTCCAAGAAGTTCAAGAAACCATAGCAACTCCAAGAGAGAGAGAGAGAGACCAAGTACAAATGAAGATATATGAGAGAGGATGACTAGTGTGCTCCTAGTCGCATCTCTACACGAGTGATAGGTATAATGAGCTATATGAATAATGATCATCTCCAACGTCTTCTTCTTCACAACAATAAACCCTAGTCACGAGAACAATATCCTCCTACATATAACTTCTCCTAGAGTTTCCTCACGAACCCTACAAAGAGAAGAGTATGATAATCATAATGAAGGAACTCTCTCCTTCCTCTATATATGTGGGAAATAAGGGAAACCAACAATATAATATGTGGGCCAATTTCTTTACAAGCAACCTACAATAATCACATGTACACTAACACAAATGAAGCACTCCACTCTAAGGGTAGACATGTCAAGCTCCAAGATGATGTCGTACACAATAAGGGATCCAAGATGATGTAGCTACACAACGTGTGTCCACACTCCACCACAAGCCCACACAGACTCCATCACTCCTCCAAAGCCATGTACTCCACTAGGTCTAGTCCCCTTGCATGAACATTGTCGCTACTTAGGCATCCCCTAACAAACTCCAAGCCTCCATACATGAATACAAGCTAGCCCATGCTATCTAGGGCCTAATTCCCTCCTCCAAGATGGACAATGATCCCCCTAAGTTGGGCGCTGTCCAGGCAAGTTAACCTCTCCATGTGGCCATCATGAAGGACATCCTCCAAGTCATCAAGAGAACTCCAATGCCCTTGGGAAGAATGCAAAGCAAGCACCAATTGAGGTCAAGCAACCACTGAGCAAGCTATCTCCAATGTCTAGATCCATCCCTAACCATCTCCCATGTGCCAATCCATCTCGAAACATGTACCCCAAATCTCATGAAGCACACCCAAACATGATGTAAACACTTCTAGAGTAACCAGAAAGCTAACAGGAATCTCTGGCCAGATTTCATTCTAGTGTTTAAACCTGCATTACTACTATGATATCGTGTTTTGATGTGATAGTTGTTGTCAATTGTGTAAGATATATTAGATATTATATGGATAATGAAGCCCGCACTATGTCAATTCGAGGTAAAATGTCCTTGAAGAAAAAGAACATACTAATGATAAGGTTGCTAGAGACTTTCACAGCTTTCCACAATTTTAATGGAAACATTATTTCTAAGACTTTGAATTAGGATCACTTGTTTTGAATGCTTTTGAACAATGGTATATACCCTTTTAGGTCCTCTTCTGTGAATGTACCTTGCATCACATAACTAATAAATAGTAGGTCTCATGTGCTAAAGAGCAAAGATTGAAAAAAAAATCATTAAGTTCATGTACATTTCCAAAGCATCCCCATGCACATATAAAATGAAACTAGGCAATGAAACAAACATGCTATTGAGCTTACTCACCAAACCTGGCATAAGGAACATTGGACCACCATAATCACTAGGCCAGTGTCCATCATGTGCTTGAATAGTAGCATAAAAGCGTACTGCCCGAATCAATGTAGTATGTATTGCCTCCTCAGTGATATCGCCGCTAGTTTCTATTTTAACTTGAGCTGGAAGAGGCGAGAGTGGATTTTCTCTCGCAAACTGCAATATACAATAATTAATAAGAAACAATGTGACTTGTGAGATTATATGAAATCTTAGGGGTTACTTATAAAATTTTATCATCCAAAATGAAAGCTATTTTAGGTTGATAAAACTAACTCATAAAAATCCATAGCAAGATCAAAGTAACATGTGAAAATTAAAATAAATCAGTAGTATCGCTGGAGAAAACTGATATTCACAACCAACCAACTAATTAAATGGTGTTTCAATACTCATGTCTTGTGACAAAAGACCATAGTCATAACATCCATTTTAAAAGTATATAGCAACCAAAAACAACAAAAGCATGGAGTTAAATAAACTATGGTAAGTGTAAAAAAGATACAACTTACATTTTAAAAAAGGTTGAAGCTGAAAATAAATTAATGGTATTTTATTAAAAAAAACAAATCTGTTAGTTGCTTTTAATATGAAATTGTTGGAAACCTAATACTAGTGGAGTCATAAGTGAATAGGAAGAGTCATCAGAAGTCTAAGAAACCTCTTGGAATATGAAACCAAGGGTCATATCTTGTTGTTCTTATATCTGTATCATCTTAATGGGAAAACATTGACACTTATCTCTATTTTCCTTTGCTTATCTCCATTTGGAGGATTCCAACAATGTTATCAGACCCCTATATTTCTTATGGCTTGTAGAGCATTGTTGGGCGAATTTTACTGCTATTGGGGGGTTTTGTCAGACTGCCTTCAGTCTGCTCCCTGGCATACCGTCTCCTCTGAAAACCTGGGCATATGCAGCATATTATCTATCTTCTGCCAGCTCTGTCAACCTTCAAACCTGCACCAGGTATTCATCTCTGCATGGTTCCACTTCCTTTTGTATTTCCCTGCGTCATTAGCTCATATGTTCTCTGCAAATTACATTGTTTGAGTATATCCCTGTGTGTTGGTATATCCCTACGTGGGACGAAGGGAAAGCTCGTGTCGGTATCCCTGTGCACGTTGGTGTGTTAAATCCAGTGGTAATCCATATATATATTCTAGTGTGTTTATTTCCAATGCATGTTGGTCTATTATATCCATTGGAAACCCTATTTTTGTCCCTCAGCGTGTGTATCATATTCCTTTGGTGTGTAGAAAACCTATTTCTCTTGCGTGCATGCTGGTCTCACCTCCTATTGCGTATGCACTGGTACCATTTCTCTCTGTTGTACACACTAAGCCAACCACAATGTAATCCTTCTACGACCATATTAGCCTGAATTGCACCAAAGAATGGATGGCTCCAAGCACTTTGACAAAAAGAATGGTATAAAATTTTCCATTATGATCTAGCTATAATGAGTCCTCACTTCAACTCCATTACGAGAGGTATTCACTGGAACCACCACAAATTCATGAGGACATGCCACGGATTTTTAGACATCACAGGTTCAATTGTTGTTCCATAAAATTGAAGGTGTAGAAGTCTGCCTTTTTGGCACGTATGTTCAAGAATTTGGGTCAGAGTGTGCTCATCCAAATCAAGGTCGTGTCTATCTTTCTTACTTGGATTCTGTGAAGTACTTTGGGCCTGACATGAAAACTGTGTCTAGAGAGGGACTTTGCACCTTTGTTTAAAATAAGATCTTCATTGGGTATCTGGAATACCGCAAGAAATGAGGCTTGACAAGTTGTTATATATGGGCCTACCCTTCTTCGAAGGGAGAAGATCATATTCTTTATTGCCACCCTGAGATACAGAGGACACCAAAATCTGATAAGCTCTGAGAATGGTATCTTGCAATGTTGCATAAGGCCATGAAGGAGAACATTATTGTGGAGCTCTTCAAAACTCATAGCCCCTGCAAATTTCCTTGACCTATACTGCATTCATAGAGCCTCACAATGTATTTCTGATTCAAGCATGATATTACCAAGTCCCTGTGAAGCCTTTATATCCCCACTTTCCCTAAATTTGAATTGCCATTCATCTTCATTTGATAGCTCCAATAAAGGCTTAAAACTCTTTGTAAAGCAATCCTATTTGAACGAGTCAGGTCGTACAAAAAATTCAAAATCCTCTTCCAAAGGGAAGTTATTAGACATCTCATTTCTCAAATTTGGTGCTTCTAAATCTTTCAAAGTTGACTGCCATACAGAAAATACTCTTCAGAGGGGAGGACATCGAGATCCCTAGCTCCTACACATACTTGGGAGTGCAATTTTGGGGACCCTGTTTTAGTTTGCAACATGCTCATCAGCCTCGAATCAACAAGGGCTCTGGATCCTTAGCCTTCTTCGAGAGACAATGCTTCCGACACCACTTCCAAGACATCTCGTCCAATATGGCCCTCATGGACTCTCTTATTCAACCCACTGTTCTCTACGGCTCTGAGATTTGGGGGCTTGGTTTGCTAGATTCTGATTGGGCCTCAGTCGAGAGAGTACAAACTCGACAGCAACACAATGGGCAACCCATGTCTTCCACCGGATATTCCTCTAGACAACATACTATCTTGAGTTTCCTTCATTAGGCCTCGGATGTTAGGAGAGAAGGGTCTATTCCATAATCGACCTACTAGATCTAGATCTTCTTGCTCCTGAATCCTTTACTCTTGTACATCTCCACCCCTATGCAATCTCCTGTGCCCAGGGTCGAGGAGTCCTCATGTTTTCCATGACTTAGCATAGATTTCATGCTCCAATCTAATTTACTTTCCTTTCATTTCTTCTTCTTTTAATAAGAGGTCGATTGGTACTCCCGCTTTGTAATAGCATCTTTGTATTCAGCCCCATTCACCTACTTTTGTGGTCATTAGTTGGACAATAATAAAATTATCTTATCTATCTTCCAAAAGTTGATTGGTGTAAAAGATTCAGAGAGCATTCCAGAGCAAAGGACCTAACAAGAGGTGGGCATGCAAGGCTCTGGGGATAGGCCTATTAGGATACATGGCTTAAAGTTCCCCTATGTTTTTTCACTTTACAATTGCATATTCATGAGAACATTTCTTCTATAGTCATCAGCATGTATTTGTATATGTTATATCACATTAGAGCACAGGTGATAAGTTCCCAATATATCAGTTGACAGTTGGCATGATGAGGATGATAGGCTTGTTTTTCCTAGATATTTTATTTTAGATCATATTGTGGCTACAGTTGTGGACATTTTCATAGTATATTTGAGCAAGTGTTGTTATCAAATCAGTGGGTGTAGAGCTATCATGTGATGGATGGTCCCAAGGTAATACAGGTGTCTAGCTTCACTTAGATAATATGATGTTGTTCAGTATTTGATTCAATGGCATGGCACATTAATAATGATATCAGGTTTATACAATTTATTGATGATTCTTCTAGGTGAAACCTTGGTTTGTGCAGCATATTGGCATTTTGTTTCCTCCTAACGAGAGCATTCAATGATTTGAGGCCTTGGCGAGGGCCTTGGTGAGGGTCTATTACACATGATTATCACTCCTACATGGTTCCTATGTGGAGCACTCCTTTTGTTGTGCATTGGATGATGTTTTCCTTAGTTTCACAGAAAACAACACAAGGTCACTATATTAAATTGATCAATTGCTCTAACTCCTTGAGGTATTTGTTCATTCCATCACTTCAAGGCTATTGCTTGAACAAGGGGAGCCTAAATCCATGGAACACTCTCCTCATTATTGCTCACACATGCCACTTTTGGGGTTTCTTTCTAGTTGCTATGGGGGTTTGTTCTTTGGTTAGACGATGAGATGGCATAGTTGATGAGGTGTCACATACTACATTGGTTTCTCATGCTATGTAAACTCTGCTAACCATAGGTGAATGTTGTCCTTAAGTTCTCAAATAAAAAACAGTTATTTAATTCGCAGAAATTAAATTCTGCACATAACAGTATTCATACATATAGCTGGAAAATGAACAGAAGCATGAATGCATTACACAGACAATTTACTCCTTCAAATCAGCCTTTCATTAATACATCAAAGCTTACAAGGAAACCTCCACAACTGCCAAAATTAGCTGTTGTACAGTACACTCAAATGAAACAAAATTTACACCGTTACTAAGGAAATTTGCGTGCCCAAAACCGAGAAATCAGCCTTATGCTTTCTGCCTATGTACGGACTGTCTATACCTAAGCTACGGGAGAACGCCCTCCCCCCTAATGCTTAGCTCCTGAAGCGCGCTCCTAGAGGAAGTGATCAGGAATCGCTCCTAGGAGTGAAATTCCTGAAATCGTGCTCCTAGGAGCGCAATTTCTTATCGCTCCCTTCTGGGAGCAATTTTAGGGAGCGCACTCCCTGGTTTTTCAAGGAGCAATTAGGGAGCGTCACTACAAGAGCGCTCCCTCATCACTCCCGAGAGAAAAAAAAATGCTCCATAGTTGCTCCCACGGATTGAAGTGAAATGTTTTGTCTTTTTTTGGTTTTTGGGACCAAGACATGGTTTCACATGGTTCCACTTATGCTTATGTCTTAGATCTGATTGCTAATAAGTCCATATCATTTTTCAGATCTGATTTATAAGTTTTACATGCTTAGATCTAGATTGTTTCGAAAAATATTTAAATTATTTGCTTTAACTAGATCTAGCTTCAAGAAAGTTTTTCTTTTACAAGTCACTCATTAGTAGATCTAAAGGCTTGTTAGATTAGCTTCTTTTTGGGTATTATAAGTTCATATCTAGCAATTTAAAAGTGCTTTTATTGGATGTTCCAAAAGGCAAGGCAAAATCGCTTTCTTGTGTTTATTTTTTGCATTTTATACTTAGAAAAAATTTCACAAATTTTTAGTAATTTTTTTGGTTGTCCAAAAACACTTTCAAAGTGTTTTGGGACACTTTTAGGAACTAATAACTTGCTCGTTTTGCAGGTTTTACGAAAAAAGAGAGAAAAATTGGCGAATTTTTGAATTTTTGGCCATCGAAGGCATCCCGGGACCTCTCTTGTTCTTGAAACTTGTTTTTCTAAAGCCTTGTAAGCTTAGTGATCCTATTTTACAAAGGATCACAAGCATTAATAAGCGATAAAAAAAGAGAGCAAGTGGGCTACCAAGCACCCACATCCCATCCCCCTTGGGGGATTCACATTTTTTTGTGGCGTGAATTTTTCTAACAAGTTTTATTTTCTTCTTTAACACAAACACACAAGCACAGCAGGCAATATACTTTAAGCTTAAAAGATCATAAATATTATCTTTAGTCGTTTCTATTTCTGCTTAATCTTTACAAAAGTAAACGAACTTGTAGCTGTGTATTCCCGAAGAACCTGAAATCACATCCATAGTAGTCGGGCTACCATGATTGCAAAGCAGTTCATTGTATATTTTTTAGCTTAGCCTTTAAACAGTTTTGATGAGATCAGCTATGATGAGCAGTATTATTTATGACCACTCACACATCAGAGCAGCCCCAGATCAGACATGCAGCAGACCTTATGCCAAGGCTGAGCCTCTTGACCTCAAATTTTATGACTGAGATGACCTTTTATCCCATACATAGCAGTGCGGTGCCCAGAGTTTCAGCAGCAGTGTTTCAGTGGTTACAGGTGATCCAGATAGCTAATACAGGTATATGGCCCAGCAGGTATATGATGTGCATTGGTTTTATTATCTTGCTCTTTTGGTCATTTTGATAGCTTGACTTAGTATCTAGTAATCATGATCTGGTAGTATATCTTTATGAAATGAATATGGTTGTTATTGATTATCTAAATGGTTGTATTACTTGCACTTAGAAGCTCTTGTTTTATACTCGTTGGTTTTACCCTCTTAGGAGTGTGGACATGATCATTCCCGCCTTTTATGGCTTGCTTGCTTAGGCATCACTTTCACTTTCCCCATCCAACCGTTATCTTTCCCACTTTTGATTTTTACCCTGACTTACACCTCAGCGTGTGATATGGAGGACTTCCCCCCGTTTGCCGCTGTGTTGGATAGCATCCCTGTTAGTTTATGTCTCGGCTCTGAGTTGGCAACAGAACTTACCCCTAGGTGAGTTGGATTTGATACCTTGATCACTCTATTCGGTTGCCTCGATGTTTGGTCTTGATTATAGAGAGTCCCCCTAGTTGCCTGAGTTGTGTTGGCTAAAACCTGAAACAAATTATACTACCATCATTTATGGAAACTTAAATGAATAAACACCCTGGATGAAAGCTTGAGTAGTTGTGTTTCTAAACACATGCAAAATCCCCAAAACGGTTATGAAATGAAATGAATTGGAAACTAAAAGCGCTCTGGATGAAAGCTTTAGTAGTTGTGCTTCTAAGCACATGCAAAATCCCCAAAAGGGTTATGAAATGAAATGAATTGGAAACTAAAAGCACCCTGGATGAAAACTTTAGTAGTTGTGCTTCTAAGCACATGCAAAATCCCCAAAAGGGTCATATAGACCTAAAGAAAGCAGTGGTTAAATATATGCTAAATCCAAAGACTGTTGGCCAAGGAAATGAAATGTCATGATGTGATTTGTAGACATTTGCCAAGGTTGAATAAGCACTCCTCTAAACAACTTATTCCATTTGTGAGACATTGCCATTCCCTATGTGTTTATTATCTGACATATGCTTAAGTGTGTATTCCCTTTCCCTTATCCAAAGTATCACAGTGTAGTCCCGAAGTAAACCAAAAGGGCTTGCCCAAGTAGGTGAAAAGAGATTCTCAACCACTAATTAATCACTTTAATTTACTTATCGTATTTAAAACGAACCTAGGGCTTAGCCACCCCGTATGCTCTGGATCTCTGTTGTTCGTCCGACCAGTTGATCATACCAGAAAGGGCGCTAAGTGACTAGTTTAATAGGGAAATCTATAAGTGGTTTGTTTACAAGAACTCAGGAAGTGTTTGCTCTCCTTAATTAGCCTTAGCAACTTTAGGGTCCACCCCCCTTGGCTTCGTTAGGAGTTTGCCTAAACGGAGGAGTCAAGAATCAAGTGACAGTACTTGACTCGAAGCTTGCCCCCAAGGACACACTTAGTGGCTTGAAGATTTCTGCCACGTTAACCCCCAGGTGTGTGAAAGGTGGCAACTGGAACACTATTGTCAAAACTCTCTATTGTGCTCATGAATGAATAAAGGTGCTTCTTATCGAATGTGAAGTGATTTGATGGATCTATGTACTGGATTGTTCTAAATGCTTGTGAATGAAAGAGTTGATGGTTCAAATCAAGGTGTATCTACATCCATTGAAGCAAAATAGGTGTAAAGGTTCCTCTCTCCCTACTTTGCTTGTTGTTTATGAATGAGAAAGATCTAAGTAAGTAATATCAAATAGTTTTATTGTATGGTTATATTTACGAAAGAGTTGATAGTTCAAATCAAGGCATATCTACATCCATTGAAGCAAAATAGGTGTAAAGGTTCCTCTCTCCCTACTTTCTTGTTGTTTATGGATGAGAAAGATCCAAATAAGTAATATCAAATAGTTTTGACTTTTTCTTGTTTGGTGATATTTTCATGAGAAAACAACCATTGAACCTAACCTTGAAGATAGATCATAGATTGATTTCCTTTTACAAATTTTCTAATATGATTTCCAGTGAAGTTACAGTAAAGTTGATAATCATTGATGGTGACCCTCACATCTACAACAAATGAATGAACCCTCTTCAAAGCCCTTGTGACTTCATTGGCCCAATCTGTAAAATAGACACTCGTTTACTCCATTTCAACCACCAAAAAATCTAATTCATTTTTCTGTTTGTTACAATCTGAAAATTGTAGACTTAAAAACAGTCTTCCAAAATTTAGTTTGGTGCCCTTGAGACCTCATTTTAATATCTTTTATTGAGCTGTAATTTTCTGTGTTTGTGATTCTGGAAATATCTAGTAAAAAGAACGTTTTCAGATTGTAATTCTGGAAATATTTTTAGTGTTTCATTGCAGGTTATGTTTCTTCATTTATTTTAGTGGACTGACAAATCAGTTACTTAAGAAAGTCTCCTGTTTTTTCTTGTATTTCTAAACTGTACATAACACATTGCGTATTGAGTCTGCAGAAGATCAACCTCACACTAAGTATTTGCTACTAACACTCAATACCACAGCGCAATTAAAGTATTTTGCATGGATAGTCAAGCAGTGTAGTCATTGAGCGTTAGAGTGTTAAGAGTTGACAGGAGATTATATTTTTGCATATGTCAAAACCTTTTACTGCCAGTTTATTTAAATGCTATAGCCTATTAGCTTACAACTTTACACTACTGCTTCATTCTGTTATAATTAAATTCCTCACAAAGTTATATAAATTTGTCACAAGAGATTTGACAGGAACAAATTCAACATCAATGAGAAAGTAGAGAGCATTAACTTTTGAACTTTTCTTAATGTCTGCAAGACAAGGCAGCCTGTAGAAGAAAATGCTGAGAAAATACATTAAAAAATGAAAGGGACGAAATGCTTCTATACCTGCAACCTCATGAGAATATCAGCACTATGGCGCTGGATCAGTCTCTTGTTATAAAAATCTACACGAGCTTGTTCTGCAGCAAGGTGATCCTCAGATGTACCGGCTTTTGGATCAAACACCCAGACTTGTCTTCCAACATGATCGTTCAGGGTCTGCAACCAAGGGCTCCCCCCCTCAGCAATCTTCAGCTTCCACATTGCCAATTCTTCTCGTGCAAACCTGGAAGTTCAAAAGAAACACACAGATTGCAGTTCTAACTTCTACCTATCCGGCTATCCCTGTAACCACAGATGCTCAACCAGTTAGCTGAAAAATCTGAGCTTCTTGGTTCTTATGTATGTCCTATCATTAATGTAAGAGACTTACTTACAACAGTAGAAAAAAATTCTTACCAAAATTGGTGATATTCTTCGTTGCTGATCCTCGGCGCCAATGCTATTTGTTTTGTTTTACATCATATGAACGTCAAAATTTGATGAGTTATCATCTCTTGCCATCTGATAAAAAAAATTACCCTCTTATCTATCAGCTGGTTCAAATTTCTACACTACTCTCCCAGTATCAAACAAACAAAATCAAATACTGCATAACAAAACAAAGTATAAAATAACTTACTTTCTGGCGGAAAAGCATTAAGTAGCTCTCTAACAAGGGGATATTGATGCTGATTGAGTATTACCATATCAAAAGCCAGTTACTAATAATAAACCCCACTATTGATATTGATATCAATATTGATCGAATGTTACGATGTTATACTGTGTAATTCGTTTTCCCTGAAAAGTGACACAAAACATATATTTTGCTTTCCAACTACTATTTTTCAGGCGACATATGTCGAATCAAAGTTACCAGACCCAGAATCACGAAATACTAGGCGAGGCAGAAGAGCCAAGAATTTGACTCAGATTGGCGAAAATTCAACAAGTACAAAAATTTTATGAAATACATTTTCAGGGATTTGGAGGTTTTATAGAAATTTTGGCGACTTTGACTCTGCCAAACTCGGTCAACCTGAGTTATACTCACGATTAATTGTGAATCAAACTCAGTCAAAACCATGAGTTGGAAAAACTCTTGGCAGAAGATCTGAGTCAGAATTGTGAGATGGAGAATAGAACTTGCGATTCATGTTACTATGTGTCTTATACTTGTTTCATTCTGGACCTGCCCGTGGTTGTGTTGCCGCCTAAAACACACTTGACCGCAAGTCTCCCAACCGCTACGTGTGTTCCTGAGGACAACTATGAGTTAAGAACCCAATGTCACCTCGGTCCTACACTCCTCCGTTTAGACCACAACTCCTAAAGGCCAAGGGGGGTAGTCCCTACTTACTAAGTTCTTTTTATAGTTTGTTTTTGGGGAGTTGAAAATTATCAAAAATTTGAATGAGAGTCAAATGTGCAATAATGCAATGTTTTTAATGACAAGCAAAACCTTTTACAATGAACTAATGATGATTGCAAGAGAGAAATAAACAATCGACCAACAAAACCAGTGTCGTCTCTACTCGGGCTATGGAGTCACAAAAAACAATTAATCAAATACTTTTACAAAGGATTAACTCATTCATTTAACCAAATATAACAAGAAATAATGATTTCCAGTAAATGAACAAATTAATGTAATGTGCTTGCAATAAGATAATCAAAATGTCACATAAAACATCAAATTGTAGAACATGAACAACTTAGTGAATCAAAGGTACATATAACAAGATTAAGTTGTAAATGAAATGCTTTGGAAATGAAGTATTGAGAACAAAAATAACAATGTTGTGCAAGTGGTCTTGTAAATTTTAATATATTTTAGGTCTCTCTTTGACTTAGGGGATTAAGGTTTTGCTGCAATGAAACTGAACTATTCTATGTGTCTACCCCAAGAGACTATCTCCTTCGATTAGAGAGAGAATGTCAGGTGCTCAACCTAAGAACACAAGGTTCCCAACTAGTTCCACGGGTCAATCCTGAAACTTGTTGGGTGCTCAACTGGAGGACACAAAGTGCCACGAGGCTCCCCACAGCCTCTACCACACTAGCTCCACAGGTCAAGCCTCTTTTTCTCTATTCTAATGAAGATACATTTCTGGGTGCCTATTAAACTAGCCAACTCAAATCTTTGCCCTTTCTTGCCACCCAAGATCGTTCAAACCGGCGAGGGAGAGAATACGGGGCAAAAAACGGGGCTTAAGTTAAATTTTATCCTTTTAAGCAAAAATTACCAAGCAATGCAATCCAAGCGCGATTTCACAAGGATGGGCAGAGCCTCTTCACTTGTGAGGTGCGGGCAAAACAAAATAACTTAAAAATTATGGAAATAAATGCAAGCCTCAACGATTTTGCATGGATGGGTAGAGCCTCTTCTCATGCAAGGTATGGGAAAAATAACTTAAAGCAAATAACTAGAAAATAAATGCAAGCCTCAACGATTTTGCATGGATGGGCAGAGCCTCTTCTCATGCAAGGTGTGGGCAAAAAGGAAAGTGAAAGAAATAAAAGATGCCCAAACCCTAGCTACTTACAAAACCATGCAAGGATGGGCAAAGCCTCTTCTCTTGCATGCAACCGAAAGCAAACTAACTAAAAAGTAAATACTTGAAATGAAATACAATAAACTCAAGCCCAAGAGACTTGTTATCACATATATAGTAGCCGAGCTACCATATTCTATTTTTCAGATTCCAGTACACTTTTCAACCAGTTCCTTTACATTAAGATGTCGAGATGAGCATCTATTATGGATCAGAGTTTTATCATGGACAACAGTATTTCCCCATGCCATGACTGAGTCTCGGGACACTCAGATTTGAGGACTGAAGTAGCCATTTAGCCATTTACAGAGCAGTCAGTATTGCCCAGAGTTGCAGCAGCAGAGTTTCAGTGGACAGATGATGGTTCAGAGTATTATGCACAGGTATATGACCCCGCAGGTATTATTTCTTGTGTTATGGTTGTATTGCTTTTTACTCATTCTTGTGACATGTCTTAGCACTTAGTATCATAATCTAGCAATCATATAGATATTTGGACCTGGTTGTATCTTTATATTATATATTTTGTCCCTACTCAGACTTAGAAGTTCTTGACCTATACTCATCGGTTTTACCCTCCTTAGGGAGAATAGAGGTGATCATTCCCACCATATTTTGGCTTGCTAGTGTTGGTCTCATTATTCATTGTCTCCACCCATCCATTCCCTTCCAATTTGTTTATTACCCTGACTTACTACTTGACTAGTGGCATGGAGGACCTTCCCCCGCTGTAGCCTCTTTGTTGGATAAGCTTCCCTTTTTTATTGTGTCTCGACTCTGAGTCGCCTTAGGTTGTGTTGGCTAAACCTGAAACAGATAATACTGCCATCAATACAATATATGGAAATGAAATGTATATTGTTATCACACAAACTCTAGCTGCTTGTGGTAAGTATCCCAATAGGGACGGTAGAGGAGAACAGCTAGGCCGGTGTAACCAACAGCAGCCAAGTCCTCTGTCCAAGGGGACAGAAGTCACACCGGACAAGGCTACAGTCACTTTAGACAAGGCACTTGGCCAAGTCAAGGGGGAGACCCACTCTACCGGTGAAGGTCGAGACTCAACAATCAGACACCCTAAACCCAAAAAGGATGATCGAAGTAGGAAGCAAAATGGATGACTGAAGGTGAGGTTTCTTCCAGCCTTAGTGGAATCGAGATTCTGGATGATGAGGTATACTAAGTGATACAAATTCAGATCTGATTTAACATGTGAATGATGGACAAATTGAAGAATTAGAAGGCTGGAAATTAAATCAGCAAACAGAAAATTACTGGAAGAGTGGTTAGGGACCCTGCCTATGGGGGAATGAAGCTCGTGATGATTTATCAATAGATGGCAGAGATGGATAAGCAATTTAAACACATATTCCAGCAATTATAACTTGATTAAATGGCTGATTTAAGACACAAAAAACAAACCAGCAAGCAGTGAAATTAACAGCCCTAGGGGAATGGGTTAAACGGTGGAAAACTGGACCTAGGGCAATCAAAAAAAGATGTTTATAAGCATTTCCAGCTGCTGATACTTGGAACTCTAAGGTGAAAAGACGTTACGGAGCAGATTAAAGAGTACCCATAACCCCAAACTACACCCAACAGGCTGAAAGAGAGAAACGCCCTAGAGGGGCGTTTTTGGCAAAGTGACCAGTGCCTAAAAAGTGGGTAAATGGAGTCGGAATGCTATGAAACTTGAGATATGGCTATTTAATTAGATTTCATTGACGGGTTTTAAAGAACTAAGGATATTAACAGTTAAATTTTTAGTTTTGATTTTTCCTTGGATTTATATGTATTTTCAACTCAACAAACAGATCAGAAATCTAAATAGAGAGTTGGACAATAGAGAAGTACCCGAAACAATGATGAATGGCTGAATATTGGTGAAGACTAATTGCCGAATCCAAGTGATGAGCTACCAGCATTTTCCCTAAGGGTTTGAGCCAGCCAAAGACCCAATGCGCCCCTGCTACCTGCCACAGAAATGGAGAAATCAAATATCTGAAACAAAATAGCAAGTTAACACAACAAAATGAAAGATAAATGATGAGGAAATTGAAAGACAAACAGTAAATCCAACTCCCTTGTTAAAATCTTGAAGAAGAACCCAAGTGTGGAGCTCCCACTCCAAGAAATGTGCCCTTCCTCAAGTGATCTTCCAACCTGCAAATCACTTCAGCTCTAGATGGTGGGGAAATGCACTAACTAACTCAGCAATACATCAACAAGTAGATATCAATCACAGCAATATTCATCCAAACCCAAAGTCTCAAGAACTCTCCAAGTTTTTCTCTATTAGAGCTCCAAGTGTTTACAAAAAAATGTCCAAGAGAGGTACAATGGAGGTGAGTCCATTCTCTTATAGAGATGGCTCACTCTCAAGATAGGTTTCCCCCCAAAACAAAGGGTTGAGATCATCTCCCCATCCACAAAATCGAATGGTGGAGATGCATCCCTAGAGGGGGGTGCGAATTGCCCCAAGAGAGGCGCACATGTGGAGGAGAGGGACCAATGTGGGCCACACAATGCAACAAGGTGGAGTTAGGGGGTGTCTATGGGATGTTTTATCCCCCCAACTAATACAATAAGGACCCCACACATCAACATAACCATGAAATCAACCAAGTCAAATTTCCCCTAGTGGAGAAAACGCCCCCCCTATGGGCAAACTCGTCCTCTAGTGTGAGCTGGGCAAATGAGGGCCCCACAACCATCAAATCTAATGTCAAAACATACCAAAATTACCTTATGAATTACCTTTACCATTGCCAACCATTGATTTTTCCATTTGCCTATAGTTGCCTTAGTCAAATTCTGATTTCCATGTATTTTCTGCTGGTTTATATGGCTGAAAATGAAAAGTGGGCTTTTGACCCACTTTTATTGCCTGGATTGCCGAACCGTCTGCTGCAATGTGATCGTGGACCCCAAAATTAGTAGGGATGTCCACTCGAACGATCCCGATCCATCACTTTGGCCTTATTTGCCCCAAATCCATGATTTTTAATTAAAACAGGTCAAAGTTGACCAATAATAATTAAAAAACTCTCAAATGGTTCAATATTTTGCAATTCCGTCAATTGCATGCTCATGTGGAACCGCTGTAGATAATAAATGATCGAAATCAAAATTCTGATCACAACATTTTTTCGGGCCCATTTTTGGCCTAGTCAACCCAGTTTGACCAAGTCAAATCTGGTCAACAATAGTGCTAGCTGAAACCTGTATGCAATCATGAAGTGACAAGGCTCAATTAAACAAGTTAGTACATTACTAAGCAATAAATGATAACATGGTGATCAAAAATTCATTAAATCTCGAAATAGTACAAGGCCTTGGTGAAGTGGGCCCACCACCTCCAAAAAACTAAGATGCTATACACCTCTATAGACTTGACCATTTTGTTGACTCTAGGTGATATGGACAACAAGGCAAAGGACATGGGAGGACGAGGATGAAGATCATGTGACCCTTTGCACAACTCGGGAAAGTGGGGTCCACTGAAGTAAGTATGCCATGACAGAACACAGGGAAGGGCGGTGCCTACCACTAGCCATCTAACAAGTATCCCACAACTCACATCCGTATCCAAAGACTCCGTGAGGTTCTTTTCTAGAGCCTCCAAACTGGGTGTCCGGCAAACCGTAACTTGAGACTCTAGGGGGCAATCTTGAGCTTGTCCCTTGCTCCTTCTCACCTCCTTGTCCCGCAAGACTAAGTGAGGAATAACCACTACAAATGCTGACATGTATAGCTAACCAGAATCCATGTGTGTTCATAAACACATTGCATGGATTTTACAATGAGTTTCATACTTAGCCCTTTTTTGGCTAGATTTTACATTTACAATACAAAGGCCTTTTTAGCTTGATTTACATTTCATTTCTTCATTTCTTCATGGCCCTCTTGGGCTACATACATATCTCAAAAGATATAAACATGGCGCTCATACTGCAAAGGTAATGGGGGTGGGCAATACAAGCTTCGACGACAAGTGGGGAGCACCCGGTGAGGCTACACAATCCTAACTGCATTGCAACATCAGGGGCAACCGACAGGAGCAAATCCCAGGTCTAATCGTGTATCTCACACACTAAAGAGCCGAGGCACAATAAACAGGGAGTCATGGCAAACTCAGAGATCAGTGGGGAAAGGGGTCCTCGGGATCACAAATCAGAATCCAAATCAAGGGAGAAGTGTCATGAATGATTCAGATGAGTGGAGAGAGTGATAATGGTGCTAAAGTCAACTACCTAGGGGGTTCAGTGGTCAAGTCTATGCCAAGTACGTAGGACATGACTCAGCGTGCATATACATAAGTCTAACCGGAGGGGTGGACTGACATCACCAAGGGCCCAAACACATCATATCATAACCAGATCACGAAATATATCATCTCATGCAAAGTTAGCGTACTAACAAGTATAAAAGAGTCTAATCTCCAACATGAGCAATAATCAATATATGCAATACCTGCTGCACCATATACCTGCTGCTACTGATCATGTATCTGAGCTGGATCTCTGCTGAATCCGGGCATATGATCAACCAGCACTGTACTGTGACAATCTCAATCAGAATAAGACTAGGCACTGTCTCAAATGGGCTTGTGTCAAAGCCTGGCAAGGAAAGGTAGCCCTGTGGTAGATGGTAAGTCCAACTGTCTGTCCCCTCTGATATGTCTACTAGGGGCAATCTGAACAAAAATGCCTCCTCTGAAGGCAGCTGATCTCCTGATCTGGAAAAGAAGGCACAGTCTGCAGTGTGGAAGCTGCTCCCGACATAAAATGTGATAACATATATCTTATGTGAAAGCCTATTCTTGAAAGTGTTTTTCAACGCTCGTGAACAAAAGGCAAGCCAAATGAAACTGGCTTTGGAAATGAAAAGTATATTTTGTGAATTAAGCCCATTCATGTAACAAGTGTTTCTGAACACACGTGAATGCAAGGCAAGCCTAATGAAATTGGCTATGAAATGTGAAATGTGAAATGTGAAATGAAAGCCTTATAAATGTAAATCTATGCAATGTGTTTCTAAACACACATAGATCAAAGGCTATGGAAACTCAAAGGCCCAAAAAGCAATGGTTCTTAAACTCTATATCTAAACGATTGTTCGCCTCATTTGTATTGACATGGATTGTGAGCATCTGCTAAGGTGAATAAGCACCTCTGAAAGTAACTTACCCATTTGTGAGACATGGCCATCCCCTGTGTTATTGCTTGTCCAACATATGCTAGAGTGTGTATTCCCTCTCCATATCCAAAGTGTCACGGTGTCAAGTTAGTAGTCATCCCTTGGCCTAGCCTATTCATTTTTAGCTTTCACCCTTCACTAGCAAAATGGTCACAACTATGAAGTGGGTATGGTCCTGAAAGTCTAGTCTGAGTCATAAATAATATTGAAAACTCTTTATAATTGCTTATTAGATCACCAGAGAAATGATTACTTCTTCTTATAATTGTTACTTGAATGAGTTGTAGAGCATGCTTTAACCTTTGACACTTGCAGCAGTTTGATGACAGCTTGGGTCATATTATTGGTCCAACTACAGGACATGAGGTGGATAGATCACAGATGATGCAGAGATATGATATATGGTCTAGTACAGGTTACCAGATGGTTCTATGCAGTGATTAAAGGCTTATGATGATTATTTGTGTTTTTCAGCACTTTTACAAATTATTATTATTTGGTCTGTCTAGGCATATTAGATATTTTATGTAGAGATCCATAGGGTGTATGAGTACACATCTTAGATGGATTTGGGCTCTCTGAGTCCAATGAGACAATCCATTTTTAGTTTCGGGCAATTACAGTGACGATTGGCCTCAGTTGGCCATCCTAGTGCAGTTTTGCCATATCAGATGGCCTGTCAGAGCAAAGGGAGGATTTGATTGGTTCACCTAGGGCGCTGTATCTGGAGGGGGTGGTCCTGCCACTTATTTTTACCATATTACCCCCCTCCCAGAAAGGCTGGTGGTCTTACCTTGACAGCGCAGGCACTCCAGGAGGCAGTTTGGGCATGTTCACATTTCCCGAGGCAGATAAAAAATGGCAAAAATGGCTACTGAAGAATTCGATTTGAACTACTAAGGCAAAGGATTGGCAAGGGATGATCTTTGATGATGAGTGTGATGTCTTCCACACCTTCCACAACAGTTTCACCATTCAGTGGGATCCACATCCATCTCTTTGGCACATTTTATGGTTTTCTGGAGCCTTTGGAGGCTCACGACTTTCCCAGAGAGGCACGATTTAGTGCTAGGATTGTTCATATGTTATGATTGTGCCATGGGGATTGACTAGGGAGGATAGATATTGCCCCCTAGACCCACCATGAGCTAGTTGTTATGTTTTATCATTGACATTTGGTGGGACCCCCTCTCCTAGGGTGATTTGGTCCATTGATGTGTTATATTGTTATATTGATCCATGTATTTTATGTTGAGCTCATCTCAGCCGTAGATTAGAACATTTTGATCTTTTAATCTTAGCCATCCGTTCAAAAGGTGGTTAGAGTTTTGGTATCTCTCCATCCTATTTAAAGGAGAGAGCTTCTCATTGTAAAGGGACTTTTGGCTCTAGATTAATGGAATAGAAAATTGTTATTGCATCTACTTGTCTTGTGGTGGTGAATTCTTTTTGGAGTTCAACTGTTTGTTCTTCCTTTGCACTGGGATATTGGAGATTATCTTGCTATCTTTTTTTTGTTCCACGTTTTCTCATCTACAGGTGGAGGCCGAATTGGTTCAAGGAGGACGCATTGGTAGGGGAGACTCTTCCTCGCCTCTTCTTTGGGTTTCTTCGTCGGTTACAGGGAGTATTACTATCTTAGTACCTTTTACTTTCTGTTATCATGGCTTATTCGCTTGTATTTCCTCCATTCTTGATCATTCTGATTGAATCGCTTTTCTTTGGTTTGACAGGAAGAGGAGGGCGCACGTGTGGAACTAGGGCATCTCATTGTGGCAAGAAAATTCAACAATTTCTCATTGGATATCTGCGGGAGCATTCCTCAACAACATGGCAAACACTTCCATCACACAGGTATGATCTCAAGGTAAGTTTCTCATTCCATTGGTTTACCCATCTATCAATTTCATTCAAAACCCTAACTAAAAATCTCTTGGAAAATTCTTCTGATTAAACCCCTTGATCAATTAGCAAATCCTTTCTGGTTTATTGGCTTAGTGATATTTACAAGGTGGGTTCTCAAGGGCTTCACCCTTGGGGACTACATTGGCCCATTTATCAAGGCACTGGCCTCTCTCCAACCCTCACGACTTTCCTGGCTTGCTCATTTTTCCTGTGGTTTGACCCCGATTTGGTTGCTTGCACACTTTGACATTGTCATATCCCTTCATCAAGCATAGCTAGAAAGCCCTAACCGTCAGATCTACTCTTTGGGACATTTTCCCTGTTTTAAGGGACACGCTTCCCAAGGCAGCTGAATTTGACCATTTTCACACTAGCTTTGAATCCTGGAGTCATACTTAATCTATGAATCACTGTGCTTAATATCTATTCATCAAGTCATATCATCTTTAAGCCTCCACAGTGTCTCAGTCTCCTTAAATCTAGGGTTCCATACTTGTCACCTTACGTACCTCACTTTGTCTAATCTGATCTGGATCTGATCTGGTGATTGGGTTGATCTCTCCTATCGGGAGTAGATATGGGTCTCCCCCTTGCTGCCTTGGCTTTGGTAGCAAAAGCGAAAAGTGCCTTGGTTGGCGTGACAACCATCCATTTGGGAACTAGGGCTCTCTTGGTTCACCACTTTAGTTGCCTGTCCCCTCTACCATCCACCTTGGATCCATCTTTAGGGGAAACTACAAGATTGGTGATAGCAAGACTCTCTTGGGCTTGTTACAATGATGTATATTTCAGCACTTGATAAATTGCAAGAAAAGAGGGAGAAAAGAGTAATTTTAACCGTTTTTTGTGAAGGACTTGAAGTGGTCATTCTTGGGGGCTCTTAGTGTTTGCTAATGACCAAATTTGAGCATTCCCTCCCCCTATAAGATCAGAAACCTGCACAAAACAGCAAGCTAATATAGTACAAATGTGATGAAATGAGTTTAGAATAAACTTGAAACTTTGCATATAAAATTCTAAAATTTTTTCTAGAGCAATATAGCATGTAAAAACTTGAAAAAATATGATATAAGAGTGCAAAAGAAGTTTGTAAAAATCTACAATAAGAGGAATGTTAGTTTGAAGATGCCAAGTCCTTTTGAAAGTTGTTGAACAATGGGGTATCCCACCCGGGAATCCCACTCTCTAAACTTAAGCAACCTGTAACAAACTAGCTCAACATGCAAATGGGGTGAGAGATCAACAAAGACTTGAGAAACAAGATATTCAAACTAGAAATATATTAACTTCTCAAATGCTAAGAAGATAACCCACATAACATGCAACAAAACTATTACAATGCTATTCTCAAGCAAAAAACTTTGCTTGAGATCCACAAATGCAAAATGGAACTACGAATGGAACAATGTTACCTCATACACATAGTCAATGACAGTATTTCCTCCAAAGATTTCTTCATGGACATATCAAAGCTTGAAAATACAATGCCTCTCTTCTTGGAAAAGAATGGGAGTTGTTACCAACTATTTTGTACAATAGTGGAACTTCTATCGAGCCACCAGTTATTGAACATGATACATGTTCATTTCCAGAGTTCAGAGGTTCAGATGTTCCAGACTTAGCCAATTCTGACTAGACTTTTTATTTTTATGTTGAAATGACCATGCCCCATGGGGTTTGTAATAAAGTGTGCTAGTATGGGGGTCTTGAGTGGCTCGGTTCCTTAAGACTTGAAAGTCAACTAAGGTATTCCAAGGAGTTTTTTCCCTTGTCGATTATGCTTTGCCTTTAGCCGAGTAATAATCGATGAGTTTTTCTCCTACCACCTCCAAAGCTGGAATGTCTGAATTTGGCAGTTAGGCCTTGGGGGTTATTAGAGCCCAACTGTAAAATATGAACCTACTAGACACTATTTGTATGTTCTATGCTCATTTCCTAGGTCCCTAGGTGTGTTAAAAATTCGTCCGAAAAAAATTTTACCGGACGCGTTGGATTTTTTTTAATTTTTTATTATTTTAATAATTAAATTTTTCAATTAATTAAACCTTTTTTCCTATGGTTTAATTGAAAATTTTCAAGTTGTAAAAATTAAGTGGTTTGGGGGTGGATTTTGGCAAATAAAGACTCATTTTCTAAGCCAAAGTATCCAATTAACCCCTAAACCCACTTATCCTAAGTTTCAGATGATTATTTGGAGCTTAATTGAATATTTCCTCAAAATCAATAAATGAGGAATATTTAATTAAAATAATCAGAAAATATTATTTTGGAGATAAATCAAAAACTCTCCAAAATAATCCAAATTGAATAAATAAAGAGGCTAACTGACATGGCAAGAGGCATTTATGATGATTCCAATCACACCCACCTGATTCCAGATCAGTATCGGAGCACTGTACTCATCTCTCTCTTGGGATTTGCGCCTTCTCTCCAAGGAGGGCGACTTGGGTGAGATGGCACTCAACTGTTGGATGGGTGATGAAAGCAATGCATGAGGGTGGGCGCCTTGCCTAGGTGGAGGCCACCTCACCTTCAGACTTCAGTCAGGAACTCAGTTAACTCCAAAATCAAGAGCTTGGCTCTCTCTCTCTCTCGCCAATTCGATTTAGGGTTTTGGTACTCTCTTTTTGTATATAAGCAGGGACTTGCCTCACTGTCCAAGGGTGGATTATTTGTGCAAGAAACCTCTGCCAAGATTGTAGTGTAATATTTTTGCCTTTGTGCAACATTGAATAAGATTGAGACTTTGGAGGTCCACTTGATGCATGCATGGTTCATGATGACTTATTGAGGTTTCAATATTTATGCATGCTTATCTATTTGAGTTTGGATCTAGCTTAGAGGGATTGTTATCAAGCACATAGGGCAAATATTTGTAGACTTCAAGTTATTTGTTGATGTTTAGTGTTTAAAAGATTTTAAAGTAGCATGCTTTAGTTGGACTCAATACATGCTCTTTGAGTTTTCTTTATACTAATATACTAGATCTAAGCTCTTTTGTTTAAGTGTGTGTGTGTATAAGTTTCAAGCTATTTCTTGGAGTAAGGGATGAGCTAGGTTGCATCTCCCCCTTCTTCAAGCCTCAATGGGATCATTGTCCTTGAATGCTCATTGGCATCTACATAGGCTCTTCTTAATTCAAAAATCCAAAAAAGTGCTTGGTTTCTTCTCATCTCCACCATCAAAGACAAATTCAAATCTCTCCTAGTTACCATAAGCGAGTCTCGATCTTAAAGATTCTTATCTCTCTTGTATTTGCTTTTTGTAAAGAGTGCAATTTTCCTAAATTCATCATTATTTAAGTATGCACTTCTTTGCTAAAAGTAGATCAAAGTTTCATAGCTTTTTGATCCACTTCATTTTCTAGATCTATTTGTCAAAAGCTTAATTTTCAAGATCTAGTCCTTTGTTTGATTTCTTTAAATTTTGTAAATCCATTTTTTCTACTTGTTTGATTGTCTTTTTTCCCTAGGAAGAGTGCCAAAACATCTCAAAAAGTGTCCAAAACACCTTGAGAAAAGTGCCAAAAAACACCTTAAAAAAGTGCTAAAAAACTTGCCTTGGAAAGCGTGCCCCAATCTTGCCTTGATAAGCGTGCTGTTGGCAGCCTTATTAGCTCACTGTTTTCAGCATTCTCAATTGTTCAAAAACAGTCCCAAAATCTCCAAAAAACAGTCCCCCTTTTGCCTTGGGAAACGTGCACAATTTTTGTCTTGAAGAACGTGCCATTTTTAGCCTATTTAGCTTACTGTTTTCTGCCTATTTCACTGTTTTTTACAGATCTGGAAATTGTCCAAAAACAGTCCCTAAAAAATTCCAAAAATTTGTCTTGAAAAACGTGCACCAGTTGTCTCGAAAAGCATGCAATTTTCAGCCCTTTTAGCTCACTGTTTTTTGGTCTTTTATCACTGTTTTGTGTGTTATTTTGTCTCCTTTGACATTCCTTTCTTGGTCCATTCATCTTTATCTTTTTTGACTTGTCACTTTGGTTGACTTTTCTTCACCATTTTTGGTCTTTTTTCACCATCTCTTTGGTTTTCTTCTCTTCTTTTTCTTCTTTGATCTCTCCATTTTTGCTAGCTTAGATTCCATTTTCTCATCTAGATCTAGTTTACACTTTGATTCAATTTTCACTTCTTTAAGCTTACATAAAAAATTTCCATTTTCACACTTTGCTTGAGTGTTGGTTTGATTCCAAAATCTCATCTTGCATACTAGTTCATTTCTAGATCATAGTTCATTTTTGGTTTTACTAACACCATAACAAGTCTTTGTTGAGAGCACTTATCTACATGTTAATAGAAAATAACAAACAAGCAAAGAGCCCAAAGGCTAATAGCAAAACCAAGCAAGCAAGCAAATCATAAGACTCCTTGAAAAGCACTTCCCCATTCTTCATTCCCCATCCATTATTGTGCTTTCAAGAAAAGAAGAAACCAAAAAATATTGTAACAAGTCAAATAAAAGCAAGTGGGATAACGGCTCCCACAACCCCACTTCCCCCATTTGGGGGATGCCTGTATCGCCCATTGTCGGATTTTCGCACTTTGCTTTGCTTTATACTTGCACAATAAACTGTTAGAATAGATTAGATTAGCTTCAATTTTGATAATTGTTAGATCTTAGAGGTTTTAGTTTGATCTATCTTTTGAATTCTAGTTTAATTTCATTTTTAATATACTGCTAGAGTAGTTTTGTTTTGCTTAGATTAGATTTCTTGTTTTCATATAAAATTGCTAAGTAAAAAAGAACATTAAAATCTCTTCAATCTCACTGAAAAGTAGATCAAGAGTGCTCTCTATCGAAGAGTTCATTGTTTGTTTTGATTATATTTTGCTAACCCCCTTGCTTTCCCGAGTATGGTCTTAAGACCTGAAAGAGACTCTTGGGTAGTGTAGATTTCATTTTCAGTATTTTTGCATCTCATAAATCTCTTGAATCTCGCCATAAGGCGGATCAAGAGTGCTCTCTGTCGAAGAGTTTCTACAATAGTTCTCGTTTATAACACATAAATAAAATTGGAATTTACCATTTGCTATACTGTGTATGCTCTATCCACTTGTGGGATACTCAGAAACAGTATAAACTTATCAATTCTCCACATTTAAATCATTTCAACCATAATAAAACACTCTCCTTGAAAACCAACGAATCATAGGATTTACCACCACAGAGCCAATCCTATTTCATACCGCATGTGACCTAGAATGAATCATAGGATTTATCACCACAGAGCCAGTCCTATTTCATACTGGATGTGACCTAGAATGAATCATAGGATTTACCAACACAACATCATCACCATCACATTCTCGGAGATAAGAGTCTACGGATCCTTTTAGGACATGTGTCCAGGGATGATACAATCCTACTGCAACATCATCATCAACATCTTTCTCGGAGACAAGAGTCTACGGATCCCTTTAGAACATGTGTCCAGGGATGATACAATCCCACTGCAACATCATCATCAACATCTTTCTTGGAGACAAGGGTCTACGGATCCTTTTAGGACATGTGTCCAGGGATGATACAATCCCACTACAACATCATCAACAACATCAACACTGCTCCCCCTTTCGAGGAAGGTCCTTTCGAACCACACCAAGCTTGTCTAGGAAGTACTCGAGACAGAGGCTTAGTCAACACATCAGCAACTTGCTCATCGATGCTCACATACTGGAGCTTTATAACTCCCTTCTATACCATATCTCGTATGTAAACATACCAGATTTCTATGTGCTTTGACTTGTCATGGAACACTGGGTTCTCCGTCATCTTTATACAACTTTGGTTGTCACATAGAATCACTGTGGTATCCAACTCCAGGTCAAACAAACTTGACATCAACTTCCAAAGCCATATGGCCTCACAACTAGCAGAACGGGCTGCTATATACTCTGCTTCAGCTGTGCTGAGAGCAACACTAGATTGCTTCCTGCTAAACCATGAGATCATGGCGGATCACAAACAATAACATCCACCTGAGGTGCTCTTCCTGTATGAAACACTTCCAGCCCAATCTACATCTGTATAATCATACAATCTGCAGTCATGATCTCCAGCATAGTATAGACCAAAGTCTATCGTACCTTTCAGGTACCTCATCGCATGCTTTGCAGCTACCAGGTGAACACGTCTAAGCTCAACTAGATACTGACTCAACAAAGCATATATCTAGCTTGGTATTCATCAAATACATCATTTGTCTGTAAACTGTAGAAACCACCGTCCATCATCCCAGATCTCTACTTCACATTTTCCTTGGCTAAGGAAAAATCTCAGCCACATATCTAATCACAAAAATCATGCCAAGATTCTTTAACTCTGAGATCTACTCCCTCTGAAGTGGAGTCTTCTACATCTAAGTATTGTCCTCCCTCTGTGACTGAACATCATTCACACTCTGCATTGAGTGATCTTCTGCATATCTATCCGTGCCATCTCCCGTCAGATGGGTCTACTGATATGAGCCTAAAGATACCTCGAACTCTATGGTGAGTTCCTTCTTGCATCCATCTGAGAGAAGCATGTCATTTGTATATAGCAACTATCTTCCACCTTGTAGCAAAGGTTGAAATCCGCATCACCCGTGGTGATCATCAAGCTCATCAAATGACTATCGATCTTGGGTACCTGTTGAACCCATACAAAGCCTTCTTCAATATTTTCTTTCAAATCTTGGGAGTTTGCTCGATATGCACTTCTTCTTCAATTACACCATTCAAGAGAACGGTCTTGTCATCCATGGGTGTAATCTATCTTTGGAAGTGTGTCTAGCCATTGGAGCAAACATCTCATCATGATCCTCTCCCTCTTTCTAAGAGAATCCTATAGCCACGAGCCTTGCTTTGTACTTCTATAATATGTTTGATTTGTAAGTCTTCTTGTTGACTAGTCATCACTTGTTCTTCGGAACAGTGTTGCCGCGGCAACACTGTTTTTCAATTTGGAAATCCATATAGCTTTAACGTGATTGGAGATGTTCTTGGCATCCACAGGCAATACCATATCCCAAAGAACACAATATGAACTAGTAAGAGGGTATCTCCAAATATGGGAAAACGACAATGAATCCTGCCCTGAAACAACACTGAATATTGATCCCCAAGATAAGTTCAACAATGTTTGGCAAACTGGCACTCCTAGAAAATAGGCTTCACTGTCTCTGAGAGATGGAAAACAAGACATATGCCATCAAAAAGTCCAACTCTTGGCCAACCAAGCTTTGGATGGGAGTCTTAACCAAGCAAAAACTCTTAGCTTATTAAAAAGCAGAACCGGACATAGACTATAAAGTTTACACACTCATCTCTCCTCCAGATCCAACGAGACAAACCTTGCGAGCTTGCAAACCTTTCATTGTGATCCAGCGACCCAAGCCTTGTAGTCCAACAAGGCAGGTTCGTGATGCCATAAAAAATGGCTTGCTAATTTGCAAGGCGACTTTGCAAAGTGGAGTTTATCAGTCACAATGACACTCTGCAACTCCACAAGGATTCTATGCAAAGTCGTAAAAAAATGAGACACTGGGATGCTCAACAACCCTGCTACACATCTTTGCAAGATTGCAAGGATACCTTGTGTTGTTGCAAAGCTTTGAACCTTGTGCTGGCTTTGCAATCCCACAAAACATCTATGCGAGGTTGCAGTGATGCCTTGCAAGGTCACAAAGCTTCAAACAACCTCCCCCATCAATTGAGGCAGGGAAGAAAGTATGAGAGCTAAGGGCTGCAGATCCCTCCTCCATCATTTGAATCTAGATTCATAAAATGTATTGGGTAGGTAAGAGAGTTGAAGAGACTTGTGTTTAGTTAAACCTGCTGTGAGAAGTTAAGTTCCGGTTTGATATTTATGACAGGTTTGATGAGGATTAACAAGGGGCCGAGGGGCTCCAATGTACCCTCTCCTGCTCATTTGTCCATCTTCAATATCTTATCTTACTTGGCTTTTATAGTGTGTTCAGGTGTGTTTTCCAAACTTCGACTCAGAATTTTCTTTTTTGTTTTAAGTCTATGCTTACTCTGTATGTCGTACATATTCTTGTTTCATGTGTTTAAATAATCCCTTGCTAGTCTTCCTATTATAGTTACATCCTGCTGACTGGTTCCAAATTTTTTCATGCCTTCACAGGTATATCTCTTGCAAAATAATTCCGCTTTTCCTTTCGCAATGTATCTACTGAAGGGATCCATTCATTCATATGGCACAAAGCTTCCATCTAAAGGAAGCAACATAAATTCACAATCCTTAGTATCCATGAAAATAAAAGAATGCCATCTAGATATCATCGACATCTTTTCATTCTAGCATTAGTTTTTTGTTTTTTGTTTTTTTCGAGGAAAACCCTTGTTTTTTTTTTGTTTTTTTTAAAGGAAAAAGCCATAGGGATAGGGAAACACAAGGATGCATCCCTAGTAAACCAGACAGCATAGACTAATGTGCTTCAATCAAGAGATTTGAGGATTTCAGCCCAGCATTGCCTGACATGGAGCTAGCCAAATACCCAAAAATATTAACAACCAGTTGATCTGACCCCTTGAACTAAAACACTAAATATTTGTTATCTACAAGTAATTTTCACAACCCGTTGATCTAACCCCTTGAACTAAAACACTAAATATTTGTTATCTACAAGTAATTTTCACAACCCGTTGATCTAACCCCTTGAACTAAAACACTAATTATTTGTTATATACAGGTACTTTTTATGAAAGGCAGGCGAAGATTCCTCTAAATTGACAGTCAACCCAAGAACCCTTTAACACTCTCTTTGTCCTATCTCAGCAATATCTTTTCACCCTAAGTGAAAGTATGAACAAATGAATATACCATCAATAAAACAAGCAAACCAATTTTAAATTATTCCACTTCAAACCTCCAGGCACCATGAGCACAAAAAATTATCAGCATTTTCAATTGAGCCAAACTCGAGCTGAAAGTAAAGGCAAAGGCAGAAATAACAAATACCTCGAATGTTGAAATGAAATGCTGAGCTCCAAAGAGTAAAATGGCTCCAGACCACTATGATCTGATCTGCCTTTTGTTTAGTGTTGGAAGGAAGCTTTTAATCATTAGGTTGATGGAGATGGAAATTGACGGCTATCTAATAACAATTTATAAATCAGTCAGGAGGGTTTTCAACTCAGTTGCTCTCCACCATTGCAATTCATTTCCTCGTCTATATGCTCTAAACCGCAGCATTCATCGTATCTCTGAGTTCAGCCATGGCGTCGTGAGAGTTCCGAGTTGGGTGTTTTTAGGACGGAGATGGCTGGTTTTATATTTTAGAATAATACTAGCCCGCCATCTTTTTCACCCCCATAACGTACCTACTGTAATATTCAGCCAATCAATTAGCTGGTTGGTAGATATATATCATTGAATGTGTATGTATCAATTGTTCTACCTAATTAGTCACAAGAGTGGAGGAACTGTGGCGCTTTAATCTTTGCCTCGATTTCCATGTTTTGGATTCTTTGATGAAGACACAGATTCATAGCTTTCGACAGCCCTGCAGAGAATAGTATCACGAAATAAAATAGATGTTTTTTATTATTATTATTATTATAAAATATATCCCTGGAGAATCTTCTTACTGCTTGACTCTCATAGATTTTTTAACTTTAAAAATGTCTAATAGGTTTTGTTTTGAAATTATGTGTAGGCAAAAAATTTAGAAAAAAAAAAGAGATATAACTAAAATTAAAATACAAAAATTATTGTAGGTTTAAATATAATTTATGGTAAATTGTTATTTTAAATATTGATATATTTAATGATGATGATGATAGTTACTTTTTTTCCAGCAAATGATGATAGTTACTTTATGTTGAGATTAATTTTGGTTTATTGGATTTTAAGAAATTACTTGATTTGTTGTAACAATTTATTCTTTTATCAAAAAACATAGAAGCTTAAATCATCATAGTGTTGAACTTTGGTTGTCATTGATGTCAACTAATGTTAAAGAGGATTTAATATTCATGTGCCAGTTTAAAAAGAAGTATATGAAAGCCGATGCGAAGAAGTATATGAAATCCAATTTGAAGAAGTAAATGAGAAGCACATCTAGATTACAAAAGTATATCCAGAAGTACATCAAGTATATCCAGTTTGAAGTACATAAGTAATACATTCAGGACATATGGTACAGGTACAGGTCTCAAGTCCACCTAGTCATACTACTTCAATGGTATATGTCGAAGAGATGGTTGGACAAGTTTTGGAAATGCGCAAGAGGCTTAGAGGTTAGAAGCAGTTGAACATGTGTGCAAGCCACACAAGCGATGACACACCAAGTGCACAAGATCCATGGTGCGAAGGACCAAGTATGAGCTAGACCTGCAAGGGATGATACCCAGTGGCGCAGAACATGACAAGTGGCGGAAGCGTGAAGTAAGCGGAACCATGAAGCAAGGAAGAAGGAACGCTACCACCAACTTGTGGACATACCATCCACACAGGACAAATATAAATAAGAAGCCAATTTGGAGATTTGAGGAAAGCTTGTAAGCTCGAGATTGGAAGATATAGATTTAGCAAGCTTCTTATTTTGGGGCATCAAGGGCTCGTAGAACCAAAACAACATGATCTAGGAGAGAGCCAAGTGCGCACGAACAGAAGAACAAAATTGTTGATGGTGTGCAGAATAATGAAGTTTATATGTGACAGTTGCGCGAAAATAGAAATGCAGGACTACAGAGGATACGCAAGTGTGTGAGTATGGAATGATAGTATCGTAGATAGTACGCAAAAAGTCACAGATGATCTAAGACATATGGGCGAAGACATACTTGAAGCACATCTAGTGATGCACAAAGTGAAGTAATTTATTTAATGTGCAAAGACAGAGTCGAGCACAGTAAAGGATGCGTTGTATGATAAGGGTGATCTGAGACAAGTGCGATGAATAGAAAGGACGTATCATAGATGATGCACAAAAGATCGCAGATTATCTAAATATGGATGCACCAAGACAGAAGGGAAACATCACAGAAGGTGCCAGATTAATCTGATACTCATGCGTGAAGTCAATACAACAGAACAGCAGAATATGCGTAGTATCAACTAAAAATTGCAAATGCGCAAAAACATAATGGCATACTGAATCAGAGTGCAAACTGTAGAATGTCATGAAGTATGAAGTCAGTTGTGTAATGTTGATACGGTAAAGTGAAGTATGAATTCAAGAGTATTATGTTGATGTAGTAAAGTGAAGTTTGCGATACAGATTAGTGATTGCAAGATCTCAAGGATACAGAAGGTGCGCACAACATAAAGAACAACATATTATCTTAAGAGTGCGCGGATCAATAGAGCAGCGAAGCAATATTTTCTACTTTCATTTAAGGGCGGCAGGACGGGGCAAGGAGTAGGGGGGTCGGTGCCTCCTTCTAGTTGAAGCTAGTAAATCAAGAAATTGGTGCTTCCTTCAGGTTGTAGCCTGTAAAACCAGGGGGTCGGTGCCTCCTTCCATTTGGTTCTGGAGAACTTTGGAAGTTGGTGCTTCCATGAATGTAATCTTTTAATATAAGATAGCATTCCATGGTTTTCTCCCATTTGGGTTTCCACGTAAATATCTGTGTGTTATGTCTATTGCGCATATATATGGATGAATGTTATTGTTTATGTAAATGCATAATTTAAGTTCAAGTTAAATCTGATATGAAGTAAAAATTGTTCATAACTGCACTAATACTCACCCCCCTCTCCGTATTAATAACATTCCAACATGTAGTTTTGACCAGTTAGAAGATTAGAGATGTTAGTATTATAATAAAGTTGTGAAACGGGTATCTAATGTGGTTGTACGCAAGGCACTCCAAGAGAAAGTGACTTGCATCATCAACGCTCTTAGGCTCGTAGAGATTTTAAAAAGAAATGGGTTGTGTTTTTTAATTTTGGGAAAAGTGTATTTGTAAATTGCTCTTTAATTTATGTAAGTTGGTTTTTAATTGTGGTTCTGAGTTTTATGTAAGATTTCTCCTCCCAAAGTTAAAGAAGTCAGTGATTAGATTTTCTTAATATCCTTAGGTTTATAAGTTTACCATCAAAAAAATTGTTTCTTAAAAGAAAAAAGAAAATAAAATAATTGAATAATTATCATTTTTTAATTGAAATAATTAAAATATAAAATTTCATAATTAATCATAATCATACTCGTAGTAAATATGAACCATTTTGAAATCTAGAAATATATTAACTTTTTTTAATCCAATTCTATAAATCAATTGAAACCTTTTATTTTAAGAGTGTTGTTTCATGGGAGTGTCATCTTTTTTTTTCCATGTGGAAAATACCCCCTTTTTGCTATTCCGAAGGAATCAAGGAAAGCTAACACATGCACGGGAAATCCCAACAAACTTCCCCACATATCGTGGATGGTAGGTCGAGCAAACCGTTAGCCAGTCATCCAAGCAAGAAGATGTCTCAACGGAATGGAATCCGAGTGGATGGAATGAAATCCATCTATCCCCACCAACGGACCACCGTATCTTACAAGTAGTTAGGCTAAGAAAAAATAACAATTAAAAAGAGTTTGTTTAATTAAATCAAATAATATAATAATAAAGTCACTGGGGGCGGAGCAAGTGGTAAAGTTGAAAAGTTGTAAATGGATATAAATGGGAGGTCTCGGGTTCAAATGCCCCTAAATTTACCCATGTGCCATGGTTCGGCCTCATGTCACTAGATTAGTTTCACATGACGTATTCATAGATTAATGTTAAAATAAATTAGTTAATGAAATGATTATTGATTATTGACGTACAATCACCATAATTGTGATGAGTTAAAAGGCTAGGAAAGTCAATATTGTAACAAATATTTTGAAATTGGATTTTAATGTGGGTGTATAGAGGATATTTTTGAAGAAACTAATTTTCATCGGCGTAGTCTAAAAGTTCAACGGTTTCGAACGGAACAGTTTAATTTTTCTGGCATGATTTTGAAAAAATTCAACAAAATTTTTAAAAATCCCGGTTACAACCATCAAACTCTGAAATTTTGGGTGCCTTGGGGGTTTTTGATGGTGTTAAATATGTTTCTACCATCAAAATTGCCATTAAAACGCAATTAAATTCAAATTTTGCAAAATAAAAAATGTCAATTCCGACGAAAAGCCCCCCATCCGGGCCAAATTGTCAAATATTTAGACGACTTTATTTTCATCTTCAATCTAATTAATATCAAAAAATTGACAAATTTATAAATAAACGAAGAGGTAGGTGTGATATAAGAATATATTATTAGAAATATATATCATTAAATTCATAAAATAGACTAAAAAGGTAGATATGATATAAGAAAATATTATTATATTTTCTACATAATATTTGTTACCACTTAAAGTGGAATGGCACCCATGAATTGTCTATTTGCAACGACATCTAGGGTTTCAACCTAGCCGCCCACTCTCTCCTTTGATGGTATTGTCGCATGCTTCTAGCTCGCCTTTGTCTTCCTCTCTTGTATCTGATGCTCATGTGCAGGGATTGAATCTCGGGTTAACTTCTTCAATGATGAATGCTTCAACTCCTTCCTCTTTGCTTGAGCCTCACCGATGGCTTTTGGATTAGAGGCTATGATTGCAAATCAGCATATCTCCTTCCAGAATATCATTCAAAATGGTTGTTCCACCCCTTCTCTCGACCGCTTTTGGGTCCAAGAGGATCCCCCCTTTCCATTATGGTGGATTCAATCGTTGAAGAACAAACATTTTTTTACTACTCTCATGGGCTAGTGTGTTGGTTTAATGGCTTGTAAATCTGCAAAAATGGGTTAGTAGCTCGTGGATGCCCCTAGCAAATGAAGAAGTCTATATAAACCCTTGTGCAAAAGGGTATTTAAATGTTGAATTTTATATTGAAGAAGATAGGGATTCGATCCTTAGCTTCGGGCCTTGGTTATGGGGCAGCTCTAGATTATGCATGAAGCCTTGGACTCCGTATTTTGATCCTTTGACGAATTCGCTCGCCTCAGCCCCGGTATGGATCATCCTGAATCTTCCCTTGCATTTATGGGGCAGTCCTTTCCTTGAAGCAGTTGGGAATGTTGTTGGCAAGTTCCACTTCTACAACCCAAAAACATTGAAGCGGTCTTATACTACCTTTGCGAGGATTTGCGTGAAAATGGACTTCAACAAAGGATTTCTGCCTAAAATAAATCTTGTTGGAACAATTTTTTCATGGGCCCAAAAACTTGACTACGAACAAGTCATATTCAAGTGCAAAGCATGTTTCGAAGTTGGGCATACAATAACATCTTTCACAAAAGATCAGGAACAATGGTTATAAAAAAACCCACCACAAATAAACATCGTGAGAGGGCGCAAAGAGAATGAATCAATTTATCTACGCAGAAGAAGACTCAGATCTGAACTCCCCTAAAGCAACTTCAGAATCGGTCCAAGAAGAAACCAATAAGGCCCATCTGACTAAGAACCTGTTAAGCATAAAGGACAGATAACTTCGGTTTCATCCACTAAGGAGCTAGATCTGAGTTTTCCAATCCCACAAAAGGAAGAAAACACTTTAAGTTCAGCAAGAACCACTCTACCCCTGTCGAGGAAAGACAACCCTCAAGCATTCTAGGAAAAGTTAGGAAGCTACGTCGATCTAGTAGAAGGAGAGAAGTACATTTCAAAATCATAACCCCCAAATCTGAGTAAAACAAAAGAATGGACAACGATTGTCAAGGAAAAAAAAGTCCCCTTCAACCCCACAACCAATGATGACAAAAAGTAGATCTCCTAATTCTTCCTAGCCATGTTTTGTTTCTCAAGTTTATTATGTAATTAGTTCGTTTGTATTTACTCATGTTCTCAAATTTATGAGAGGAGGTACAAGAATAACATGAAGTGTTGGTTGTTCTCCTCTCATGGTAAAACGAACAAATTAGTTTTGTTAGTCAAATTTAAAAATTCAAGAATTGTATTTTGATGTTGATTTGGTATGTCATAGATCTTTTAATACAAATCCCTACCCATTCTTTATATATATATTAATTATTAATGTAAAATTTTAATAAACAAGCAAAATAGCTGCAAAGCAGCTAGTCCCTGCTTTAGAATTATAGTTTTAAAAAATTAAGCCAGAAGGAAAGCATTGTACCTAATTTCTTTGGATAAAGAAATTTTTCCTTATTATGTTTTAAGCATGGTTGAATTTTCAATTTTATTTTAAAATTTATAAAAGTTTTTGATGATGTTATTTTTTTAATTTAATTTAATTTAATGTTTTTTTGTTGGCAAGTTGACAATTTTTTAATTTAATTTAATGTTATTAATTTAATTTGATATGATTTGTTTTTATTAATTAAAGTTTAAAATTCATTAAGTTATATGGTTTGTTTTATTTCTTCTTGAACTAACCCTTTCGATTTGTAATTATGTGGTCAATGGGTAGGTGTGTACTCCAGATTGGGTGGCGAAAACTGATTATGCCTTATTCATACATAATTAATGATTATTTGTACTTCTTCAACTTTTAAGCATTCCAGATTTATAATTATTTTAATCGTATGCATGTAGCATTCAAGTCATATTCCATTTGTATGGAATATTTCAATAGAATATTCTCAAGTATATATATTCCCAACTGTAGTCTCAAATATCTAGGAAATACGATGTGATGGAAAGCATTTTTATAATGACCTATAGTTTAATTTGAAATCACCAAATCTTTTGTAATTATATGATTAAGCATTTTTTATAATGACCCACAATATAACTTTGAAACTATCCAATCTTCTGTAATTAATTGATTAAATTTTTTTGTTTCACCTCACGTTTATTACTCCAATGAAAATGTTTAGATATGCATGCACCAACAACATTTAGTTTTTAATACGGATTTAAGATACACTTTGAGTTTGTATGTAAAATATTATTTTAGTCCAAATATCTTGTAATTTTTAAAAATCAACTTACTTAAATATTAATTACAAATAATAAAATTGTATCTTAATCATCTAATTATTAATCACAAATAAAATAATAATAACATTAACTTTTATCTCAATCATCTAATTATTAATCACAAATAATAACATTAAACATATTAATATAAGAAGAAAATTAAAGTATTATAAAAAGTTCATCAATAAAATATAAAAATATTTCTTAATCAAAATATATATAGATACCTAAACTAATTTAATAATAAACAAACAAAAAATATAAATTACATAAATCCAAATATTGAAATATTTAGACCCTTACGAACATTGATATTGAAATATATTATTTTTTTGGGACTCGTTCTTTTAATATTAACATATATTAAAATGGTTTGAAGGGTCTCATTTCAGCATATCGAACGAGGCATCCATGTCCAGTCTCTCGCAATGGGTACTCAAAACAATGTTATATGTAATGAGATTCGGTATAACACCAACCTGCTTGATGAATTTATAAAGAGAAACAACATTATCGTGTTCACCTGCTCGATGTAGAGCGCCAAGAACAGAATTGCAGGTAAAGACGGTAGGATGACAATTGGAGTACATAGCGTGCTTGACGCCGAGCGTAGCCTCGTCGAGCTTTCCTGCCCGACAGAGTGTCTGTATCCGATATTAAATGTCAATAGATCACTTCATTAATGAACTATAATGATTGATATCCACATGGCAATTTTTAAAAAATTTAAATTTATTTTAATTTTAAATTATTTTTAATATCTGACAATTCCCCTCACATCAGGGGTATATTATCAAATCAATCTTCTTAACCAATAATAAAAAAGAAAATTCAAATTTCCATAAATTTATAAATCTTTTTAATTTCCAAAAAATTTAATTTAATATTTATATTTTTTAAAACTTTATAAAAATTTTGATAAAAAGAATTGTTAATCTAAAGTGTTGACCGATTAATCTAAAGTGATGACCAATCGATTGCTAAAATCCCTGCTACGGAGGGACTAATAATTAAGAACATATTTAATAAAAAAAACGTAAGAGTTACTAGATGGAGTTAATAAATTATTAGAATAATAAGTAGGAAAAGTATTCCTGGAACGTGAAGTCAATATATTATTTGTTAATGAGTAAAAACATTATTATAAAAATGGTTAGGTGAAATGAAAGATATAATATATTCTTAAGGGGAAAGGATATTTTTTATGAATAAAATTAATAATTTAATTGACATAATAAAATTTATGAAAAGAGAAGTTAATTGAATTAATGTAAAATGTATAAATTCAAAAATCAAATCGGACATAGTGAATAAGGGATTAAAGATAGACTAAAGAGTGACCTAATTTTAATTTTAATGGGGAGGATTTTATATGGAATGGTAAATTATAAAGTTTTGAAATAAAATGAATTGTAAAATGAAAGATTTATAAAATTAAAAGTATTGACTTAAATTAAATAAGTAAATACCACTAAAGTATTAGAACTATAGTTTTAAAAAATTATTTAATAATAATAAAATTATAAAATGTATTAATAGAATATT